>JAIWQS010000250.1:200000-600000 GCA_029891385.1 Erythroxylum novogranatense | reverse complement strand
GCTCATGAAGGGAGAACTAGACCTGCGAGCAAGAGTTGCTGCATTAGCCGTAGGCACTTATTTTTTTGTCACTCCCCAGTGGGCTTGTAATTAAACTGGATGAATTTTATTTTGTACCTATTTTAACAAAGAACATATTGTCTGTTTCTTGTTTAAATAGACCTGGTTTCCATTTGACTTTTAGTAATAATGGTTGTTCTATTAGTTTGAATGGAATGCTTTATGGTACTGGTACATTATGCAATGGAATTTACATATTAGATATGTCACATCCAATTATGAATGTCAATGACACGAAAAGACATAAACGAGATAATTTAAAATCAACTTACTTATAGCATTGTCGCCTTAGCCATATAAATGAGAGACACATAGCTAAGCTCCATGAGAGTGGAAGTTTAGGGTCATTTGATTATGAATCATATGACACATGTGAATCTTGTTTATTAGGCAAGATGACTAAGTTACCCTTTAAGGGAAAGGGTGAACGAGCGACTGGAGTATTAGACCTAATACATTCAGATGTATATGGTCCGATGTCCATCCATGCTAGAAGTGGTTGTCTTTACTTCATTACCTTTATCGATGATTATTCTCGATATGGGTATCTGTATCTGATGAGATACAAATTTGAAGCATTTGAAAAGTTCAAACAATTCAGAAATGAAGTAGAAAACTAACTTGGGAAAAGTATCAAGACATTACGATCCGATCGTAGTGGGGAATACTTAGACCAACAATTTTTAGATTATCTCAGAGATAATGGGATTTTATCTCAATGGACTCCACCTTACACACCACAGCATAATGGTGTGGTTGAGAGGAGAAATCGAACCTTGTTAGACATGGTACGATCAATGATGGGCTTTGCAAAGTTACCAAAATCCTTTTAGGGGTATGCACTCGAGACAGCTGTTTACTTGCTAAACAGAGTTCCATCAAAGACAGTTGATGTTACTTCATGTGAGATGTGGACTAACAAAAGACCCTATCTTACTCATTTGAAAGTTTGGGGTTGTCCTGCTTATGTGAAGCGGACACAGTCAGATAAACTTGATGCAAAATCTGACAAGTGTTTGTTTGTATGATATCCTAAAGAAACAATGGGATATCAATTCTACCTTATTGAGAAACAAAAGGTGTTTGTTTCAAAGCATGCTGTCTTTTTAGAGAAAGAGTTTCTTTTACAAGAAGACAGTCGGAGCAAAATTGAACTTGAAAAAGTTCAAGCGCTCGAACAGACGCAGATCTACTGCCTGAACCTGAAACTGTGACTCATACAGATGAAGTAACAGTTCAACCTTCTATAACACACGAAATTCGTAGGTCACGTAGGATACGCTCTGTTCCCGAGAGATATGGATTTCTCGAGAATGAACAGAATGACGTATTGCTCATAGAAGATGATGGGCCTACTATCTATGAAGAGGTTTTAAAGAGTTCAGAGTCTGAGAAATGGTTTCAAGCCATGAAGGCTGAAATGGATTCCATGTATGAAAACCAAGTATAGACTTTGGCTGAGGCACCCGAAGGAATAAAACCCATAGGGTGTAAATGGGTTTTCAAAAAGAAAACCAACATGGATGGTAATGTGATTACCTATAAAGCAAGGCTTGTGGCTAAAGGCTTTCGTCAAAGACAAGGAGTTGACTACGACGAGACCTTCACCCCAGTAGCAATGCTTAAATCCATTAGGATACTCCTAGCCATTGCCACTCATTATGATTATGAGATATGGAAAATGGATGTGAAGACAGCTTTCCTAAATGGGAATCTAGCTGAGGATGTGTATATGACACAACCTGAGGGCTTCACCTCCTATGATGGCGAAAAGGTATTCAAGCTTCAAAAATCCATCTATGGATTGAAGCAAGCATCCAGGAGTTGGAATATCCGTTTTGATGAGGCAATCAAAGACTTTGGTTTCTCACAAAATCCGGATGAACACTGTATGTATAAGAAGGTTAGTGGGACTGCAATCGTATTCCTTGTGCTGTATGTAGATGACATATTATTACTAGGAAACGATGTCTCTATGTTACAATCTGTGAAGATTTGGTTGTCCAAACAATTTTTCATGAAAGACCTTGGTGAAGCAACTTATATCCTTGGGATAAGGATCTATAGAGATAGATCAAAAAGATTGCTTGGTCTTTCACAATCAACGTACATAGACAAGATGTTAAAGAGGTTTAGCATGGAACAATCCAAGAGAGGTTACCTTCCCATCACTAATGGGATAACACTCTCGAAATCTATGTGTCCTAAGACACAAGATGGGAGGATGCGCATGAATATGATCCCGTATGCATCTGCGGTAGGATCTATCATGTACGCTATGCTATGTACGAGACCCGATGTATCATATGCTCTAAGTGTTACGAGCAGATGCCAATCGGATCCTGGTGAGGTCACTGGGTGGCTGTCAAGAATATCCTCAAGTACTTGCGAAGGACTAAGGATGTTTTCTTGATATATGGAGATGGAGATCTCAAAGTAAGCGGGTATATAGATGCCAGTTTTAAATATGATAAGGATGATTCAAAATCCCAATCAGGTTATATATTCACACTGAACGGCGGGGCGGTCAGTTGGAAGAGTTCCAAACAAGAGACGACTGCCGATTCAACAACTGAGGTAGAGTACATTGCTGCTTCAGACGCAGCAAAGGAAGCAGTTTGGATAAAAAAAGATCATTACTGAACTTGGTGTAGTTCCTAGCTGTGATGGGCCCATACAGTTGTATTGTGACAACAATGGGGCTATTGCGCAGGCGAAGGAACCAAGGTCTCACAATGATCCAAACACGTACTCCGCAGATATCACCTGATTAAGGAGATCATTGGTCGAGGTGATGTCCAGATAGAGAGAATTCCCACTGAGCAAAATATTGCTGATCCGTTGACAAAGCCATTATCACAGAAGAGTTGTGATTCTCATGTACTCGCCTATGGTATTAGATATCAAAGCGATTGGCTTTAGGTCAAGTGGGAGATTTTGTTAGAGTAGTGCTCTAAAGGCAATCGCCTTTAGCACGTTTTGTACAAAGTTGTGTACAGACTTTATGAATAAATAAAGAAAGACATATTTCATTAATTTGATGTTCATTATTTATGAATGGATATTGATCTATAAGAAAATTAATGAAGTCCATGATATATGACATAGCATGAAGGAAGTTATGATGTGATCATACTACTGAGATTCCTATCATGTGCAATTATGTCAGTATCTAAATTATCTCTATTTGTAGGATTCTTGGCTGGACATCCAGTAATCCGGAGACTAACATCTCAAGCTCCTTGATTTGATCAAGCAAAGAATCTCAGAAACTGTAAATATGGGATGTTTAGGGTTGAGATGTGAATGCTTACTAGAGGTAGTAAGTACATTAGATGACCTGCTATGAGATCATCACATGGATGTCCTATTCTAATGTCAGTGATAATCTCATCATAGCAATGGTGCAAGTATCCTTAGACTTGAGGTACTCGAGGATATCTTGAATCTTGATTATGTGCTTTGACTCCATTCCTTGTTGCCTTCTGAGAGTCGCTCATAGGGTGGTGCTTGGGTACAGCTTGAGGTATTCGAATGTAATTGAGTAGCCAATAGAGGATTCACCACTTCTGTGATAGCAGAAGATGATACCCATGGCCTCTTGTCAGGGTCATTACTTAGAAATCTCTGACCGGAGTACATATGCCATGAAGAGTGTCTTCAGTGACATATAAAGTAATGAGTCCCAGGACAAGAACTGATATCACTTGGACTAGATTTGACTTAGTCATTCTAGTAAGAGTTGACACTTTGTCCATACTCATAACCAAGTGGGGTATAGCATGGTGAAATGACGAATTGCACGGTAATTGTCTATGGAAAGGTTCGTGATATGGTCCTTGATGAATATAGGTTCATTCGTCAAACCAATTACTTTCCGATCAATTGGGGGTCATGATGTGTTGCTAGATACCGCTCATGACTTGCTTGGATTAAGTGTTAATCTAAGTGGCCAACAAAATCGGGAACCTAATGGGTCACACGCATAAGAGTGATTCGGAGAATTCGTAAAATAGTTTTGGACAGAGATCCAATAAATGGAGAGCAATAGAATTAAATGGATCCCGATGAGATCGAGATATGTCCCGATGAGATCGCGACATCGATATTGCTGAAAAAGGTTTCAGGTGGTTTTTCTATACTGGGACCCGGTAGGACCGACCCCAGTGTGACTGGACCACTTCAGCATTTATATACATACATATATCTTATTAATTAATTAAATAATTAATATATATATATATGTTTATATATATATATATGTTTATATATATATATATATATGTGTGTGTGTGTGTGTGTGTGTGTGTGTGTGTGTGTGTGTGTGTGTGTGTGTGTGTGTGTGTGTGTGTGTTTACGTGGATGGAGGGGAGAAGACCAAATGTCTTTAAATGGTTAAAGACAAAATTGACTAAAAGACAAATATGCTAAAGGAGGTGATCTTCGTGGATGACAAGTGTCCATGAGAAGCAAAAGCTATTTAAAGACTAAAAGAAGAAGAGTGGTTCGTTGGTCTTAAAAAGGAAAAAGAAAGAGTTTCTTTCTCCAAGCTCACGATCATCTCTCAAGCTCTCCATCTTCTCCTCCTTCATCGTTTCTTCATAGCTCTCTATGGACAAAGGTAAGATCTAGCAGTCTTTACTTTGTTATAGCTATTCTCGGGTCAAAGGGTTTGCTCCGGTTAGGTTCTTCGATCTCTGCGTGGATACCGTTAGAGACGGTCTCCTTTGGCCGTTATGGTTTGAGTTTGTTATATAGACACATGGATCCTGACTTTCGGGAAGGTCCCGGAATAAAAATTTTTGTTTTCCGCACCGTGTACATGTGATGTACACACCGGGATTTTCCTACATGTACTGCAAAGCATTAGAGCCATTAGGCATGCATAAGGAGCTAAGGTCTCATCAAAGATCCAAGAATGTATAGGCAAATGTTCTTAATTATGATGATAATTAAGATAGGAGTTGTAAGATTTAAGCAAGTGCTCACTATAGAGAATCATGTAGAATTCTCTCATTAAGCCACTACTTCAATAGTAGAATAATCGTTATATGGTAATATGATATTAGATACTTAAACGATTGGCTTAGTGCAAGTGGGAGATTGTTGGTTTATGCCCTACAGCCAATCGATTTGGTTGAAGTTTAGTGACAAATTATTTAAAGGCATTCTTTATCTTGTACATGTTTAGATGTATATGATAAAGTCCATGGGATAATTATACATTGCAAATAAAATTATAATGAGATTATAATTATGAGATTCATATTGTATTTATGTATTATTCCTAAAATGTTCCTAGTCATTGTTCTATTAAGATTGGACATTAATAGAACGTAAAAAGACTAGCACACATTTTGTTTTTCTTTATGAAGAAAGTAGTCGATCTCATAGGCTAAAGTATAGAGATACTTAAACAAACGTATGGGTGCTTGTTAGAGAACAAGTTTACTGAACAGACCCGATATGAGAAATCCATTTGGAACATTACTTGTATGTCTATGGAATTATCATTGTGATGATTGTATAAGTGATCCTTTGACTTGAAGTCATCAAAGTTATCTTGTATAGGGATTGTTATGTTTTGATACTACTTGTGATCTATTTTTTCAAAGGTCGTTAAACGGTATATAGAAATAGTTGAATGATCAAGATAGGATTCATCACCCTAAAGTAATTAGGGAGAATGTTCCGTTGTTCTCGATTAATATTGATTCGGAAAATCCTTGGCCAAGGTGAAATGATATTTTGTAAACAGTTTACAAATATCATTAATTGAATCAATAGCTAATGGCGGAGAACTAATATAATTAGACTCAAAATAGAGTAGACATTAATTCCATGCTCTATGTCGAATTGGAACATTAGTTAATGAAATGATTGAATTATACGGAAAAATCATGCACGGAAAGGTTAGTCAAAACCACTTTGACATTCCTGAATATTTGGGTGGTCATGATATGCTGCTAGACGTCAATCTTGATCTATGATTATAAATTGTTTAATTGGAGAATTAAAGATAAATTAAAAGAAGTTTTAATTTATCTAATTCTAATTATGAATTAGAATTATAATTTATAATCATTGCCAATATATTTGAGAACCTAATGAGTCACACATATAGAATGAGTTGAAGAGAGCAAAATTAATTTAATCAAGTTGGACTTGATTGTAAAGTTGGACTTGATTGTAAAGTTTGAGAAACTTTATAATTAAATATGAGATATTTAATAAATAAGGATCAATATAAGATATTGAATCTTATTTGGGCATAATTGGTATTTAATTAGAATTATTTGTAATTTTAATTAAAGTTTAATTGAAATTAGTATTTAATTTCAATTAAATTACTAAAACGTCCAAAGCTTATTATAAATAGGCTTAGGCTCAATGTAGCTAGCACTTCATGCTTAAACCTCTCTATAAAAGTTACAGAATTCTCTCAACTCATTCTGTGGATACCGTTAGAGACCGAACATTTGTGAAGCTACGGTGGTTGAGACGGATCGGTTTCGGAAACAGTTCGAGAGATGCATCAAGACAAAGATTGAGCTTCTGAATAAGGTACGAATTAAATTCCGCTTTATTATGATTCGTGTTAATCATTTTATAGAATTAAAAATATCTTGATTTTCGGGAAATCAAAAGTTATGAAAATGTTTCTTTATTATTCCGCTGCGGTCGGATTAGATCCGGAGTCGATTTCCGAATAGAGATACCATGCATCTATAAGAAGAGATGGAGCAACGACGTATATATTCAAGAATTCTAACAGAAATGTTGCGTGAAGAGGAAGGGCAAGAGGATTCCAATGATTCCTTTCTTGTATAAATAGTTCAATTAAGTTGGGAGTAAAAATGTTCTCCCCGAATAAATTTTCTAATGCAAGATATAGGGGTGAAGAATAAATAGATTGGGTGATACGTCAAACGTAATTCCAGCATCCTGACATCCTCCAAGTTTTCCAACGACTGCAGCAAATAATGAATTCACATTAGAGACAATTTCGCAGGTGATAATGTTGTTGGTCTTTCATTTCATGTTCTTGTTCCAATTTTGGTGAACGTGGCCTCCGGATGATTTATGATGGGGTGTGGAAATTTATCAAAACGAAGAAACACAGGCAAGTGAGGAGTGAACTTATCCTAATTAAAATGGGAAGACTAACATTAACTTTGATGACCCAAGTTTCACGGTCAATAAATGAGAATTGTTGGTCATGATTTTTTTTTTCTCTTGTGAGGTTTCATAAATTATTTCAAAGGGAAAAAAAAACCTTTAATTATCACAGTAATTCATAACCACTGCACAGCTTTAACTTGAGAGCAAGCGATTGGAACTCTTTTGTGATCATAAATTCACATATTTAAGTTACAAAAATAATTTCTTTATAAAAATATAAAGAAAAAATTAGTGTACATTATAACCCTTTCTAGACTTTTGTATACTGAGTATGTTAGACTATAGTACAGCTTTAACTCGTTTATTTAAAACCTTCTTTCTCCCATCTTTAACCTTCTTTATTACTTGGGGCGGCATCTCTAATCTACTAATAAACCAAGCTTAATTCTGTCAATGCCTAACGTCATATATTGAAGATTTTTTTTCTAGGACGTGAATATTAGTTATGTAATTCACAATCAACAATTTCTCTCCAAATTGATGCTTCCTGAGCTCTTTCCGCTCACCAAAGTCAATTGCATGCATAACATTACCCCCACGACACGATAAGCTTTGCCTATAAATGTTGCAACCCTCATACGGCTACTTCATTAATTGTACCAGCAAGCAAGCCAAGCTAGTTAAATTCTGAACCAATATTGTTGTAGTTAACAAGTGGAAGCGATGGGCAGTGCGATTCCAGTTCTTTATTATGTTATGCGTGGTTTTATGCTTCGTCACTGTAGCACACGCAATAGAAATAATCGCTGTTTTCGTTGACCCTTCACGGACTCCGCGTAAGTAGATGTTAAATTTTGAAGCATCTATAACAATCCAAGTACATAGGCAAATTTCTAAGCATCTATAACGATCCAAGTACATGGATGGACCTTATTTGTTTTGAACAGACTCAGCTTGCTATGGAAAGGTAGACCTGTTGAGAAATCGGGTCGGCATCTGATCCGAATTGTAGCGGAATAATTACGAAACTCTTTCGTGACTTTTCACTACAAGAAAATAACACAATCCGCGACGTTTTATTAATAAAACGTCACGGATTGTGAAGACTTTTTGCGACGTTTAAAAAACGTCAACAAAAGTTCAAACTTTTCACGACGTTTTATAAAACGTAAAAAATTTGTAATATTTTTTGCGACGTTTTATTAATAGAAACTACGACGTTTTATTGAATAAAACGTCACAGTTGGCCTGGGTGAAACTTATATCGACCCTAAATAATAACCCAACCCATTATCATAATTAGCTAGCCTTTTTCGTTTTCCCCAATTATTCTCTTCCTTTACGCCAAATCCCTAAAACCACAACTAGAGAAGGTGAAGCGAGCACGACGGACGAGCGATGGAGGAGCAAGCGGTGGGAGAGATCCCGACGTCGTTAGTCGTTACTCGATTACGGAAGTATCGATGAGTTTTGAAGGAGAGAAAGTGATCTTGGTCTTTTGCGTATGTAGCTTTTAGGTAATTTTGTTTACTCGTTTCGCTTTCCTTTTCTCTTTCTTTGATTTCCTATATTAAAGGTTCGTTTCAATTAGGTCTCTTCGTTTCATCCAAGTTTGGCGCGTTGCTCGCTTCATCTTTTCGTTACTGGCATTTTGAAAACTGCGTTTGGATTCGAGTTTGTCTCTGTTTTTTAGTTGTATGAAAGGTTCGATTTTTGGCCTTCTTTGTTTATGTCTATGAATGTTGTATTGGGTTTATGAAATTTGTTCTTTTCTTCTGGTTCTGATTTCGCAGTGTGCGGTTGATTGTTACATCGCGAGTCGGTCCAGTTTTATTCGATTTTTCCTGACCATGTAAAACGATGTTTTGGGTTTTGACATTGATACTGATTTGTTTCCTCTTGATTAGGCATTGATGTGATTTAGGTTCTGCTTTTTTTTTCTGGCTGAACTAAGAAACTCGTTTCTCTAGCGTTGGGCTTTTGTTTTGCTTTTCACTGGACGGTAGAGATGGAAATGCTTGCTTTATTGGTTGTTAGTATTTTGGGATGGAGGTTAATATCACTGGGGTTTCATCCGTAATCTTTTGCTCTTTATGCTTCATGAATCTTGATCGCTGGGGTTTTCTATATTCTTTTCGTGGAGTCAGATCACTTGACTTGGGAAGATTGTTCACTGGATATGGCATTGAAGTCTTCTCTTATGTGTTATTTAGAAGATTCTCACATAGATTCTGGGGCAATTTGTGAGAATCTTCATGCTACTTCCTTCTAATGACGTTTCTTAAAATCAGGTCCCATATACATCGCAGAAATAGTGCCAAAGAATCTGAGAGGAGGACTCCCCACCTTAAATCAGGTAGGAAAACCTGGAGCTGATGTGCATATGAATTTTCCAAAGAAGTGTAACGAGTACTGACCTTATGGTTCTGTTGGTTTTGTTGGTTTGTAGCTTATGATCATTACCGGCTGTCTGTCGCTTTTGTAATAGGAACAGTTATGCCATGGAGAGATCTGGCTCTAACTAGTAAATTTCGTTTGTAGAAATTCTAAAACTTTCTTCCTTCTTAGGAGTTCAGTCATTCTTTAGGAAAATTCTTTTATCAATAAAAGCTCCACCAGGATATTGACTGTTGAGTTTGATCGAAAGGTCTTGTTCCATGCGTTTTCCTCCTTGTTGGGCTGTGCTTTATTCCTGAATCTCCCAAATGGTTGGTAAGCATGTACATAGATTTTAGCCATTGGCATCCAATGCTTTAAGAATTTTGGGCCCTTAATTTATACACACTGAACTTGCTTTGTTATGTCTTAGTGTTTTGATGTCTTCTTTTTTGGGCCCTTAATTTACAGGTAAAAAGGGATATAATATTCTTTGGTTGTTGCAGTACCTTAATCTTTTCATGGCCAGTACTGGGTTAATCATTCTTGCTGGTTCAGCTATTTGGGTAGAATGAAATGGCAGCACTGAGCTTTCATTAGCTTAACACCATCCTTATTGATTAGTTAGATTTAGTACTCTTTTTATGGATGACAAGGCTTTGAAGATTTCATATTGTAATCTCATTGCAGGGTTTACATTTTTCATATTTGTGATTATGGTTCCTCATTTTGTCGGCTCTGGCATCTTGGTTGCACTTCTCAGCATTTCTTACCGCAATATATGTTTTTGTAGCCCTTGGATTCTGCATCAGAGATGGTAAATTCACTCTTATGTGTTTTTATGATGCAACACCGTAAATTATCATCCTGGAAAGTTTTTCTTTTTGATGGTGGTGCTTTTTATTTATTTTGCTACACTGTATAATATAAGGAATTAAAAAATGTTCTCTACAAGCTTTTTATTATACTTAGCTTCAATAAACTCTGCAACATTGAAAATTGGGATTACTACCGCACAGCCTATAATGCCTTGTACATTTGGTCTTCTTCCAAGGTGTCATTTAGATCAACCACATGAATTTGGGTCATATACACAATCTTATATGGTATGTACAGATATTTCTTGTTGGTTCTATCTTCCTAATCTTGTATTGGGCAGCAGTAGAATAAAACCATTTTAGGTATTTGTGTATATGGTGCGCTCTGCCATTGTACATTCTCTGCTATTTGACACGAGCATAAATGACCCACGTAAGAGAATAATGATTAGAATTTTTATATAGAATTCATGGATTTACCACAAGTCTAATAATGGATTTGCACGACAAGATGAAGTGTGAACACTTCTATGGACGTTTAAACTTTCACCAGAGGACTTGTGTCAAACAGATAGTAAGCTCATTCCACAAGTACTTTACTCGAGCATGATTCAGTTTTCCTAGATGGCAAAGAATGCCTTGTGGACACTCAATCTTGTATACCTTATGAGTTTTTTGTGGATTGCCTTGTGTAGCCTCTCTGCGGGACCGATCCCATGCTTGTCTTGGAGTTCTCAATGCTTATTCTTGAAAGTTGTCCAACACAAGCTATTGAGCTTTTTTTATCTAGAAATATTCCTGCAGACTTGGTGAACTCTTATTTGAAGCAAAGATGCTCCAAACTTGCAGGAAGATATTTAGAATCGATGCTTGCAATGAATGAAAATGGATCTCTGGGAACCTTCAAAATGAAATGGTAATAATCTTGTAATTAAGACTGTGCTCATAAAATCTTTTCATGTTATATTTGTAGAGTATATTGAGCTACTAGCCCATTAAGGTTTCTGAAGTTATGCTTTTAAATTTATTATGACTAATTGTATCTAAAACTATGTTGGCAGCAGATACAAATATATCTTTCCGAAGTGCTTGATTGGCATTCAGAATTGAGTTCTCAACATAAATGGGATGAGAAAACTTTTTCCCCAACAAGGAGGAAATTATTGTCTGCTTTGGAGAGCGTATCAGGATAGAATCTTGAGGCTTTGCTAAAGCGCCTTCTAGCAGATGCACTATATCAAGGAGTGCAGATCAACCATTGCAGAGATCCAAGAGGCCAAAGAGACCAGCAAAGAGTGTAAATGAAAATTTTAAACCAACATATACTGCAGCACCCTTAGTGGATTCATGGTGGATTACATGGACATCTTAACTAGAGAATAAGGAATTGTATGAATTAGAAACGATAAATTGTATGAATTAGAAACGATAAGAACTTATAATTTCCAAAAGAATACCTACCATGTAATTGTTCTCTTATTATATCTATTGATCCTATGAAACATGCAAAATATGTTTAATGCTTCTAAAAACTGTTGATTTTCATGAATAATTATTAAAATTAATGATATACTAAAAATTTGAAGAATTATTAAATAAATAAAATTTATAAATAATATTGAATAGTTATTAAACAAATAAGATTAAAAATTTGTATTTTAAAAAATAATTATTAAATTAATATGATTTTTAAAAAATATAAAAATAATACAAATAATAATAGAAACGTCGTGGAAGATATTCCGTGACGTTTCTAAAAACGTCACGAAAGACATTCCGTGACGTTTTCAAAAAAACTTCGAGGATCCTTCACATTCTGTGACGTTTTTAAAAAGTCGTGAAATGTTAGACAATCCGTGACATTTTTTAAAAGCATCGCGGAATGTTCAAACTTTTAGTTACGTTTTCAAAAATGTCGTGGAATGTCAGTATTTTCCATAACGTTTTACATAAAACGTCGCATAAAGCTTTTACCTACACCACATTTTGCGACATTTTTTGTGACGTTTTTTAAAACGTCGCAGAATACATTCTGCGACATTTTTTGGACATTCTGTGACGTTTTATAAACGTCGCAAAATGTTTGTTTTTTTGTAGTGTTTGATTTCTCGAAAACCAAGATCTATTTAATTCTATAAAATGATTAACACGAATCATAATAAAGAGAAATTTAATTTGTACCTTATTCTGAAGATTGATCTTTATCTTATTGTATCCCTCGAGCTGTTTTCAAAAATGATCCGTCTTAACCACTGTAGCCGCACAAGTGTCCGGCCTCTAATATTATCTACAAAACAGGTTGAGAGAACTATGTAACTTTTACAGAGAGGGTTAAACATAAAGTGCTAACTCTATAGAGTTCAAGCCTATTTAAAATAAGCTTTGGATATTTTAGTAATTTAATTGAAAATAAATACTAATTTCAATTAAACTTTAATTAGAATTGTTATGCCCAAATAAGATTCAATATCTTATATTGATCCTTATTTATTAAATATATCATATTTAATCATAAAGTTTCTCAAACTTAATAATGAAGTACAACTTGATTAAATTAACTTTACTCTCTCCAACCCATTCTATAGGTTAGACCCATTAGGTTCCCAAATATAATGGCAATGATTATAAATTCTGATTCTAATTCATAATTAGAATTTTATAAATTAAAACTCCTTTTAATTTATCTTTAATTCTTCAATTAAATAATTTATAATCATAGATCAAGATTGGCGTCTAGTAACACATCATGACCACCCAAATATTTAGGAATGTTAAAGTGGTTTTGACTAACGTTTTCGTACATGATTTTTTTGTATAATTCAATTCTTTCATCAACCAATATTCCAATTAGACATAGAGCGTGGAATTAATGTCTACTCTATTTTAAATCCAATTATATTAGTTCTTTGCCCTTAGCTATTGATTCAATTAATGATATTTGTAAACTATTTACAAAATATCATTTCACCTTAGCCAAGGATTTCCTGAATCAATATTAATCGAGAACAATAGAATATACTACCTAATTACTTTAGGGTGATGAATCTTATCTTGATCATTCAACTATCTCCATATAGCATCCAGTGACTACCCATTTAACGACCTCTGATAAAATGGATCATAAGTAGTATCAAAACATAGCAATCCCCATATAAGATAGCTTTGATGACCTCAAGTCAAAGGATCACTTATATAATCATCACAATGAGAATTCCATAGACATATAAGTAATGTTTCAAATGGATTTCTCATATTGGATATGTTCAATGAACTTGTTCTCGAGCAAGTACCCACACGTTTGTTTAAGTATCTCTATACTTTAGCCTATGAGATCAACTACTTCCTTCATAAGGAAAAACAAAACGTGTGCTAGTCTTTTTCCGTTCTATTAATGTTCAATCTTAATAGAACAATGACTAGGAACATTTAGAAATAATACATAAATGCAATATGAATCTCATAATTATAATCTCATTATAATTTTTTTTGCAATGTATAATTATCCCATGGACTTTATCATATACATCTAAACATGTACAAGATAAAGAATGCCTTTAAATAATTTTCCACTAAACTATAACCAAATCGATTAACTGTAGGGCATAAACCAACAAGACCAAGGGCCAATGATTACTGGTGAGATTTTAAATTACTATCTGAAGTTGCAATTGTCTCTCCAATATTACGACTGCAATTTGAACTATTACCTCCATTTGTCACAATTATATTTACATGATCAACAATTGTCGCAATCTGTCTAATTGTATTGGAATTTTTTGTCTACAATATAAAACACTGATTACAGATGTAAGCAGGGAGTTGTGGAACAGTGGAATTTGCAGGAAAAGAATAAGGGTGACATGTGTAGAAGGTGCAAATCTAGCTACACACCCTTGCAAGCAAGGCAGTGTTGATGTCACTATTGTGAACTTCTGTAGAGACATTTTGTAACAAACGTTACCCATGTTAAGGCTAAAATAGTAAATGTGAGAGATTACTAAAAAATTAGAAAAAACATTTCATGCTCATACATTACATGATATGTTCGTGTGTTTTGACCTCCCAAATGGAAAAATCCCTTTTTAGAGTCTCCATGGAATTGTAGATCTAGAAGTCCTCTTTGAAACCATCCTAAGATTACATTAATCCGACATCTACAACAAAAGTTATGCCTTTTGTTTCAAAAGATGTTTGTTTATAAATGATTGACTTATCAATGTTGTCCAAAAAGATGTTTAGGTTTGTTAGTAATATTAAATGAGCCTAATTGAAGTAGGATTGAGTTATTAATGTAAGCAGAGTGTATTAAGTGTTAAGGAATGATTCAAATATCATGATAATTGGTTATCAGACATGTATTAAGGACATATACCTGGGAATGTCATTAAAAATGCATTGTATATATTTAATATACATATGTGTGCATCAATAGACACTTAGACAATTGTACAAATTTGTGATATTTATATGTTTTGCATGATATAGAGGAACATATAGAGCACTATCATCCAGACGTTTCCAGACCTTGGAAGTAAATTTTAATCTGGAGTATACTATGAGTCGACCTAGATGGTCTTACTTTTATGATTGTTTTGTTATGTATCATTAATTGAATGACTATGATTGTGATTTGATTTTGTTAATTCCGGACACTAAAGGTCTGAAGATGTTGATATACGAATGTGATTATTGAAGTTTCCCTTATATGTGAATTGGATGGAATAAGTGTACATAACTTGATTGTTAAATGGCATATCAAGGTCCGATGATGAATACGTTCTAAATGTGAATATGCATATAAATGAAAAAGTGAATCTCAACGCAAATGTTGAATGCCAGACTAAAGTCCGATGACATGTGAAAGTGACTGATTGATCATATATGATTGATGCATTTCATTACATGAATGCATGCAATATAAAGGTAGTTATGATTGGAATAGCCATCGAAAAAGAGCTTAAAGCTCAGAATGTAAATAAGAGTTTAAAAGCTCAGAAAGTGACTAAGAGCTAAAGACTCAATATGTAAAATAAACCCAGTATTCCCAATAGATATGGGACAATTATTAATGAGCCCGGTATCCACAATAGATATGAGATAGTTAAAGGTACTCGGTTACAACAAAGTAATAAATTAAAAGTGAGTCTTATAAGCATTGCATATGCATATGATATTTATAATTTAAATAGTTTGATTGATTTTTGAACATGATAAGTGTTTGAATGATTGAATGATTGTAAATAAAAATATGTGAATTATGTGTTTATAAGTGATGATATGTGTTATGTGATTGAATAAGCCATCGATGATGGTTACTCACTGAATTTGCACAACTCACCCAAAATTCACAGTATTTTTCAAGCTCAGAAGAGTTATCCCATTAAGCAAACGGGAGTATACTCATCGTATTCAAGTCAGAGATAAAGGTTGGGATCAATTCGCATTTGTATTTGTATTTTATTATTTTTGTATCGAATTTAGTCTTCCACAATTGTTGTAACTTGTGTATTCGAATATTTCTATTTGTAATAACATTCCAAATTGGAAATGTTTGTAAATGATTTTGTAAAGTAATGAAATTATGAATACAAGTATTTTGTATTTGTAATGGACCCAAATAGTTATTGAAATTCTGATGATTATATTGTTGCGATTAAAAATGTTTTTGAATAAAAGTGGGCCCGATCCGATTGTTGATATTTGCACATGTTTATTACAAAAAAAATTTGTAATGAGATTTTAATGATTGACTGTGCTAGCAAGTTGGTTTTATATAAAGGTACGTGTCTTGCGAGAGTGGGGTACTACACATTTGTAATGGAACTCTTACTCTCAGAAGAGAAGCTTTCTCTCAAATTGTTGATACTAATGTTGGAGAAGTTATGGTGGATTACAATTTTATATAACTTGCTAGCCAATTAATAGCAAGTCAGTCCAACCAGTCTCTACTCTTTGTACATTCTTAACACGCTATTCAAAGTAAATACATGTATCTTGGAAGTTTTAACAATTTATTCTTCTTCTCTTTTATTAGGATTGATTCGGTGATGAAGTCATACTTGCAAGAGATCAAAAAGAGCCTTATGTTTAACCTGTATTAGATGGTGCATAATTATGAGCATTAAAAATATATGAAGAGAATAAAAGTAGTTATACGTATGTATGTGTGAAAATAGTAATTACTACTACGTATGCATGTGTGAAAATAGTAATTATTACGAACCTTGGTAACTGATACAAAGGTCACCTTGGGACTCAACTTTTCCCAAAGTTGATCGCCAACACCCCTCTGCACGTTAGTCTCACTTAGGTCCGCATGAGCAAGACTTTAGCTGTCATGACTCGATACCACATCGGGTTTATGAAAACCGCCGCATACTCAGGTTAAGGACACTCTCCTTAATTCAACTATGTAAGGCTAACTGAATATCGCTTTTTTTTTTAAATTTGGACAACACAACAGATGTGTTTTAAAAATCCCAAAACTTGCAAACGATTTTAAACACATTTCTATATTCACATCCAACCATAACTTCAGGACTTTAAAGTACACTCAAGGCAATCTCAACAGTAGTATTGAAAATTCATACATAAAATTATTTATAAAACACCAGACAGTCAAAAGTTAACTAACAAAGTCGTAAAACATAACAACATAACATAGTTTATGAGCCACTAAACAATCCAAAGTACAAAACATAAACTAACCATGTGCGGAAATACCCCAAAAGTGTCAAAAAGCCACACGATCCTCACAGACCTTCAAGCTCACTAAATTAACCTACATGGTTGGAAAGCGAAGGGGGTGAATAAACTAGGTACTCAGTGAGCAGGAAAGACATATATCATAAATAGAACTTGATTCATACCAAGATGGTGTAGATAACTTATGAAGTGAATATATATCACATAAAAAACACATAGGCCCTATGTCTCAATGTATGTTGGTTATGAACCATAGGCATAGCCTATTAACTCACTCATCCGGTGAACATAGGCCCCAGTTCTAATACACAAAAACGTAAATCAAATCTTGATAGGAAAACCAATATTAGGATAATCCAAAACAATCATGTGTGACACCACTAGTTGGCCAAACTAATATGAACACCCACCGATACTTAGTGTTGGCTCGACTTTCATCTGTGGTGAGTCCGAACTACAGTCGACAAGAGCATCATGACCCTAGGTGATGACTTCATCGGTGTCCAGACCCTAGGTGTGGAATCACCTGCAAGTCTCATAGAAAGGTGTCGATATGGCATCTCGACTTTAATGTACCAACATCAACGGTACGAGGGTTGCTCAATCAGTTGTGTCCAGCACACGATTGGCCAATCGTTAGCTCACCAATCATAAAACAAGTCATATAAAAATATTAAGTATAAAGTCAAGTAAGGCACCATGCCTTTATTTATCGGTCCAACCGATAAAATGAAACCTTATCACGAATTTAAGCCTAAAGAGAATAAAACATGCATCATACATGACTCAATTATGCATATGTAAATTCCAAAATATTATCTCATGAAATAAAAACCATCTTTTGTACTCCAAATGCAAAATTGTTCAAAAATGTAGTTTCAAAAAATAAAACATTGTCCTTTACATTTCAAGTTCAGATTGGTGTAAAAAAATATCATTTCTCAAAATACAAAATAAAAATATCAGCTGCACTCCAAGTGCAAAGAATTATTAAAAACAATGTCATTTATTAAATACCTAAGCATATTAGCATCCATTTGAAATTCAAGTTTACCATATGTTGCCTAGGTTCAAAATTCACATACAAGTCATCATGTTTGCCTTAGGATGTTCTAATCTTATTTGAGAAATATGGTCTCCCCAACTCACCTTAAAAGAAGGTGTGCACTAATTTGCCTTCAAAAATTTTCGGTACGAGCTCCTTGATTTCTAGCTCCTGAGCCTTTATACATAAAAAACATACAATGAAATTATTATAAAACACAATGTCATTCTCTTTGAGCTATAAGATTCAACACTTAGATTCCTCACATGGTTACTTCCTTACTATCCACATTAGTTTTTCTTTTGCATTTTCTAAGGCATTTAATGCCTTTAATCCAATACCTACTCATTTCAAAACATAATTAAGCCCATCTTTATCCAAGCACATTAGGTCATTACTCTTCAATCTAAGCAACAATTCAAGTTCACTCTAAGTAAACATGAAAGCATTTTCCAATGCATACCATTACAAAGCCTTAAATCCTAAGCTAAGTTCACTTAGGCATTTTAACAAACACCTAATGTGCATGATTTTCAAGTCACATTTTCAAGACTTTATCTTAGTAATTCATGCTCCTATCTTGTTATATAGTAAACACTTCCAATCAATGACACATTCCACCTATCTATTCAAACCAAATCCTTTCATTTAAGCTACATTTATCAATTACACAACTCATTACCTTAATCCACTTCTTCTCCCACCATTTAGATGTAAACTTAACCAACACACATCTTGTTCCTTCTTCATCATCAATTCACATCATACATTTATAATTATCACCATAGAATTCATTTTGACCATTAATTTAAAAATATCCAAAAATTCACCAACTTTCACTTGAAGGGGACAATTTCAGTTTTAACTTAAATAACCCTCTCAATGTCACATTTCATCCTCTAAACCATGTTTCATGCATATTCAAGCATGGAGAACAACATATCTCAATACCAAACTCAAAATCTTAGTCTAAAGAGAGATGCAAAATTTACCTATACTTTCCTTTAGTGATATCTTCAGAGCCTTTGAGAATTTCTCAAATCTAAGGATAGATTTGAGTTCCTTGACCCCTTTTTAGCTTGGAACACCTTGGTTTGACTTGAAGAATCAAAAACTTGGTGGAAAATAGGTGAGGGTAGAAACTTGCTTCTTTCTCTCCTCTCTTCTCCTTTCTTCTTCTTTCTTTTAATTAAAACTAAGTGTTTTAATGTCTAAATAAAGGGGTTGCACGACCACACCATGTAGAAGGGTCTAGAATTTGACTCTTCTTTTACCAAACATGGTGAACTTTGTAGGAAAATCCCGGTATGTTCATCACATGCACACGGTGCGGAAAACAAAAATTTTTTGTTCCAGGACCTTCTCGTAAGCCAGGATCCATGTGTCTATATAACAAAATCAAACCATAACGGCCAAAGGAGACCGTCTCTAACGGTATCCACGCAGAGATCGGAGAACCTAACCGGGACAAACCCTTTGACCCGGGAATAACTAGAACAAAGTAAAGACTGCTAGATCTTACCTTTGTTCTTGGAGAGCTTGAAAATAACAATGGAGGAAGATGAAACTTGAAGATGAAGCCTTGATGAGAGAAGATGAAGAAGAGATCAAAGCTTAGGATTTTAGAAACCCTTTCCTTAAACCCACGATGATCACTCTTTCTCCTTACTTCATAGCCTATTTGTCTTTAACACTTAAAGGCATTAAATGCTAATGGTGATTCATTCATCCACGTTAGCCTTTATATATATATATATATATATATATATAAAGTTAAAAAGATAAGCTTCATTCTTTGGCTTCCACGTTAACACATATATATATATATATTAATTAATTCTTTAAATAATTAATAAGATATATATATGTATATAAATGCTGAAGTGGTCCAACACACTGGGTTGGTCTCTCGGGTCCCTATGGAAAACCACCGAAACCTTTTTCAACAATATTGACATCGCGATCTCATCGGACATATCTCGATCTCATCGGGATCCATTTAATCCTATTGCTTCCATATATTGGATCTCCGTCCAAAACTATTTTATTTAATTCTCCGAGTCACTCTTATACGTGACCCATTAGGTTCCTGTTATGTTAGCCACTTAGATTAACACTTAATCTGAGCAAGTCATGAGCGGTATCTAGCAACACATCATGACCCCAATTGACCGGAAAGTAATTGGTTTGACGAATGAACCTATATTCATCATGAACCATATCACGAACCTTTCCATGTACAATTATTGTACAATTCGTCCTTTCACCATGCTATACCCCACTTGGTTATGAGTATGGGCAAAGTGTCAACTCTTACTAGATCGACTACGCCAACTCTAGCCCAGTGATATCGGTTCTCGCCCCGGGACTCATTACTTTATATGTCATCAAGACACTCTTCATGACATATGAACTCCGACAGAGATTTCCAAGTAATGACCCTGACAAGAGGCCATGGGTATCATCTTCTGCTATCACAGAAGTGGTGAATCCTATATTGGCTACTCAATTACCTTCGAATACCTCAAGCTGTACCCAATCACCACCCTATGAGCGACCTGTGTAAGGTAACAGGGAATGGATTCAAAGCACAGAATCAGTATCCAAGATATCCTTGAGTACCTCAAGTCTAAGGATACTTGCACCATTGCTATGATGAGATTATCACTGACATTAGAATAGGACATCCATGTGATGATCTCATAGCAGGTCATCCAATGTACTTACTACCTCTAGTAAGCATTCACATCTCAACCCTAAACATCCCATATCTACAGTTTTTGAGATCCACTGCTTGATCAAATCAAGGAGCTTAAGATGTGCTAGTATCTCCGGATTACCGATGTCGAGTTTCAGTAATCCTATGATTAGGGATAATTTAGATACTGACATAATTGCACATGATAGGAATCTTAGTAGTATGATCGCATCATAATTTCCTTCATGCTATGCCATATATCATGGACTTCATTAATTTGTTTATTGATCAATATCAGTTCATAAATAATGAACATCAAATTAATGACATATGCCTTTCTTTATTTATTCATGAAGTCTGTACACAACTTTGTACAAAATGCGCTAAAGGCGATTGCCTTTAGGGCACTACTCTAACAATCTCCCACTTGACCTAAAGCCAATCGCCTTGATATCTAATACCATAGGCGAGCACATGAGAATCAAAACTCTTCTGTGATAATGGCTTTGTCAACAGATCAGCAATATTCTGCTCTGTGGGAATTCTCTCTATCTGGACATCACCTCATCCAATGATCTCCCTAATCAGATGATATATGAGGAGTACGTGTTTGGATCGTTGATGAGACCTTGGTTCCTTCGCCTGCGCAATAGCCCCATTGTTGTCACAATACAACTGTATGGGCCCATCACAGCTAGGAACCACACCAAGTTCGGTAATGAACTTCTTGATCCAAACTGCTTCCTTTTCTGCGTCTGAAGCGGCAATGTACTCTGCCTCGGTTGTTGAATCGGTAGTTGTCTCTTGTTTGGAACTCTTCCAACTGACTGCCCCGCCGTTTAGTGTGAATATATAACCTGAATAGGATTTAGAATCATCCTTATCAGATTGAAAACTGGCATCTGTATACCCGCTCACTTTGAGATTTCCATCTCCATATATCAAGAAAACATCCTTAGTCCTTCGCAAGTACTTGAGGATATTCTTGACAGCCACCCAGTGACCCTCACCAGGATCCGATTGGTATTTGCTCGTAACACTTAGAGCATATGATACATCGAGTCTCGTACATAGCATAGCGTACATGATAGATCCTACTACAGATGCATACGGGATCATATTCATGCGCATCCTCTCATCTTGTGTCTTAGGACACATAGATTTCGAGAGTGTTATCCCATGAGTCACGGGAAGGTACCCTCTCTTGGATTGTTCCATGCTAAACCTCTTCAGCATCTTGTCTATGTACATTGATTGTGAAAGACCAAGCAACCTTTTTGATATATCTCTATAAATCTTTATCCCAAGGATATAAGTTGCTTCACCAAGGTCTTTCATGACAAATTGTTTGGATAACCAAATCTTCACAGATTGTAGCATAGAGACATCGTTTCCTAGTAATAATATGTCATCTACATATAGCACAAGGAATACGATTGCAGTCCCACTAACCTTCTTATACACACAGTGTTTATCCGGATTTTGTGAGAAACCAAACTCTTTGATTACCTCATCAAAACGGATATTCCAACTCCTGGATGCTTGCTTCAATCCATATATGGATTTCCGAAGCTTGCATACCTTTTCTCTATCATAGGAGATAAAGCCCTCAGGTTGTGTCATATACACATCCTCAGCTAGATTCTCATTTAGGAAAGCTGTCTTCACATCCATTTGTTATATCTCATAATCATAATGAGTGGCAATGGCTAGGAGTATCCTAATGGATTTAAGCATTGCTACTGGGGTGAAGGTCTCGTCGTAGTCAACTCCTTGTCTTTGACGAAAACCTTTAGCCACAAGCCTTGCTTTATAGGTAATCACATTTCCATCAATGTCAGTTTTCTTTTTGAAAACCCATTTACACCCTATGGGTTTTCATACATGGAATCCATTTAAGCTTTCATGGCATGAAGCCATTTCTCAGACTCTGAACTCTTCAGAACCTCTTCATAGGTAGTAGGCTCATTATCTTCTATGAGCAATACGTCATTCTGTTCACTCACAAGAAATCCATATCTCTCGGGAACAGAGCGTATCCTACGTGACCTACGAACTTCATGTGTTATAGAAGGTTGAACTGTTACTTCATCTGTATGAGTCACAGCTTTGTGTTGAGCGATTGATCTGCGTCTGTTCGAGCATCTTGAACTTCTTCAAGTTCAATTTTGCTCCCACCGCCTTCTTGTAAAGAAACTCTTTCTCTAAAGACAACATGCTTTGAAACAAACACCTTTTGTTCCTCAAAGAGGTAGAATTGATATCCCATTGTTTCTTTAGGATATCCTACGAGCAAACACTTGTCGACTTTGCATCAAGTTTATCTCGATCAGATTCCGCTTCATATAAGGACAACCCCAAACTTTCAAATGAGTAAGATAGGGTCTTTTGTTAGTCCACATCTCATATGGAGTAACATCAATCGCCTTTGATGGAACTCGTTTAACAAGTAAACAATTGTCTCGAGTGCATACCCCAAAAGGATTTTGGTAACTTTACGAAGCCCATCATCGATCATACCATGTCTAACAAGGTTCGATTTCTCCTTTCACCACACCATTATGCTTTGTGGTGTGTAAGGAGGAGTCCATTGAGATAAAATCCATTATCTCGAGATAATTTAAAACTGTTGGTCTAAGTATTCCCCACCACGATCGGATCATAATGTCTTGATACTTTTCCCAAGTTGGTTTTCTACTTCATTTCAATTGTTTGAACTTTTCAAATGCTTGATTTGTATCTCATCAGATACAGGTACCCATATCGAGAATAATCATCGATAAAGGTAATGAAGTAAAGACAACCACTTCTAACATGGATGGACATCGGACCACATACATCTGAATGTATTAGGTCTAATACTCCAGTCTCTCGTTCACCCTTTCCCTTAAAGGGTAACTTAGTCATCTTGCCTAATAAACAAGATTCACATATGTCATATGATTCATAATCAAATGACCCTAAACTACCACTCTTGTGGAGCTTAGCTATGCGTCTCTCATTTATATGGCCAAGGCGACAAGGCCATAAGTAAGTTGATTTTAAATTATCTCGTTTAGGTCTTTTTGTGTCATTGACATTTATAATTAGATATGATGTAACATCCCATCTCCGATGGGAAGCGTATTTTAGTAAATTGGGACGGGGACGGGTTAGGAGTATTAAATTATATCTCGGCATGAACATATGTCATGCGGCCTCTATAAATGGTGAGTTTTGCACAGGCATATAGTCATACATGCATTCATGACATTTCCCGGCCTAAGTGTCTAATTGTGATCTTTTGTGAAATTGGTGTGATAATGAGATTTGAAAAAAATATTTGGAGTGTGCCATAGAGTGTTTTACATTTTAGGATTTATGGAATTTTCTGGAATTATCCGGAGAAAATTCCCAGCATCGCAAAATCGCCGTACATGGCCTAAAAGTGTTTTTGTAGTGAAAGTGTGGTTTTCGTGTTTAAAAAATTATTGGGAGTGGACTGTCTTATGTTTTACAATTTTGGGCAATTTAGGTAATTTTCAAAAAAATGATTCGAGGGAAATTCCCAGAAATTTCCGGACCGGATAAATCGCTAAGTGGCGAACCGGTCGATTTTCGGTAGCGAAAGTTTATACCCAATGGCACTGTAATATTGGAGATATTATTTTGGAATTGAAATAAGGGTCATTGGAGTTGATTGGGGTAAATTTTTGATCTGAATTATAAAAAAATAATATGTTGACTTTTCTTTGGAAACCTTTGACAAATGAAATTTTGACACCAAACACCTTCATTTAATGTCCATTGCTTGATCCTATCGGTTTTCCTTGTTTAAAAACAAGATAGAACAAGTTGATATGTGTAAAAGATTCATCCGAAAGGCATCCTCTCCCATTTTTGCTTCTCATCATCGTTTTTCTTCTTTAAGGAATTCCTTCCTCTAAAACTCAAGAACTCTTCTTCTTACAACCAAGTTATGTTCTTGCCATGGAGAACCTACACATGTATGGTGTTAGAAGTGAGTGGAGAAGTGGTTGTGGTAGACTAGTAAGGAAAGAATTGAAGAGAATTGAAGGTTGAAAGCTTAAGAAGGTAAGTGTTTAAGTTAGGTTTTAATGATGTTTTAATTATGAATTTAATGAATCATAGTAGTTAGTTGCATTGATGGGAAGTTATTATTCATTATATATGATGTATAATGCATGCAGGTTATGAAACCTATGGTTTAAATTGTTGGGTTTAAGACTAAGTGTAAGTATGACTTGAAAGTTGTATGATAGAAGTGGTTATGGCTTGGTTTTGAATTGAACATGGATGACTAATCTAGCATATGAATTGAGAATTAAGTGCTGCCAATTTTTGTGTGTTAGCCCTAGTACATGTATGAATGGTATAAGAACTGATTTGTGTTATTTGGATGCTTGATGATGTGTTAAAGGCAATGGAAATGAGAGAAACAAAGGTTGGACCAAATCTGGAAAATTAGGGTTTTTGATTGATTGTACTGTTTTATTCATAACTCATTGTATAGAAATGCAAATGAGGTGAGGTTTGTGGCCACTTAAACTTTGGGATGTTGGCTACATTTTTGTGTGAAATAGGTGTTATCAAATTGTAACTCTAATAGGTTGAAATTTGGCATGGCAAGTTACTGTTTTATTGCCTGTGAACAGTAGCCGAAACCTTAACCTATGAGCTTTACTGATTTTTATAAATAAATTGAGATGGAATTTGGAAAAATGGTCTGCATGGAAGTTGTAGAATATTGAGTTAGCTTTCCATTGCCACTGATCTTGCTAATTTTCGAGTTGTATATTGGGAGATATGAACTGATTCCTATGGACTGGTTTTGGGCATGTTGATGAAACCTAGCTTAAGTGTCTGACTTGTGAGTATTCTGCTTGGAAGCAATTTTAGCCATTTTTATGGACTGAATTGGTGTGAGTGATCTTCTTCAAAGTTGAAGAGGAAGAAATTATCTTGAAAATGAGATATGGCATATAATATTTAGAGGTCAGAGTTGGGAGTTATGATTTTGTAAAAACTGATCCTGCATTAGGTTAGGAATTGCTGATCATGGCAGTAACTTGCATGACAGTTTTGAAATGGTTAGAAATTAAATTGGAAATTGAGTTATTCATGAAAATTGAAGTTTGAGGATTTATCTTTTCAGGGATATAAAGTTCAGATTTTTCTGACTTGTGTACAGGGAGTTATGCTTGTCATAAGTTTACTGCTCAAATTGAATGATTTCAGGGACAGAAACATTGAGTGAATTAATTGACTTGTTTAGCAATGGATTTTGATTTTGGGTTGTTCATGAAAGTTGTAGATGACATTGTGAACTTATTGAGCATATTTATGTGGTAATTTTTGGCTGAAGAATCTGAGAGTTATGGAAATTTCAATGTACTGTTCTGTTTTAATGGGATTTGAGTAGACAGTAGCTTTGATGGGATATTTGACACCCTTAGGGGTGAAATTGATTTTTATGGTCTTCATGAGAATGGTAGAGCTTTTCATTATCTTTCCAACAAGCTATGGTTTGTATTTTTCCGATTTGTGTGCTAAGAATTATTGTTGTTGGAAATTCGGATGGGAAATAGGAAAAAAAAAGAGGGTAATGGAATTAAGGCCCGGTCACTAGGGCGACGCGTCGCCCTAGTGACGGGTCGTATAAGGCCGCGTCGCTCAGCCTCGCTGGGGCGAGACGTCGCCCCCAGCGAGGCTGATTCCTTTTTTTTATTAATTATTTTATTATTTTTATTTATTAATTGATAATTTGGGATTTCATGCTTCTTTTGTCAATTTCTTTTCCGTCCGACGTCCGATTGACCTGATTCTTGAGGCATCGGATTCGTAGAATATTTAATTTTATTTTGTAAGAAATTGGAAATTTTTGGACGGGAAATTGACGTGGCCCCGGGTAGCGGAGCCTTTAATCACTATTTTGTTTAATTGGGGACCTATAGAGGTCCGAATTGCGCACCGTCAGCGCCAATAGGTTTCTAATTTTTAGACGGATTTTGTTATGGGGAAATTTGGATTTAGGGCCGAAAAATTCATGAACATGGATATTTCACCTACATGTGCACAAATTGCATCTGTAGTGACTCGTTCTTTCTCTGTTTCTTATAGAGGCCTAAGTGGAGCGTCGTCCGACCGACGGGGCGAAAACTTCTCGGTATTAGCTCGGAAGTAATAGGTGAGTAACCTAGTTGGTTTCTCAACCTTATGTGTTTATTAATTATATGCATTGATTGCCATGAGGATGCAAGGATGGATATATGTAATTGATTGTTTTGATTGATTTCGGACCATGGGTGTTCGAAATATTGGATTGTGATATTGAAGTACAAATGAAAATAAGTGCGTGAGAATGCATTAGTAAATTGGATTGTAAATGTGATAGATTAGTAAATTGGATTGGAAATGTGATAGTGAAACGAAAGGTAAATGCATGGAATGAATACCGGACTGAAAGTCCGAGAACATTGGAAAATGATTGAAAATAGTAATTAATTGGAATTGGAAATAGAAATGCGATAATTGGATATTGGAAAATGACATGTGCATTCATGCATAGTAAATGATCGATAATGGCGATTGTGACCGGTGTCGCCACCGATTTCAGAGCTTTAAGCTCAACGCACAGGGCCTCGTGCCCAACGTATTCCGAGCCTCGGCTCGATGATCAGGGCTATGCCCAACGTTTCGGGGCTTTAAGCCCAATGTTTCAGAGCCAATGGCTCAACGTATATGAGCTCAGGCGCACGGTCACAACAACGAAAGAAAATGGAAGAGTCACATGCACACTGCATAAATGAATGTTTAATGTGAATTGTGTGAAAGGCTTATTGCCTTATAAAATGTGAAATTGAGTGCCTGTGATTTCTTGTTTATGATATATATACAATAGTGTGTGATTGTGTGGATATGCATGAGTTGGGTGAACCATCGATGATGGTTTCTCACTGAGTTCGCAAACTCACCCAACATTGCATCTATTTTTCAGGAAATGGAGAGTACCCCGTTGGACACGCGGGAGTACGTCTACTGCTAGCAAGACAAAGTATCGGGTCGGGATCAGTGTCGTCCGTATCTGCATTAGTGTATTAATTTGGTATTTAGTAGGCCCAATTGTTTTCATGGAATTGTATAGAGTGACTGAGCACTAATGAGTGCTAATAATGATTGAAATTGTTTTATCAGTGAAATGGTATAATCTTTGAAAGTGTTTTGTTATAATTGGGCCAAGTCAATGATTGCTTTATGACTCTAATGTTTTGAAAGAAAAGATAATGTCATGCGACTCTAATGTTTTTAGGAAAAAAAATGTCATCGATTTTTTAATAAGGTAATGAATGTTCTAGACGCCACCCTCATGGGTCACGGTTTGGATATCACCATGGATATCGGGTTCGGTCTCGTCGGAAGTGGGTGCTACATTTAGGTATCGAGCCCGTAGTACAATCTTACATGGGCTTTCAAAAAAAAAAAAGTGTGGCAAGTTATGTGCATTTAAGTTGTGTCACGGCAGATAGTGACAACTGATCCCCAGTGTAGTATGTGAGTCGTATGCATAAATATGTCTCAGTCGTTTAAGCGGTTAGAAAAAGTGAGAAAAATGATAATGTGTTAGAGTGTGATAAAAGGAAGAAATGGATATCGCAAAATAGGAAAAAGTGTATGGTTCGACTAGACAGACGAATATTTCGTGCTGGTATTGACGAGTATATTGTGAAGTACAATATTGGAGTTAGATTGGGTATATCCTTGAATTTGAATAAAGATTATAGTTGGGAATGAATAGAGAAAAAAATAGAGTTAATGGGAAGATTTCCAGTGTATTAGGTGAATGAAAATAAAGTGTTCTATGATATAGAAAAGTTACAATTGGGATTGATTACCGTGATGAGAGTTCTATATAAGGATTGGTGATTTGGAGTCAAAATATATTAAGGGCAAAATCAAGAATGATTTCACATCTGTGATCTTGATTTGAGTGTGGAAATATATGGGTATAATGCCATACTGAAA
Source organism: Erythroxylum novogranatense (assembly GCA_029891385.1). Taxonomy (NCBI): domain Eukaryota; kingdom Viridiplantae; phylum Streptophyta; class Magnoliopsida; order Malpighiales; family Erythroxylaceae; genus Erythroxylum; species Erythroxylum novogranatense. The sequence goes on along the minus strand of JAIWQS010000250.1, from coordinate 571,154 downwards.
AGATTGAAATGTAAGACAATGAAATTGATAGATGAAAAAGTTATTCGGGTTTAATTGATCTGCCTAAGTAAATGCACACCTGCTTATGGGTGGGAGCCCTATGGTAAGTGAAAATGTTCAGTTGCAATTGCTGAGTTAATGGATAATTGCTAGCCAGAATTGTTATGTGTGAGAATATAGAGATTGTATATGATCCTCACGAGCGAGGACGGGTGTAAACAGGAAGGTTGCTGAGTTCAGAATATATTGTCACTGTAAGTGTATATCTGATAGTGGGATTACTATCACGGGTGAAATGATTAAGCATAAATGACTAATTTGCGTGAGTATGATATAGGAAGAAATCGGTGGCCTATTACATAAGCTCCGATTATAATGTCGATAGCTCAAGTTCAAAATGAGTGAGAGTAAGACATGAGAATGCTCAGAATGATCAATTGAGAAAGAAGTGAGACAGTTAAAGATGTTAGCATCAGTAATGAGTTTGCGAGAATAAAATAAGGGACATGAATAAAGTAAGGTCCCCATGATCGAGAATTGGTATCAAAAAGAGAATGGTTATCGAGAATTAAATGCAATTAAGGGATTCTTAGCAGTATGATCTATTAATGGGAAAATTAATGGGACTATAGAGATATATTGTCAGATAGGATGTGATGATTATGGCGAGATAATAGAGGAAAAGAAATTGTTTAAGTGCTCTTCAGATATTTATCTTTGTGATGTATCAAGAGTAACTGATTTGTATTACATCTGGCAGAGACTCTAGCGTAAGAGCTAAACTAAGTTACTGAAAGAGTGTACATTATGTTAATGAGATGGTTCTGATTATGTAAGAGAAATACTGCATATTAAGGAAATATTAATTGCGAATTTGATGGGATTAAAGGTTCGTGTATATTTTGTGTAATGATGTTTTGAAAGCACGAGATCGATATAACGATTGTTTATTCAAGTCAATGAGTGATCTATCGTGAATAAATTAAGTTATGTGTAGAGAAATGAAGGTAAGGAACATGTGCGAATATGTTATGATGAGATGATTATACGAAAATTGTTCCTTATTGAGACGCTTCGATAATTAAAAGTTACATGAATCAACTATGGAGTACGGAAAAGGAACATGTCTCAATTGTGTTGCAAAGGATAATAGATATAAGCATAAGAAATCGATACATTGGTATAGGTGAGGAGATTGGTTATCATGCAAGTTTCATAAGAGTGAAATAAGGGATGAATTAGGATGCGAACATGGGATATTGGGAGAATTAATTAAGATATAGGTATTGATAAAATGCGAAAGTTCAAAAGATATGTGTATGCGGAATGTGGAATTAATGAGAATTAATGGAATGCCGGATGCGTTCATAAATTGTTAAAGATTTTCTAGTTTTAGCAAATCGACAAGAATAATTGAGGAAACTGATGATCATAAAGGAGACATGTGAAGAATTTACTATCTAGATTGAAGTGTTCCAGTAAAGGTTCTGATGTTATCTATGGAAATTGGATAAAGTGATTTTATGCACCTTGGGACAAATATGATTCTATGGGCGGTATTATGATTGATGATTTGAAATTTGTTATATTGAGTGTGGCCTAAAAGCTTGGAGACATAAATCGTACAGAAATAGTTTGGAGATGTCTATGAATATGCAAATCGATCACTATTGAGTTATGTCGTGCAGTTGAATGATTTGAAAAGGATTCAGTGGCTGATTACTCCAAACTAAGCTAATAGTGCAATTTTGAACAAAGAAATAAAAAAAATTCAATTGCAGAAAAATCAAAAGTTGGGTAATAAAGTGATCAAATCTGGTGTATTATTGCGTATTAATAGTCGAACTGAAAAAAAAAGGGGCAAAAGGAAGTATTATTAGCTATGGGAATTTCAAGGGTGGTGTGCATCAAAACGGATTGGCAAAACCCGAAGTAAGGATGTAGAAATTGTAAACCGTATCGAAGAACTGAAGATAACTCCATTTGTTGAGGAAAGTGATAGGTATAGTTCGAATTAAGAAATATGGGTGATATTCATTACGGGAACTGTTAGTGAAAACATAAGGAATGATCGAAGCTTTATGTTATAGTATGAGCGTATTGGAAGAGTAATTGAAAGGTAAGAATGGGAAAATCAAATGATCATAAGTAAATGGTTCGAGAAAGCATAAGAAATAATCGAAGCGTTATGTTCGAGTAAAAGTATTGTGGAAAAGCAATTGATGGTAAAGTCTGTCAAAGTGAACGATGATATGTGTGATTAACCAACAGGTGTTTAGATTTCATTGGGATATGAGATTGATATATAGTGCAAAGTGATTGTGGTATTGGTGTCACCATTCGAAAAGGCGTATAAGGGGTCTTTATTATGTGATCAGGGCAATAAAGGGATAGGTTAAGTAATTTACGATGGTGACATTAAGTTGAATTGATTCACACCGAGGTTATAAATCTCATGAGATTCTGATAAGCGATAAATGAAATATTTTGAAAGGTATGGCCTCGGCTAAAATGTACTTAGATGGAAATAAAGGTGTAATTAAGGGAAATTGAATTCGTGAGGAGTGACCTTTATGCGATTGGGGTGTGAAAAGAATTATGGATTGGCAAGTTAGGCTAAAACTTAAAAGATGATTCGGATGCGCAAAGTGTTTCATAGATAGAATTGGAAATATTGTTAGGATCACGAATTGTGCGTAATCATGGCAAGTTGAAAGTTGAGAAAGGAAAAGAGTCATTGATGGTTTTGATATCCGTTCATGGACAGAATTTGGTCGTGAAGTGAAATCAGTGGGAAACAGAGGGTATTAATCAAAAAGACTCCCCTGCCTTCCTGATAAATCGTATATAAAATTTCGAGGACGAAATTTTTATTAGGAGGGGAGAATTGTAACATCCCATCTCCGATGGGAAGCGTATTTTAGTAAATTAGGACGGGGACGGGTTAGGAGTATTAAATTATATCTCGGCATGAACATATGTCATGCAGCCTCTATAAATGGTGAGTTTTGCATAGGCATATAGTCATACATGCATTCATGACATTTTCCGGCCTAAGTGTCTAATTGTGATCTTTTGTGAAATTGGTGTGATAATGGGATTTGAAAAAAATATTTGGAGTGTGCCATAGAGTGTTTTACATTTTTAGGGATTTATGAGAATTTTTCTGGAATTATCCGGAGAAAATTCCCAGACCGGCAAAATCGCCGGTACATGGCCTAAAAGTGTTTTTGTAGTGAAAGTGTGGTTTTCGTGTTTAAAAAATTATTGGGAGTGGACTGTCTTATGTTTTACAATTTTGGGCAATTTAGGTAATTTTCAAAAAAATGATTCGAGGGAAATTCCCGGAAATTTCAGGACCGGATAAATCGCTAAGTGGCGAACCGGTCGATTTTCGGTAGCGAAAGTTTCTACCCAATGGCACTGTAATATTGGGGATATTATTTTGGAATTGAAATAAGGGTCATTGGAGTTGATTGAGGTAAATTTTTGATCTGAATTATAAAAAAATAATATGTTGACTTTTCTTTGGAAACCTTTGACAAATGAAATTTTGACACCAAACACCTTCATTTAATGTCCATTGCTTGATCCTATCGGTTTTTCTTGTTTAAAAACAAGATAGAACAAGTTGATATGTGTAAAAGATTCATCCGAAAGGCATCCTCTCCCATTTTTGCTTCTCATCATCGTTTTTCTTCTTTAAGGAATTCCTTCCTCTAAAACTCAAGAACTCTTCTTCTTACAACCAAGTTATGTTCTTGCCATGGAGAACCTACATATGTATGGTGTTAGAAGTGAGTGGAGAAGTGGTTGTGGTAGACTAGTAAGGAAAGAATTGAAGAGAATTGAAGGTTGAAAGCTTAAGAAGGTAAGTGTTTAAGTTAGGTTTTAATGATGTTTTAATTATGAATTTAATGAATCATAGTAGTTAGTTGCATTGATGGGAAGTTATTATTCATTATATATGATGTATAATGCATGGAGGTTATGAAACCTATGGTTTAAATTGTTGGGTTTAAGACTAAGTGTAAGTATGACTTGAAAGTTGTATGATAGAAGTGGTTATGGCTTGGTTTTGAATTGAACATGGATGACTAATCTAGCATATGAATTGAGAATTAAGTGCTGCCAATTTTTGTGTGTTAGCCCTAGTACATCTATGAATGGTATAAGAACTGATTTGTGTTATTTGGATGCTTGATGATGTGTTAAAGGCAATGGAAATGAGAGAAACAAAGGTTGGACAAAATCTGGAAAATTAGGGTTTTTGATTGATTGTACTGTTTTATTCATAACTCATTGTATAGAAATGCAAATGAGGTGAGGTTTGTGGACACTTAAACTTTGGGATGTTGGCTACATTTTTGTGTGAAATAGGTGTTATCAAATTGTAACTCTAATAGGTTGAAATTTGGCATGGAAAGTTACTGTTTTATTGCCTGTGAACAGTAGCCGAAACCTTAACCTATGAGCTTTACTGATTTTTATAAATAAATTGAGATGGAATTTGGGAAAATGGTCTTCATGGAAGTTGTATAATATTGAGTTAGCTTTCCATTGCCACTGATCTTGCTAATTTTCGAGTTGTATATTGGGAGATATGAACTGATTCCTATGGACTGGTTTTGGGCATGTTGATGAAACCTAGCTTAAGTGTCTGACTTGTGAGTATTCTGCTTGGAAGCAATTTTAGCCATTTTTATGGACTGAATTGGTGTGAGTGATCTTCTGCAAAGTTGAAGAGGAAGAAATTATCTTGAAAATGAGATATGGAATATAATTTTAGAGGTCAGAGTTGGGAGTTATGATTTTGCAAAAACTGATCCTGCATTAGGTTAGGAATTGCTGATCATGGCAGTAACTTGCATGACAGTTTTGAAATGGTTAGAAATTAAATTGGAAATTGAGTTCTTCATGAAAATTGAAGTTTGAGGATTTATCTTTTCAGGGATATAAAGTTCAGATTTTTCTGACTTGTGTACAGGGAGTTATGCTTGTTATAAGTTTACTGCTCAAATTGAATGATTTCAGGGACAACAACATTGAGTGAATTAATTGACTTGTTTAGCAATGGAATTTGATTTTGGGTTGTTCATGAAAGTTGTAGATGACATTGTGAACTTATTGAGCATATTTATGTGGTAATTTTTGGCTGAAGAATCTGAGAGTTATGGAAATTTCAATGTACTGTTCTGTTTTAATGGGATTTGAGTAGACAGTAGCTTTGATGGGATATTTGACACCCTTAGGGGTGAAATTGATTTTTATGGTCTTCATGAGAATGGTAGAGCTTTTCATTATCTTTCCAACAAGCTATGGTTTGTATTTTTCCGATTTGTGTGCTAAGAATTATTGTTGTTGGAAATTCGGATGAGAAATAGGAAAAAAAGAGGGTAATGGAATTAAGGCCCGAAATTCGGATGAGAAATAGGAAAAAAAAGAGGGTAATGGAATTAAGGCCCGGTCACTAGGGCGCACGCGTCGCCTAGTGACGGGTCGACAAAACCGGTCACTAGGCTACGCATAAGCCTAGCGACGGGTCGATAAATCGACCCATTGGGCGAGACGTCGCCAAATGAGGTGATTCCTTTTCTTTTCTTTTTTTTTTATTAATTATTTTATTATTTTTATTTATTAATTGGTAATTTGGGATTTCATGCTTCTTTTGTCAATTTCTTTTCCGTCCGACTTCTGATTGACCTGATTCTTGAGGCATCGGATTCGTAGAATATTTAATTTCATTTTGTGAGAAATTGGGAATTTTTGGATGGGAAATTGACGTGGCCCCGGGTAGCGGAGCCTTTAATTACTATTTTGTTTAATTGGGGACCTATAGAGGTCCGAATTGCGCACCGTCAGCGCCAATAGGTTTCTAATTTTTAGACGGATTTTGTTATGGGAAAATTTGGATTTAGGGCCGGAAAATTCATGAACATGCATATTTCACCTACATGTGCACAAATTGCATCTGTAGTGAGTCGTTCTTTCTCTGTTTCTTATAGAGGCCTAAGTGGAGCGTCGTCCGACCGACGGGGCGGAAACTTCCCGGCATTAGCTCGGAAATAATAGGTGAGTAACCTAGTTGGTTTCTCAACCTTATGTGTTTATTAATTATATGCATTGATTGCCATGAGGATGCAAGGATGGATATATGTAATTGATTGTTTTGATTGATTTCGGACCATGGGTGTTCGAAATATTGGATTGTGATATTGAAGTGCAAATGAAAATAATTGCGTGAGAATGCATTAGTAAATTGGATTGTAAATGTGATAGATTAGTAAATTGGATTGGAAATGTGATAGTGAAACGAAAGGTAAATGCATGGAATGAATACCGGACTGAAAGTCCGAGAACATTGGAAAATGATTGGAAATAGTAATTAATTGGAATTGGAAATAGAAATGCGATAATTGGATATTGGAAAATGACATGTGCATTCATGCATAGTAAATGATCAGATAATGGCAGTTGTGACCGGTGTCGCCACCGATTTCAGAGCTTTAAGCTCAACGCACAGGGCCTCGTGCCCAACGTATTCCGAGCCTCGGCTCGATGATCAGGGCTATGCTCAACGTTTCGGGGCTTTAAGCCCAATGTTTCAGAGCCAATGGCTCAACGATATGAGCTCAAAGCACGGTCACAACAACGAAAGAAAATGGAAGAGTCACATGCACAATCGCATAAATGAATGTTTAATGTGAATTGTGTGAAAGGCTTATTGCCTTATAAAATGTGAAATTGAGTGCCTGTGATTTCTTGTTTATGATATATATACAATAGTGTGTGATTGTGTGGATATGCATGAGTTGGGTGAACCATCGATGATAGTTTCTCACTGAGTTCGCAAACTCATCCAACATTGCATCTATTTTTCAGGAAATGGAGAGTACCCCGTTGGACACGCGGGAGTACGTCTACTGCTAGCAAGACAAAGTATCGGGTCGGGATCAGTGTCGTCCGTATCTGCATTAGTGTATTAATTTGGTATTTAGTAGGCCCAATTGTTTTCATGGAATTGTATAGAGTGACTGAGCACTAATGAGTGCTAATAATGATTGAAATTGTTTTATCAGTGAAATGGTATAATCTTTGAAAGTGTTTTGTTATAATTGGGCCAAGTCAATGATTGCTTTGCGCACTCTAATGTTTTTGAAAGAAAAAGATAATGTCATGCGCACTCTAATGTTTTTGAGGAAAAAAAAAATGTCATACGATTTTTGTTAATAAGGTAATGAATGTTCTAGTACGCCACCCTCGCGGGTCACGGGTTTGGATATCACCATGGATATCGGGTTCGGGTCTCGTCGGGAGTGGGGTGCTACATATGACATATCTAATATGTAAATGCCATTGCATAATGTACCAGTACCATAAAGCATTCAATTCAAACTAATAGAAAAACCATTGTTACTAAAAGTCAAATGGAAACCAGCTCTATTTAAACAAGAAACAAACAATATGTTCTTTGTTAAAAAAGGTACAAAATAATATTCATCCAATTTAATTACAAGCCCACTGGGGAGTGACAAAAAATAAGTGCCTACGGCTAATGCAACAACTCTTGCTCCATTTTCTACACGCAGGTCTATCTCTCCCTTCATGAGTCATCTCATCGTCCTCGAGGCCTCGCATATCATTACATATGTGTGAGCCACAACCAGTATCTAATACCCATATGTTATGGTCAGAAACAGTATTAACCTTAATGACAAACATACCTGAAGGAGCTAAGGCATCTGATGCCTTCTTTTGCTTCAATTCTTCCAGATAGACTTTACAGTTCCGCTTCTAGTGGCCAATCTTGCCACAATGGAAGCAAGTTCCTTTTGGTGCAGTTTCTTTGGTTTTTTTTTTGCTGTACTTCCTTTTGGTTTCTTAGACCTTTTCTTCTTCAATTTCTTTTTCTTGGAACCAGAAGAAGAAGAGTCCACTACAAGCACTGCCTTGCTATCCTTCTTGATAGATTGCTCTGCTATCTTGAGCAGATTGATCAACTCAGGGATTGTCGTGGATATTTGGTTCATCCGATAGTTTAACACAAACTGTGAATAACTATCAGACAATCCAACCTGGAGTCATCTTAGTAGTGAAAAGTAGCCTCGAGATCTCGAACCTTTCAGACCGAGCTTGCTCATCAAAAAGCTCCCTAAGATGAAACACTATGGTATTAGCATCCAAAGACTCATACTGCTTCTGCAGCTCTTGTGACATAGATGCGAGTATAATGCAGGTAGCCATGTCACTGTCTTTGAGATGCTTACGATAAGCTTTCTGATCCTCATCAGAAGCATCAACAGTAGGTGGATCAGGAAGTGGAACATCGAGGACATAACTTAATTTCTCAGATCTGAGAACAATTCTCAGATTTCTCAGCCAATCAAGAAAGTTAGGTCCAGTTAATTTATTGGAGTCCATGAGTGAGCGCAAGTTCACACTAGAAGTCATCTTCAATCAACCTAAAGAGAAAGAGAGAAAGAATGTTAGAATAGAATTACATGCATGATCATAAGGACTTGCATGATATGCATATGGCTCCCACTAGTTTCAAAGAATCCATAACCCTCACTACAAATCCAAGAAACATTATGACAAAATGTCCTAGTGGGTCGATATCCGACATTACTAAAATGACCTTGGGTTTACCCAACAAGCCACCTTAGGTCAATCGGTAGGTATCAGTCATACCAATTGCATCATAGATATCCGACATTACTAAAATGACCTTGGGTTTATCCAACAAGCCACCTTAGATCAATCGGCAGGTATCGGTCATACCATTTACATCACAGGTGCAATTATCGACTAGTGCTATCAACTCGTGATGTATGCACACACATTGGGTTATCAACTCTTGATGCGCGTACATCTGATGTACACTACCCGATTTCGCCTCTGTCTACGTTAACCTTGAGTTTACTCAACAAATCAACGCTTCTAGTGAAAACCGACCCATTAATCCGAAAATCTTATTTTCATGGTTCGAACATATCCGTATAGAGTGAGCTTGGGTTTACCCAACAACCCGAACTCTATAAGAACTCTGGTTCTCCCCATATTAATGAAAGGCGTTAGTTTTCATATTATGTGTGAGGGATTTCAAGCTCTGGTCTCATCATCCAAGTTGTAGGATTATAGTCACCATGACTATATGGAATGATTTAGGGCATTTCATCAATCACATTGAGTCTATCCCTATAATCATCCATCATCCCACCTAAGCATGTTGTAAGTCGACTTATGTATGTGTAAGTCGACTTATGCTACTGTGTACGTACAAGTCGACTTATACCATTGTGCAAGTCGACTTATGATACTGTGCACGTACAAGTCGACTTATACCATTGTGAAAGTCGAATTATGTGCACGAGCAAGTCAACTTATGCATGTGTAAGTCGACTTACCTGAGAATACAAGTTGACTTATGCGTGTAAGTCGACTTATATATGTGGAAATGCTTTCTAATCGGCTAATTTCTCAATCCGTGCAGTTCCAATTCTCAATACCAAGGGTAATATCCTTTACTATGAGGTACCAATGAAACACTTTCATTGTATCATGCTTACCATGTATAATCATACTATACATGAAAAACTTGAAATTGATGAATACACTATTATTCACTTAGATTTCCAAATAATTTGAGAATATCAAACTATCACCCTAAGTATCTCTAGGTAGTCTACACTTTATCAAGACTACTTCGGCACTGGTCACAAAATTGTGACGGCTAAAACAATCAAGACAACGAAATATACTAACGAGACGCTAATGTGACACATTTGACATCCGAAAATTTTTGGAAACTCAATTTCAAGAAAATAAATTTTGGAAAGCATACAACATCAATGTCACATATTTTTAATCACATTAAAATTGATCCAAGGCATTGGAACTGAAAATTACACAACCAATCATTCCAAACAAAACAACACCAGCAACTTTCTCAAAACTGCCATGCTCTGTCTTTTGCTTGAAAAACTCATTGAAACAATTTCAATAAATTCTGAGAAAATTACAAAGGTTACAACATGTTCACAAAATGCTTCATGAATTTTTCAGGATTTATTTCCAACAAAAACTCAACCAACCTCAGCAACAAAGCCAATGTTGAATCTGTGTTCCTCAACACAGTTATTCCCAGCAGCACACAATAAATTCTCAAATAAATAGTAAATTACCTCGAAAATATTTTCCATCCTCATAGACATTCACAAACATCTTAGAGACATGTCGGTGAAAGAAAATCCGAAAAAAATGTTTCTATAATTTATTCTTGAATTTATAAGCATGTCTGTTCAAGGAATGTGCACAAACACAGCAACCAGAACATTAGGGAATAAATTAGCAAAACCATATCAAATCACATTGATAAATTCTGTTCTTCCACAGACATATTCAACAACATCTTATGAGTAGATATGGGCAAGAAAATTTCGAAAAAAATTTTTCCATACTGATTTTGAATTTAACATAGTCAATATGCATCATCGTCACAAGCAATAGGCAGCTCCGACCTTGTTATGATTTCTTCGTTATATACGACACAAGTGGCTCTGATACCACTGTAGGAAAATCCCGATATGTGCATCACATGCACACGGTGCAAAAAACAAAATTTTTTTTATTCCGGGACCTTCCCGTAAGCCAGGATCCATGTGTTTATATAACAAAATCAAACCATAACGGCCAAAGGAGACCGTCTCTAACGGTATCCACGCAGAGATCGGAGAACCTAACCGGGACAAACCCTTTGACCCGGGAATAGCTAGAACAAAGTAAAGACTGCTATATCTTACCTTTGTTCTTGGAGAGCTTGAAAATAACGATGGAGGAAGATGAAACTTGAAGATGAAGCCTTGATGAGAGAAGATGAAGAAGAGATCAAAGCTTAGGATTTTAGAAACCCTTTCCTTAAACCCACGATGATCACTCTTTCTCCTTACTTCATAGCCTATTTGTCTTTAACAATTTACCAATTTGCCCTTAGTTATGTGAAATTATCATTATACCCTCCAAACTTTTTCTAAATTTGCAATTAAGTCCAAAATTTAGAAATCACCAGAACTTTTAATTTCGTTTTGGTCCTCGGACTTTTGAAAACTATAATTAAGACCTTAACTTTATAAAATTACAAATTGGTCCTCCAAGAATTGAAAAATTACATTTAAGTCCTTTAACTTTTGACAATTTACAAATAAGCCCTTATGTGCATCAACTTTTCTAATTAAGCTTTCTATGTATCCAATGAGTCTATAAATCATGTCTAATCACCTCTAAAGCATTAGAACTCATTTAATTTAACCACCATGGTCATATCCATCCAACGGACTTGATTTTATCCACTTAAAAGCTCATATGTTGAAAATTTCCAAGATTCCACATACCAATAAATTCTAAGTTTATGTAAGGGCATATAACATTATAAATCATTAACATATACACCCAAATGATTTAAATACATCTTGTTAGCAATCTAGAAGGGGGGGTTGAATAGATCTTTAAGCTTTTTATAATTTTCTACAATAAAATCAGAAGTTAATTCACACAAAAACAATTTAAACAAATTTAAGTGAAAAGAGTAGGGAAGAAGATCAAACACTGTTTTTATAGAGGTTCGATGCTAAGACCTACGTCCTCTACCTAAGCTCCCACTTAGGATTTTACAAACCACTTTATTACACACTTTGTAGTTTAGTGTGAACTCTTACAGTACCGCTTGATTTTCAGCTCAAGCTACCTTTACACTTGATTTGTCTTCCGGCACAAATCCTACCAATACCACTTGATTTCCGGCTTAAGCTACCTTTACAAATGATTTGTCTTCCGGCACAAATCCTACCAACACCACTTGATTTTCGGCTCAAGCTACCTCACACATGACCTTTCACTAGTCACTCAAATTGTAAGATAAATAAGATAAAGATTGAAGAACAAAGCTCAATACATGATGTAATAAGATAAGAACAATAATGACCAATTTTGGAGTAATAGAAGAGTATGTAGGCTTGTAGAACTTCTATCAACTCTTCTTCCATCATCCTCTATTTATACTTGAAGAAATATAGCTGTTGGGAACCCATATAGCCGTTGCATGATTGTTATGACCGTTCCTTAACAATCTCCCTTCTATTTTTGGCTAATTGGACCGTTGGAATTAATGTGCTGTACCCATAAGTCGACTTGTCGAGTTGTATAAGTCGACTTGTGACAACATTTTACGTAAACTTGCATCTCCGCTCTTCTATAAGTCGACTTGTGGTCTACGATAAGTCGACTTGTATGCTGTTAGTCGACTTGTGTTGACATATCTTCATATATTAGTCGACATATGATGCTCTAGTCGACTTATGTAAGCTTCAATGGTAATATCCACTTCAAATCTTCTATAATCTTGATTATTTAAGCCTCTTTCACTTATAGGAAACTTCCATCTTGATTCTTCAATGATTTATCACTTGTCCATCTTGATTTGCACAATAATAATCCCAAAATACCTGAAACAATTTCTTAACCAATTCTATACATTTTATTATTATCAAAACATAAGTGGGATTTAATTTGTCAACCACCATTGGTCCAACACATCTTTGAACTCATATACAACCATATGTATATATCAATATACAGTAGTATTTCCAAATATAGTACAACACAAAAGGTCCCTGAAAGTCCGACGTTACATTAGCCTTTAATGACCTCGAAGTGTTTACCTCACACACTCGAAGAAACAATGCTACGAAAGCAATAAGAAAAAAAGGCAACAAGGAAACTCATAGATACGGTAAAACCAACCGTTATATATTTTCCCTTAAAAGAACACAAGGAATACTCTCTCTGATTAAATGAGAAGAGCAAAGCTCAAATGAGATATATATGGGCTTTCTAACTTGAAAGTCAAGTTACATTCAAAATCCCACTAAACTTGAACTGCCTAAGATCGTGCTAAGATCACGTCTATCTCTATCAGATTACATCACGTGGACCAATTAGATGACACTCTCATCTAAATAGAACTCTAACTGATAAGACAGAATCTATAAGATAAGATAAAGATAGAGTTTACATTCAACTAGGAAACTAGTGAGGATCTCTACTATCTTCAGATATTAAGTTCCACTGCAATGCTAACTTTCAATCATCGCCACGTCATCCAAGATCTCCCCATGATCTTTATCAGCAGATGATGTAGTGTGATCTCACCGAAGCCCACACAACATAATGACCTGATCTAATGCTACCCATAATAAGTTCGTTAACTGTGGTCCATCCATCCGAGCATGGGCTAAGTCCTTAGCCTGGGTTGAGTCAATCTTTACAATTTCTGAGACCCTACTAAAATTCGTACCAAGTTTGATCCCACTCGCTCGTATTTGCCTTATTGTTTTCGCATGCCTCCCTCATGCGTGAATACAACTAACCTTCCTCCTAAGGCACGTCATGAAGGCCGCTGAGAAGTGCTCCAAAGTTTAAGGATCTAACAAACCACCCCCACCAGATGGATTCGACACCCTTGTCGAATTATTCTGAAGGTAGGTGTTCACCTAGTTCTCGAACTGCTACAAGGTCGTATCTTTCTCCTACATAACTTCTGCGACAGGTTTGCTTTTCCATTGAATTAAGAACTCAGTCCTCGGTTCTTCTTATGTTGACCCATTGTTCAGTGATCTAGGATCTTCTCCATTTGATCCTCGTACTATTTCCTCATAACTAGTGGAGCTCGCTTCACCTGACTCCTATTCAGATATGATGCATCCTTATTGTAAGGCTTGAGAAAACTAACATGAAAAGTAGGGTGTACCTTTAACCGCTCGGGCAACTTCAATCTGTTTGCCACGCTCCCCACTTTATGTAGCGCTTTAAATGGTGTATCGTACTTCGACACCAAGCCCCTATGAACTTACTTACTCGAGATCTTCTTCCAAATCTATGAGGTTAGTTTCAACAAAACTTTGTCTCCCACGCCAAATTCTAACTGTCTTCTCTGAAGATCCGCTTGCTTCTTCATCCATCGAGAAGCTATCTGAAGACTGTCCCTCGCCTCATCCAATAATTGTTGCCTCTCCATCGTGAACTTATGTGCCACAAGACATTTGCCACCTGTCCTTTATTAAGTAATCTTGTCACCTATCCTTTATTAAGCAACCTCTAGTGGAGTGAGAGGCTATTATCCCAGTACAATCTTAAAGGGACTTTTCTCTGTAGCCGAAGATCTATGCAAGTTATAACAAAATTGTGCAGTGTCAACTAAACTTAACCGATTACATTAACTTGCAGTTATATAATATTGTAGGACTCCTCTAACAAACCATTGACTCGTTCTTCTTGGCTATCCATCTTTGGGTGATTCGCCGTTGAAAAATTCAAATCTTAACCTGTCATATTGAAAAGGGATGCTCAAAATTAGCCCGTAAATCTAGCATCTCGGTCGCTCACAATATCTACTAAAACTTTGAAATACTTGGAGAATCTATTAACCACCACCATGATTGATGCTATGTTATCCACTTTTGGAAACCCACTAATGAAATCCAATAAAACTGACATCCACACTCTTAGGGATGGATAAGGATTGTAGTAAACCGGCTTCCTTCTTTCTCTCTAGCTTATCCAATTGACACACGAGGCACATCTTGAGTTAACATTCCATGCCATTCTCCATTTGCTGCCAAAAGTAGGAACGAGATAGGAGTGCTAGCATCTGTTGGACTCCTGGGTGACCAACCTACTGTGAGTCATGTTTCTCCTTAAACAAATATTTTTGCAATCCACCAAAGCTCGGCACATACATTTGACTACTCTTAGTCATCAAAAACCCATCATTGTCGAGCCAAACCTGCACATAACACCCTCCTTAACTTGAGAAATCAACTTACAATACATTGTGTCTAATAGAGCTGCCACCTTGATTTGCTCCAACAAGTTGAACTTCACCCTTGTGTCTGAATAAAGGGCCGCAAATACCTCTTTACTACTCAAGGCTTCTGTCACGTTGTTGTGTCTCCTTAGTTTATCCTCTTAAACAAAGTCATATTTGGCAATAAACTCCAGCCACTGGGCTTGTTTTGCGGACAATTTCTTTTGGGTCCTGAAAAATGTGTTGGCAACATTATCCATTTAGGCAACAAACCTGGTTCCTAAAAAATATACTTACTATGTCTCAAGGAAATGTACCACCGTAAGCATCTCCTTCTCATGCATCGAGTAACACTGCTCTACACGATTGAGTTTCCAGCCCTTAAATGCTACCGGATGACCCTCCTGTACAAGGACTCCACCAATGACTTTCTCTAATGCATCAATGTCAAATGGAAGATCGAACACAGGCAGCTTTAGCACAGGGTTGGTTGAGATAGCAGCTTTAAGTTTCTCGAATGCCTCCTCACATGTACTTGATAAACACCACTCTTGCTTCTTCTTTAGCAAGTCCATCAATGGAGCTGCTTTCTTCGAGTATCCCATAATAAACCGCTTATAGTAGTTCGCTAGGACGAGAAAACTCCACAATTCTCGTACTTTCATGGGAGCCTTCCACTCAACTATCGCTTTCACCTTTCTCAGATTCATCATGACTTGACCCTTTCTCACTATGTGACCCAAGAACCTGATCTTCAACTGAGCAAACTCGCACTTCTCCATCTTCATATAGAGCTTGTGTTGCTTCAGTCCTTCGGAATACTCGTCTCAATTGTTCCACATGTTCTTCCATGTTAATGCTATATACTACGATGTCGTCTACATCAATCACCACAAAATTATCCAGAAAGTCATACAAGACATCATTTATAAGGTTGCAAAATGTAGCAGGGGTGTTAGTTAATCCAAACGGCTTAACTAAAAATTCGTAGGATCTATATCGAGTTACGCACGTTGTCTTATGCTTATCACCCTCAGCTATATGCACTTGCCAATATCCACTCTGAAGATCTAACTTAATAAACACCTTAGCCGTTGACAACCTATCTATTAAATCTTGAACCAAAGGTATCGGATACTTGTTTTTGATCGTTACCTCGTCCAATGCTCGATAGTCCACACACATCCGAAGTGTACTATCTTACTTCTTCTAAAACAACACCAGGTTGCCACCCTGCCTCCAACAACTCACCAAGTTGTTTTCGAAGTTCTGTCAATTCCATCGGGGACTTCCTGTATAGGGCACGTGCAGGTGAGATCACCCAGGAGCTAACTTGATCTTGTGATCTATCTCACGACGAGGAGGAAGAGTTCTCGACAACTCTTTTGGCGTCACCTCTCGAAACTCCCTCAACAAACTTGCAACCACGTCGGGGACTTCCACCACGTGGTCTTCACTGATTTCCCACATAGCAGCAAGATAGGTCTCCATGTCTTTCTTTAACCCTTTCTTGATGCTCACAGCTGACACATCTCCCACCTAAGTTGTAGCATTCGTCGTTCCACCATCGAACCTACAATAATTCATGTAGAAGGAATTTTGATCATTCATCAACATCATACCTCCCAAACTTAGATACAGCACCATCTTTGTTGCTTTGAGAAAATCGACCCCCAATATCATCTTGAAATCCTCCAATGGTATGATAATGAAGTCTTTGGATTAAGGTTATTCTTAGAAGGTTTGAAAGAGAACTTCTATATCTACAACTTTCATGAAGACTACAAAGCGATATTTTGCCATTTAGATGGTCAAAAATGCAAATTTCCTATAGCTATCTTGTTTATGCTCGTTTAACGGACATGCATGTCTGCCTAAAGAACATAGACGGGTTTGGAAGTGCTTTCCAGACCCGAGAATATTTGTTTAATGGATCTAATGTTTGTTTAACGGACATGCACTAGGTTGGGGATGTTTTTATACCCGAGAAAGTCTATTTAACGGACCTGAAGTCTGTCTAATGGACATATGTGTCACAAAACTCCCTCCGAAGCTCCTCCTATGGTTCCTACATCCATTCTAACACCACTTTCACTCATAATCTTCTCAATTTCACCTCTTCTAGTGCAATATCACTTCTTAACCACTCAATTACCAAAATGATTTCATAAATCTCCTAATTCTAAACTCAAATGATTCATCTTATACAACAAATTCCCATCTTTCACCATAGTTTTTATTTATACATCTCATGTATCATTACTAAATTATAAAGATCATAACTCTCATCTACAATATCCAAAAATTGCATACTTTATATCATTGGAAATCTAGAAAGACAACTACAACTTCCAAGAAGAACACTTTGTCTAATTTGACCTAGATTTATGCAGTTTTTCCTCTGAAGTCAAAGCACAATTCCTATCTTTCCTTTCCATAATACATCTTGCTTATATGTAACAATAATTCGTACTCAAAATTTATCATCTTAATTTGATAACTCTTCAAATGTACCTAATACCAACTTAACCTCATCCTTAATTAATTCATATTTCAACTCCACCTCAACCATTCACAAATTCACATTTCGACTTAACAATCATCAATACACAAATTCACATTTCATTAACTTCATAATATAAAAGCTTACAAAGATTTAATGGCATTTCAAGCCACATTACATCACAAATATCAAAATCCAAAATACAAAAGATACAAAACCCAATAATTCTCGAAATATGTCTAAAGTCTTGTTTTTACAAAATCTAACTTAATATACAAAGACATTGTAAAAGTAGAATGATGCCTCAACTCTGGGTTACTTGATCTCATTTTCTTCACCTGAGGATGGGTCGAAGAGGGGGGGTGTGCTTAAAGCTCATGGGTAATAGGTTTATAACAAGAAGCAAGTAAAAACCATTGAAATATTTATTTCCATTGAAAAATTCACATTGAAATCCATGTAACACATATTTCCCAAACTCACAACTTATCAAGTAATTCATAAACATCATAAATCATGAATTTATCAAACTTGTCACAAATCATAAACACATAAGCACATCAAAAATGGTTTGGGTAGATCCATAAACATGATGAACTACACATTTTCACATAATGGTCCTGTGTAATCGTAAACTTGACATACTATCGCAATCCCACATAGTGGTTTTGCGTAGGCGTAAACTTGAGGGAGTTTATAAAGGAGCTCCGTACCACTAGCGGGCAGGCAGGAGAAGTCTTTAACTTGATCAACGTGTACGTGACATTCTTGAATGGATTACACCAAACTCACATAACATGTAATTCATGAATTGAAGACCGTTTTCCCAAATGACACATTTTGAAAGCTTGTCTTTCATGAGCACGAAATATTTCATATGCATTTTCAAATCTTAATTTCATAAACATAAAGTCTTTTCAAAATCATTTCCATATCACAATTCATCATCAAAATTCATACATCAAAACATATAGCAATTTCGCAAATTATTCAAATGCAACAAATGCCACAATCATAAAGCAATGAGAAATCATTTTATTCTCTTGATTAAAAAGAAAACATAATGGCTCATTCTCCAATTATAAACATGAAACCCACTTTGAATTCCTTGCTTAAAGACTTGCTCAAAATGACCTCTCCCCTTGCTCCTCTTGCCTTCCTTGATTTCCTTTAACAAAAGTCAAAAATTCCATCCAATGAGAATTCCAATTGAGAACCCACAAGACACATATGCGTGAAATTGACCCTAGAATACTTAAATCCATGCATTTTCTAAGTTTTTTAAACCAAAACCCTTCTAAAAATCTAAAAAATTAAACATAAACTTACTTTGAATCTTCACCATACAATTAATTTCTTGACTCTAATGGAAGCTCTAACCTTCCTCTTCTTTTTTTCCTTCTTGCACAACCCCGAAATCTCTCTCTTGAAAACCAAACAAAGATGAAACCTAGCCTTTTCTTCTTTCTTTCCTCTCAAAATCGAAACTCTCTCCTTCTTCTCTCTTCTCTTCGTTTCTTCTCTCCTTTTCTATCCTCAAGTCACGTTTTTGCTTTTTCCTTAAAAGCCAAACAATACTTCTTATTCCAATTATGCCATTAAGGAGTCTAAATTGTCCATTTTGCCCTTCTTTTAAAGGCTTAAGACTTTAATGCTTAAGTGATCTTCCCAAGATGCCCTCATACATATATACTCTTACCACTTAATTCAACTAAACCATAGTTTAAAATCCTACCAACATTAACCTAATAATTAACTCCAAATAAAATAATTCATCTAGGAAGACCTCAAAATTATTTAAATCATATCTAACTCCTTTAAAAAATATAAACCTTTTCTGATCAGGTAATTGAAGGAATTTGATAACACTTCCTTCTAGAAAAATGTTTCTCATTACCTTAAGTTTCTAATAACACCAAAAATTATTCAATTTGGTTCAAAAATCTAAAAGTTATATCCCAAATATTTTTGGACTATTCTTATGCTAAAACAATATTCTATGCTCAAATTCCAACTAAAAATTGGCATTTAAAGAGACTGAATTAAAACTCAATTTTATCAAACAATTTGTAGCCTTATGTCTCTAGTTTACTTTAAATCAACAATCATCTCATTTTGATAACTAGAGAAAAAGTTATGACTAAAACACTAAAGTATACTCAACAATATGTTTCAACTACATTTTTCAACTTATAACTTCCAACATTTCACATACAATAGTTCTAATTTTAAAAAATGTTTGGGTTCCAACAAATGAGCTCAATGTGGATGACATTTGCAATATCCTTGATACAAGATGAAGGTACATCAAAGGTCTTGCGTATAACCCTAAGCTCATTGGTTCATCATCGTCACGACCAACATATGTAATGATGTTTCAAGAAGAGAATCACTTGCTTAAGGCTCAATTACAATGTAATGAAGAAAAGTTAGATCTTACTGAAGAAAAATTACAATTTAATGAGTAAAAATTAGACCGTACTGAAAGAAAGTTGACCAAGATTAAAAAATGTCAAATAATTGCTTGAGTCAAACAATATAAGTAGTAGTGGTGGTGAAGAGTCTTAGTTTATTCATAAATTTTTATCTTGACTTTTGTAATTAACATTTAATTACATTTTATTTTTATAGTAATTTAAAATGTGACTTAATTATAATTCAAACCATGTTAAAAACAATAATATGAATTAAACATGTTATTAATAATTATAATTAAATGATAAATTGGTAATAAAATATATATACAAATACAAATTTGTCATTAAAATTTTTAGATACAAATATAAAATCATCACTAAATATTTTATCTACAGTTCCCAAAACTTCTCTAATAATATTTAGCTACGTTTTGAAAAATATAGCTAAATATTTTTTGCTATGCAAATAAATCGTGGGTAAAAATTATTACCTACGTCTAATCTGACAAAGCTAATTACCTTTAGCCAAGAAAATGAAACATCGCAATATGTCATTTGCGTCAATTTTGTTTTCTTTTCACCTATTACTGTTTGCGACGAACATGTGATCATAGCGAAATCATTTCAGCGATATGATTTGGAGAAATGCCGTGGATAATTATTTGCTGCCGAGCTTTTGTGACTATTTGTTTAATGAATTTTTACCGTCGTAATTTTTTTTATAGCAATACGTTGTCTTTCAACGTCGAAATTTTGCATTGCCAAAACTGTGCTCTCTTGTAGTGATACCATGCATCTATAACTGAACAGATGGACCAAGGACATACATATTCAAGAATTCTAATGAAAATGTTGATAGATTGGGTGATACGTCAAACGTAATTCCAACATCCTGAAATTCTCCTAGGCTATTTGGAAATCTTTGAATTGAATTCATTAACGAATTAGATTTAATGACATTAATGAGATTCAATTGAATTCAACTTTACACTACTTGAAACAAACTCAGTAATATTAGAAATGAATTCAATTACATTGTTTGGAATGAGAATGAATATAGTGAAGAACGAGAATGAATATTATTATTATAATTATGGTGGTTGGTTAGGAGGAAGGAATGATTATTATTACCATTAATAGCAGTTGATTTGTAAAAATATTGAGAAATAAAAATTTATTATATTTTAATTAATTAATTAATCATATTTTAATTACTTATATTGTAATTAATCAATTACAATATATTGCTTACTTAAAACATTGTAATTAATTTTCATTAATTATATTGTAATATTTTAATTAATTAATTAATTAATTAATTACAATATTTTAATTAATGAATGAATTATATTTTAATTAATTATATTGTATTTAATTAATTATTAATAATATTTTAATTAATAGTCTTTGAAAATCAATCAAGTGAAGTACAAGAGAATAAGAAGTGAAGTAGACCAAAGAATGAAAGAGCAAAAGAGCAAGACACTACCTTTGAATGACACAGAGTGATTCTTGATAAGAAATACAGGGCAAAGAATTATACTCAATAAAAACTTACAATAAATATATAAACTTTAATGAATGTTTGGTTATAAACTCACAACAAACAACAATTATTAATTTAAAGGTGTCTTCCTCAAGCTTCAATGTAATTGAATTTCTATATTTGGAGGAGTGAATTCAATTTATAAAGGAGATAAGTTTCAATTGCATGTGTGAATTAAATCCACTTATTTTTTGTATTTTCAAATATGTGAATTGAATTCAATTGTATTATTAAATTCAATTCACACCTTTCCAAACACCTCCTAAGTTTTCCAACGACTGCAGCAAGTAATGAATTCACATTAAGAGACAGAATTTCGCAGGTGATAATGTTGTAGGTCTTTCATTTCATGTTCTTATTCAAATTTTGGTGAACGTGGCTTCCGGATGATTTATGATGGGGGTGGGGAAATTTGTCAAAACGAAGAAACACGGCAAGTGAGGAGTGAACATCTAATTAAAATGGGAAGACTAACATTAACTTTGATGACCCAAGTTTTACGGTCAATAAATGAGAATTGTTAGTCATGATTTTTTTTTTCTTTTGTGGTGTTTCATAAATTATTTCAATGGGAAAAAAAAGTAATTCGTAACCATAGTATATCTTTAACTTGAGAGTCAACGTTGAAGCGCTATAAAACTACATATTTAAGTCACGAAAATAGTCTTCTTATAAAAAAGTAAAAAAAAAGTTGCATATATTATGCACTTCTTAGACCTTTTTACACGTTAGACTTTAGCACAGCTTTAACTCAGTTTGTCTAAAACCTCTTTCTCCCATCTTTAACCTTCTTTACTGCCTGGGGTAGCATCTCTAATCCACCAATAAACCGGGCGTAATTCTGTCAATGCCTAACGTCATATATTGAAGATTTTTTTTTTCTCTCCAAATTGATGCTTCCTGAGCTCTTTCCGCTCACCAAAGTCAATTGCATGCATAACATAACCCCCACGACACGATAAGCGTTGCCTATAAATGTTTCAACCCTCATAAGACTACTTCATTGTACCAGCAAGCAAGCCAAGCTAGTTAAATTCTGAACCAATATTGTCGTAGTTAACAAGTGGAAGCGATGGGCAGTGCGACTCCAGTTCTTATTACGTTAGGCGTGGTTTTATGCTTCGTCACTGTAGCACACGCAATAGAAACAACCGCTGTTTTCTTTGATCCACTACAGATTCCGAGTAAGTAGTTGTTAAAATTTGAAGCATCTATAACAATCCATGTACACATGCAAATTTCCAAGCATCTATAACGATCTAAGTACACGGATGGACCTTATTTGTTTTCAACAGACTCAGCTTGCTATGGGAATGCAGACCAAGGGCCAATGGTTACAGGTTAGATTTTAAATTGTTATCTGAAATCGCAATTGTCTCTCTAATATTACGATTGCAATTTGGACTATTACCTCCATTTGTCACAATTATATTTACATGATCGACAATTGACGCAATCTCTCTAATTGTATTGGAATTTGCTGTCTACAATATAAAACACTGATTACAGGTGTAAGCAAGGAGCTGTGGAACAGTGGAAAAATTTGCGGGACGAGAATGAGGGTGACATGTGTAAAGGTGCAAATCTAGCTCCACACCCTTGCAAGCAAGGCAGTGTTGATGTCACTGTTGTGGACTTCTGTAGAGACGTTTGCAATGGAAATCTTAATATCAGAAGAGAAGCTTTCTCTCAAATTGCTGATACTAATGCTGGAAAAGTTATGGTGGATTACAATTTTATATAACTTGCTAGCTAATTAATAGTAAGTCAGTACGATTCAAAGTAAATACATGTACCTCGGAAGTGTTAACAATTTATTCTTCTTTTCTTCTTTTAGGATTGGTCCGGGGACGAAGTCATGCTAGCAAGAGATCAATAAGAGCCTTATGTTAAACCTGCATTGGATGGTGTAAAATTAAGAGCAGAATGTTTAAAAAATATATGAAGAGAATAAAAGTAGTTATACATATACATGTGTGGAAATAGTAATTACTACCAACCTTGGTAACTATAATGTTTAAAAATATATGAAGAGAATAAAAGTAGTTATACATATACATGTGTGGAAATAGTAATTACTACCAACCTTGGTAACTATGTTTTATGAAATGATTCCTTTGTGTTCATAATTTGGATGCACATACTCAAACCCTTGAGAATTAGGCCATCAACTGGGTTTTTGAGAAAAGACTCAAACAAATTATCTTGGGCTTTCTATCAAATTTTAGCCCAAATGAGCCTCATATCTTAGCTAAATTGTGATTTCAGATAATAATTTAAAAATATTTTAATACTAATTAGTTAATTATAATATAATTCATTAAAATATAATTCATTAATTAATTAAAATATAATAAACTTTTATTTATTAATTTTTTTTATAAATCAACCACTATAATAGTAATAGTAATCATCAATTCCTCTTAACCAACCATCATAATTATAATGGTAATATCAATTTCAATTACTCACTATATTTATTTCCATTCCTATTATCATTTTATTGTGCAAATCAACCGTCCCTAAGACTCTTCAAATTTAGAATGTAGGTAACAGAATCTCTATCTCTAAAATGAAAGAATACATTCTTATACATTCAGATGCATCACAACTTCCCATATATGCATATTTTTCCCGTTTTCAAAGAGTAAATGATGGTCAGCACATGATCATGATGCATTATTCGAATTTTGATCTAGGATTTTCTCTCATTTGAAAAGAATATGAATGGATTATTATGTAATATCAGTTATAGGTAACATTAAAACATTACAAGAAGCAAGAAATGGCCGTTGAAAGAATTGGTTGGTCCTATGGAGGCATGTCGAATTCTTTGTCCGCCATTCTCTCTCCTTCTTATGACTCTTATTTCTTCAATTGCTTCCAGTCTAGAACAAACCGTTCAAGCAAGCTGTTGAAGAACCCTCAATTGTGACAGAACATCAAGCATTTTTTGACAAGGATATGGATAAACAACTATTCAGATTCTTACAGAGACGATAAAGGGTACCGCCACTCCAAGGGAAAAGTTCTTGGTTGGTGGAGATGAGAGCATACACCAACTATAAAGAGCTTCTAACGCATAATTTGACCTCCCTGCACTGCTAATGTCTCATCTAGACTCGAAGTTCTCAGAGAATTGGAAATTAAGATCGACTTTGATGTTATCTTTGTTAGAAATAAACAAAGATAAAATACAATCTCATAGATCATGTTGGGCCCGGGTCCTGGATCACTATTCCTGGGGCGGCCCCTCGGGTTGTGCCAACGTCGGGCGACCAAACATATCGGACCCGATCCCAACATTTATACATAGTTCGATTCATACGCATACATTCTCATACAATCGATCACCTACGCATGCATTCTAACCATGAATTAATCATCACGATTACATAAGCCATCAAGTTAATAAATTAAACATCTATTTTGAACAATACACATTACATAATAAAGTTTCAATCCACAATACGTGAAATATGCCCCATGATGAAATGCTCGGAGGGCCAACCAAAATACGAACTTAATAGAAAGCTCCTAACTAGCTTGAAGTTTCCGATGCCTCGTAAGATCAAAGATTGTCCTGTTCTGCACCTGAGGAGGGAAAGTAATGGGTTGAGCTACACAGCTCAGTGGCTAATATAATTATAGCCATCGGTAACTAGCACAAAATCAGGCATATGTACGTATATATTTTATATATATACAGGCATCAATTCAAGCACTCACATGCTAATCAAGCAATTTATGCATTCAACATAATTAATTTGACTCACAAAACATGCTTCATAACAAACAGTTCAAATGCAATGCACATCACATGGCTCGAGGGTTCCATGAAAACAAAAGGGAGAAACCGAAGTTTACACCCTGAACAAAATGAGTCCATTCGGAGCTCATATGTCACAAGCGGCGTCGGAGAAGGCTCTTGTCGGCGTGCGTGATTTAACAAAATGGTTCCACTCTTGCCCAAACAAAAGCACATAATCATGCTCATAATCATTTTATCATATGGTATGCTTTCATACTTTGCATTTAGCCAAAATGCCATGACCGAAGTCGAGGCATAACATGCTCAAAATCAAAAGTTTATGCTATCAATTCCCATGAGTCTTTCAAAGTATATGAAATCAAAATCATTCAAATGATCATGTTGAAACATACATAACATATAACATATATTCATACATAGGCAAGAAATTACCTAATCACACAATAACTATAAGTACATTACCCACCTAAGATCGTTCGAGTCTCCGACTCATTGATGTCCTTCCTCTTGCGATGGAATCGGGTCAGCTTGGTTTCCTAAAACAACCAAGTTTCCATTTAATCAATATCCACAGAAAATATTCAAAGCTTGGAAAGCCAAAATAAAGCATTAAACGTCTATATTCGACCTCCTCCTAAAATTCTGAACCCTTCGTGGCAAATTCTAAACTTCCCTTCTTCATACAACTTGTAGCCCTTGATCTCTAGTTCACAACGAATCTGAAATCACCTCATTTGGACATCTACATCAAAAGATATGCCCAAAATACCAAGAATTTCACTTTCGGACAACAGGGGGGCTCACCGCGGCGAACGACCCAACCCACCGCAGCGTGCACACATATGTGCGTCGCGACGTGCTCACCTCTAGCACGCCGCGACGTGTACCTTGTGCATGCGGCGTGCCGCCCTTCCGTCGCATGTCACGGCGTGTTCATGAGCACGTCGCGATGTGCGGGTCAGGGAGGTGACTCCGAACCTCAAATTTTTGCATTTTTTGACTTCAATTGTTGGACCCCGATCTTTGAGTGAAAATTTGAATTATGAAAATGAAATTTAAGGAGTGCTTTGTGTATGTCTTGTATAAAAGATGTCTTAAAATTTAAAGAATATTGAGAAGAAAAGAAATGATCTGATTTGATATCTTTGGGGTTTTGAGTGAATTGGTATGGTTTATGAAATTAAGTGGATGAGTTGATTGAAATTAAGTTGAAAATCATGACTAAAAAAAGAGAAAGTGTGAAAATATGAAAAATTGTGAAATAGTTGACTTTTTGGCCTTTGAAAGTTGACTTTTGATTTAGGCATAATTTGAGAAAATGGTCTTCTGGAAACTTGTAGAGTATGTTAAGAGCTTTCTGTAGCCATAAAGTTTGCAATTTTTTGATATCGGGAGTGGAAGTTATGATCAGTCAAAGTTTTCGTTTTTGATTATGTGTTAAGTGGATTTGGTCAAGTCCTTGTGAGTCAGTGCACTGTCTCTATTTGTTATAGCCTTCGCCTGGCTGCCTGCTAGTGGCATGGAGCTCCGATTTCGGACTCCCTTCAAGGCTACACTGGACCGCTATGCGGGAAAGTGTAGTACGTTTTCGCTCACGATCGCATGACCGCTCATGCGAGAATGTGCGATCGATCTCGCTTGGACCGAACCAGACCATTTTGATATGTTACGTGTTTTTGATTTATTTCTGTGTTCTGCATTCATGCTTAAAATTGAGAAATGAAAAAGTGAATTTTGTTATGATAAGTTTGAAAAATTGAAAGGTTTGAGGAAACCGTTTTAAAAAGTTACAAAGTTTGAAAAATAAGCCATTTTGGCAAAAAGCTTATGAAAAATGTTTTCTGCTTATTTGCCGATTTATAAATGTGTTATCCACGAGCTTTCGAGCTCACCCCCCCTTTCATCCCCATCTCCAGGTTTCGAGTAGGAGATCGGATGAAAGAATGTGAAGACATTTGATTCGTTTTTGCATCGTTTGCATTGTATTATGAATTGAGATTTGAAATATTTTGTAAATGGCTTGAATTGCCGTTAAGTGATTATGATGTATTTCAGAATGTATGAAGATTATGAATGAATGTATGAGAGTATGAAATTGTGTATAAGTTTGGGAATGAGATTGAACTATGAGAATAGTAGATTGAATTACAATTATGAGAATGTTTTAGAATTAGGATTGCGTTTGTTTCTACTGAGATCCCGGACGGAGGGTCCGGTTGATTTTGATGATTGTATGATTAATTGGGCTTTTAGAAGTGTATTTTTGAATACTTTGCAGGTTTGGGTTAGGATATATGTAACCATTATGCTGCCGAAATTTCGATAAAATTAGAATAAAATGTAATTTAAGATTTGTATGGATAAATAAGAATATGATCAGATTTAGAGATTTGCATGAGAATGATTTTTCCAAAAGTGGAATTTGGTTGTGTGATTTGAATGAGGTTGACTAATGAGGTAAGAAATGAGAATAAGAAAAGAAAAAAAATATACCGGATTTTGGAACGTCTTAGGTTTCCAACGCGATTATGTTCATTCGATCGTTTTCTTTGATTATTGTTCTCGGATGTCGGATATGTTTCAGTTTAATTGATTATTTCGTTTATCCCCGCCTTATGATTCGATTCTATTGATTTCTGTCGATTTGGTATTCGATTCCGATTTGCATTTGCTTCGAGTATGCGCTTCGCTTTCGATTCTTATGCTTTGTTTTCTGATTTGTCCGTTTCCATTCGATTCTGTTTTTCGTTCTGCTTTTCCGGTTGGGATCCGGTTTTCGGATCGGGTCCCAACATAGATGGTATCAGAGCCCAGTATTATGATCATACTTGGGCAATATAGTTATGAAGAATGAATTTAGTGATTGTCTGAGTGAGGTTAAAAACTTTGATTGATTTTAGGTGTGTGCTAATGAACTTAAGATTTGAATTTCGTGATGAATTGGGAGAAATTGATATAGACTATACTTCCGTAAAGATGAAAGAATGAGTAGTTGCTAAATGATGATTGAACCGTATCAGGGTTCCTTATGAAATGGACCATTGACTTGTGTCCATATCTAAAGAAATAATGAATTATGAATATAGTGATTTGATATGATATGGTTAGTGTGAGATACAAGATGTGAAATAGTGTAAAGAGATTGAGATACATATATGATGAGGAAATTAGATAAGAGAAAGTGATTGATTATGAGTTTTGGAAAGAAATTAGTAAGAAAGTACTTGATGATCTTTGTTTAAAAGAAATTTATGCAAGAATGAGTTACTTGAAGTTTATAAGTATGAATTTCGAGGACTAAATTCTTTTAAGAGGGGAGAAATGTTTGACCCGATCTTTGAGTAAAATTTTGAATTATGAAATGAAATTTAAGGAGTGCTTTGTGTATGTCTTGTATAAGAGATGTCTTAAAATTTAAAGAATATTGAGAAGAAAAGAAATGATCTGATTTGAATATCTTTGGGGTTTTGAGTGAATTGGTATGGTTTATGAAATTAAGTGGATGAGTTGATTGAAATTAAGTTGAAAATCATGACTAAAAAAAGAGAAAGTGTGAAAATATGAAAAATTGTGAAATAGTTGACTTTTTGGCCTTTGAAAGTTGACTTTTGATTTAGGCATAATTTGAGAAAATGGTCTTCTGGAAACTTGTAGAGTACGTTAAGAGCTTTATGTATTCATAAAGTTTGCAATTTTTCGATATCGGGAGTGGAAGTTATGATCAGTCAAAGTTTATGTTTGAAAGGTTTGACTTTTATTATGGTTGAAACTTGGACTGAGAAATTAACCTAGTTAGAGGTTAATTGAGCTTTGATGTTCTGCATAAAAATTGAAGGGTTTGTTTTGATCTTTCTTTCGATATAAAGTATGCAATTTTTCGATTTCGGAATAATAAGTTATGATTTTTACAAGTTTATATTGTGGTTTTAGCATGATTATTAGATGATAGTATCTTTGACCAGAAAATGGACTCCCTTGGAGTCGAATTGATTTTTATGTCCTTCATGAAAGATGTAGAGCTTCCTTTAAGCTTTTTATAGAGACTAAGTTTGTCAAAATTGGAGTTCGAGATTAAGAGTTATGAATTTTGGAAGTTTTGGATTTTTATGTAAAAAATAAAATAAAAAATGAAGTCCCCCGTCGCTAGGGCGACGCATCGCCCTGGCGATGGCGAGCGTTTAGCTTGCGTCGCTAGGGCGACGCATCGCCGTAGCGATGGCGAGCATTCGGCTCGCGTCGCTAGGGCGACGCATCGCCGTAGCGATGGCGAGCATTCGGATCGCGTCGCTAGGGCGACGCATCGCCGTAGCGATGGCGAGCATTCGGCTCGCGTCGCTAGGGCGACGCGTCGCCAGGGCGACCGCCTCTTCTCGCCCTAATATGACGCCGTTTTGCTCCTTTAGTTTTCTTGCTTCCTCCTCCAATCCGACCTTTGTTCACTATTTTGCTCATATCTTTTCCGTCCGACATCCCATTGAGTTGATTCTTAGGGCGTTGGATTTCTAAGACAATTCCCTACATCCTCATGGGAAATTTGTAATTTTATGAGATTAAATTAATGGTGATTAATTTAATCAAAGTGAGTCGGGAAATTTTCCGAACATAGTTCAGTATTTTGTGAAATTCGAGATCTGTAGAGATCCGATTGAAGTGATTCTTGAGGCGAAATAAAGATAAGACAAGGGGCTACAAAAATCATATGAAGAAATGAAATGTCAATTTGGCCCCTAAGACCTTCGAATTATGAATGGAAGTTCGGATTAGGGTGTAATTTTTGGATTAGGAACATCTGAGAGTATTTTGAGCATAACTTTTGATCTGGGAATCGAAATGAGACAATTCTTGTTTTGAATTAAACTAGAGACATAAGGATACAATGGTTATGAAGACATCGAGTTTCAAATCTGGGATTAAGAATGTAAATATCTGGAAGGAAATAATCGTACATGGAAAATGTGTTAGAATATGGATATACCCGAACTGTTTTGCGTATAACTTTTGGTGTAGTGATCTGAATTGAGCGCGGTTGGTGGCGTTGGATTCATATGATTGAGAGGAACATTTCTCAAGAAGGAAGTTTTGACAAATTCCTTCAAATTAATAGTACGAATCAAACCGCAAGTAAGCATGACTTTAAGCTTTGAATGGAGGGGCAATATGGTGTTTTGACCTTCATTTAATGACACACAAAAGGAGATGTCGTTTTTGGCATAATAAAGCCACGAAAGTGGCTGGAAAATCAGAAGAAAGGAAGAAGAAAATAAGAGAAAGAAGTAGAAGTTTCGGTTATGGTGGAAAGATGAGAGAGAAATCTTAGTTCCAATTTTTCTACTTGATTCAAAAGGCTTTTGGGATTTTTCCAAGAAGGAAAAGGATGGAGAATGAAGAGAGCTTCTTCATGAGCCAAGAAATTCAAAAATTGGAGGAGAAATGAGGTAAGAGGAAATTTTGAGCTTTAAGATTTTGATGAATTTTTGGTTTAGAAACATGGAAAAGGACTTGGGTTTGTGATTTATGAAATTGATTTTGATATATATGCCTTAGGTTGTGTTTAATTTTGGATGAAAATTTGATTAAGGTTTAGGCTTAATTTTGTGATTAAGAATTTTGTGAAATTTTGGTGTAGAATTATAGATAATGATATGGGTTTGTGGAATATGAAGTTAATTTTGAAGAAATTGTATTTTATGGTATTGAATTTGGATAAATTGATTTAGGCCAATTTTAAGATTTGGGGATTTTTGAAATTGAGGATTTAGATATTTTGGAATTAGTGTGAATTGATGAATTGTGACATTAATTTTGAAAATTAAGTTATTTATGAGATTGAATTTGAGTGTATTGGTTTAGGTCAAATTTTGAAATTGGGGATTTTAGAAATTCGGTTTTAGAAAGCTTGGAAAAGTGATGAATTTGGGTTTCATATAGTTAATTTTGAAGATTATGATTTTATGATGTTGAATTTGGGTATGTATGGCTTAGGTTATTTTAAATTGGAAGAATAAAGGAAGCGTTGGTCAAATTGATGATCGGACGAGTTCGTAGCATCATTTCGAAAGGGTAGCATATTTATATTTTGATTTGTAAGTTATATATGACTTTTGAAAATTTAAGAAAGTGAAAGAAAAGATTTTCGTATTTTGTTCGTTTCCGAATGATTTTTGAAAAATTATTACAAGTTTAAATTCATTGATTTAAATGATTTGATAAATTGATAGAAATTTCTGAAAGTGCATTTGTTGTGTATGCATTGATAAATTATGCAAATTGTTGAAATTATTGATTAATTGAATTGTATGAATTATGTAAATTGTGAGTTCGTTTGTGTTCGATGAAATAAAGTTTTAAAATGTGCCTTTGGGCAGTTTGATTAGTATGTGTGAAAATTAAGATTTTGGAAAATGCCTTCAGGCAATTCGAATTTTCGTTTTTGATTATGTGTTAAGTGGGTTTGGTCAAGTCCTTGTGAGTCAGTGCACTGTCTCTATTCGTTATAGCCTTTGCCCGGCTGTCCGCTAGTGGCACGGAGTCTGATTTGGACTCCTTCACGGCTATAATCGGACCGCCATGCGAAAGTGTAGTATATTCTGCTCACTTTTACAGGACCGCTTATGAGAATGTGCGATACATTCTATTTGGACCGAACTGCACCATTTTGATATGTTACGTGTTTTTGATTTGTTTCTGTGTTCTGCATTCATGCTTAAAATTGAGAAATGAAAAAGTGAATTTTGTTATGATAAGTTTGAAAAATTGAAAGGTTTGAGGAAACCATTTTGAAAAGTTACAAAGTTTGGAAAATAAGCCCTTTTGGCAAAAAGCTTATGAAAAATGTTTTCTGCTTATTTGTCGATTTATAAATGTGTTATCCACGAGCTTTGAGCTCACCCCCTTTCATCCCCATCTCTAGGTTTGACGGAGATCGGATGAAAGAATGTGAAGACATTTGGTTCGTTTTTGCATCGTTTGCATTGTATTATGAATTGAGATTTGAAATATTTTGTAAATGGCTTGAATTGCCGTTAAGTGATTATGATGTATTTCAGAATGTATGAAGATTATGAATGAATGTATGAGAGTATGAAATTGTATATGGAATTGTGTATAAGTTTGGGAATGAGATTGAACTATGAGAATAGTAGATTGAATTACAATTATGAGAATGTTTTAGAATTAGGATTGCGTTTGTTTCTGCTGAGATCCCGGACGGAGGGTCCGGTTGATTTTGATGATTGTATAATTAATTGGGCTTTTAGAAGTGTATTTTTGAATACTTTGCAGGTTTGGGTTAGGATAAATGCAGCCATTATGCTGCCGAAATTTCGATAAAATTAGAATAAAATGTAATTTAAGATTTGTATGGATAAATAAGAATATGATTAGATTTAGAGATTTGCATGAGAATGTTTTTTCCAAAAGTGGAATTTGGTTGTGTGATTTGAATGAGGTTGACTAATGAGGTAAGAAATGAGAATAAGAAAAGAAAAAAAATTTATACCGAATTTTGGAACGTCCTAGGGTTTCCAACGCGATTATGTTCATTCGATCGTTTTCTTTGATTATTGTTCTCGGATGTCGGATATGTTTCAGTTTAATTGATTATTTCGTTTATCCCCGCCTTATGATTCGATTCTATTGATTTCTGTCGATTTGGTATTTGATTCCGATTTGCATTTGCTTCGAGTATGCGCTTCGCTTTCGATTCTTATGCTTTGTTTTCTGATTTGAAATTTCGATGCGAAATTTCCGTTTCTATTCGATTCCGTTTTCCATTCTGCTTTTCTGGTTGGGATCCGGTTTCCGGATCGGGTCCCAACATCAATCCTTTCCTAAACTCAAATGTAACACACCTAAGCCTTAGATTATGCCTTATACTACATTTCTAACCCATCAGCAACTCAAAATCAATCACAAACATATCAATTCACAAAATCTAACCATTTTTACCCTAAAACCCTAAACCACCGATTCTCTACATTCTTCATTCTTATAAGTTTAATCTAACCAAAACAAGGTTAACACAAGCAGAACTTACCCGAAAATCACGTTAAACGGTCGAAAATCTTCAATGGTCGAAATCTCTCTTCTCCTCTCTTCCTCCTTCACGACGACGCTTCTCCTTCTTTCTCTTCTCCTTTCCTTTCTATCTTTCTTCTCTTTTCTTTAACTCTTTTCTCCTTTTCCTTCTTTTAATTTCCTACTTAAGTCAAAGGAAGCATAAAGACCATTATACCCTTCCTTACAAAGCTTCAATTTATCTAACTCAAGCAATCTTCCCATAATGCCCTCATAAACCTTTACCCATTAATTCTCATCAAAACCACATTAAACTCGATTAATTCTCAATTAGTCACTAACACTCCCAATTTAAATTAAACCAAAGCATAATCACATACTTAACACAATTCAGGCTTAATGACATCATAAAAAAATTTGGGGTCTAACAGATCATGTCAAACAGAATTATTTCATATGCATATAAAACAAAGAATCACGTATTTATTTCTTGTTGTAGTTTCACCGGTTAAAGAACTTTTTGTTACCAGATTTACTGCGAAGATCTTCTTCTTATTTGTAAACTTGGTGGAAGAAAAAAGAAGAAAACAAAGACATGCAGATGTCTTTTTTTCACTTAAATGTTTCGTTCATTATTGGTTTCATATACAACCAATAAACTTAACTACCTTTGGTAGTTATTTTCAAGAACATTGACCATAATACCCTTCATCGGTGTATATGAATCATTATCTCCCACTCACACATGATGAGTATAATCTCATTAAAAACAATCAAACTTTACAATGGTCATACTTGTTCAATAACCGATGTGACCTGCATACGGTGAGAGCACATTGTTATATATCTGTTAGGTGTATATGACATCTTGATTAATAAATTGATCCCGTGACTTATGAGTCCTCGAGTAGACATTGTATGTTATACCGTAGGTCATATCTAGCATTTGCACTTTTCTTTGATCTCATTTAGTTTCTTGAGTCGTAACTATATTCAAGTTCTTTACTAAAGAGACGATGACCATCTATGAATACTTTTCATGCGAGTCAATGATCTAAAATAAATGACCTTCCTCTGTTCTCAATTCTCTTTTGAATTAAATTTAATTTGCTTTCTTAGAACTATTCAATAGGATCACATCTTGCATGATCTTTTGGCAATAACCTAAAGTAGCAAATTCAATTCTCAAGAATGAAACAAGAGTCAAAAGGGTATATGATGAGGTTCTTCTCAACCTTAAGGGTCTCACACAATGTAAGATGAGATCTTACGACTTACATTAATTCCTTTTTGTGGTCGATTGTGCACATATGATATAAGCCATGTGCTATAGTATTTACCCACTTCGTTTAAATTGAACATCTTTCATTCAAGAAATATCGTATAGATGATAGTTCAAACACACTCAATGTTTAACTTGAGTTCACCTATCTACTCAAAAACATATTCAGAACTCACATCTGGCAATGTAAGATAGATATAGTGATTAACAAATCACGTTGAACTAATTTCCTTGTGGCATTTATGGTTTAAGTTTCTTGCTCTCAATTATCACCTAGATAATAAACTTTAAATATGCCACATCTATAGTGAGCATAAACACCAAAGGTGATTTCCAGTGTGAGAGGGCCAATCTATAATCTATCTCATATATAAGTGATTCATCCTAAAATATATTTATACACAAACACATATATTCATGAATCAAATGATACACTATGTATAATCTTCATCATACATTATATCCAAACATATGACATTAGAATAAATGAACATACATAGAGAAATGTTTATCAGTGCATTTCAACATCTACGTAGTCCTTGTGAATTTACATGCCCAATGTATACATCTCTATAAATTGGCTTTGTCATTGGGTCTACTATCATATCTCATATAGATATATATCTCATGTTTGCTTCTCCTCGTGCAACTATATCTTTCATATAATTATACTTAGTATCTATGTACTTTGTCCTACAATGAAATTTAGGAGTATAAGCAATTACAACTTGACTATCACAGTTGATGATCACTGGATTAATTTCAATTTTAATGACTACCAAATGCTTTAAGAATCAATGAAGCCACACAGTCTCTTGTACTGCAATTGAGAATGCTATAAATTCAGCTTCCATTATGGATAATGCAAGGCAAGATTGTTTCTTACTTTTCCATGATATTGCTCCATGGTTTAGTAAGAATACATATCTTGAGGTAGATTTTCTTTCATCTAAATCTCCTCCCTAATCTACATCTGTATACCTTTGTATACGTAGATCATTGCCTTGATAACATAATGCATAGTCTACAATTCCCTTTAGATACCTCAATATTTTCTTTACTACTTTCCAACGTACTTGGCCTAGATTTGATTGATATATGCTCACCATCTCAATAGCGTAACAAATATCTGGTCTTGTACACATCATTGCATATATAAGGCTTCTAACTACACTAAATTAGGGAACATTCTTCATTTGTCTCGTTCTTTGGCATTGACGGGCAATTTCTCTTACTAAGGCCTTCGTTTTTAACAATAAGATTATCAATTGGTTTGAAATCTTGCATACGGAATCGTTCAAGAATTCTTTGAATGTACATTACTTATGAAAGCGATAACAATCTCTTCAAATGATCTCTTGAAATCTTGACTCTAAGAATGTATGTTGCTTCACCCATGTCTTTCATTTCAAATTCAGATGATAACCAATCTTTGATTTGTGTAAGAAATACATAGTCATTATAAGCAATCAATATATAGTCCACGTATAAAGATAAAATCGTGAATTTATCTTTGCATCTCTTAAGATACACACAATAGTCTTCATCGATCATTTAAAAATCATACGAAATGATTATGTTATGAAAACGGATGCACCATTGTCTTAAAGACTGCTTCAGGCCTTGATTTAATAACTGGCATACTTTATTTTCTTTACCTACCTTGATAAAACCTTGAGGTTGTTCCATATAGATTTCTTCCTCTAATTCTCCATTGAGAAAAGCAGTTTTTACATTCATTTGATGTAATTTAAGATTCATACTGGCTACTATATAGCCAAAATAACACAGATTGAAGCAAACATCACAATAGGTGAAAAAGTTTTCTCGTAACCAATTTCCTCCTATTGTGTATATCCTTTTGCTACAAGGTGTGCCTTATATCTTTCGATACTGTCATTAGCTTTTCACTTTATTTTGAAACCCATTTTTTATCAATTGCTTTACGCCCTTCAAGGAGGTCAACCAAGTCCTATACTTGATCGGAGCTTAAAGAAGCCTTTTCTTCTTTCATTACTTTTATCCATTCTCCTTTAGCAGGGCCAGTAAGAGCGTCATTTACATTCCTTGGCTCTTCTTCCCCTTGGGGAATAATCATATTAATTTCTTCTTCAATCTTAAAATGGCATCGGATAATTATTCCTTAATTATTTCATCTTAAAAGAGGTTCATGAAAAACAAATTTATGATTGATTTGATTGCTCCCACTAGAATCAGTCATTATAGAGAACCTTTCTATGGAATTTCTTCTACTTGTTTGAAGTTCCTCATCTTGATTCTTCATAACAGAATCATTATGATCAAGCGACTTATATAACAATAGGTCTTTACCTATTTCACCTTGCTTGGAAAAGACATTCTTTAAGAATGTTACATCTCGTGATTCTACCTTATTCACCAATGAACATGTATCCTTTTGAGTGTTGTGAATATCTAATAAAAATAATTTTCTCCCTCTTGGGCCTAATTTCCCATATTTATGAGAGAGATCATGAACATAAGCTACACACCCCCAAGGTCTAAGACTTGACACATTAGGACTCCTATCAGTCCACAACTCATATGGTGTGCTAATAACTGATTTCGTAGGCATACGATTAAGCACATAGGTGGCTATTAGTAACGCATCACCCTAAAAGGTGATTGGTAAATTTGCTTGGGTCATCATAGACCTAATCATTTCTAATAGTGTCTTATTTTGTCTTTCGACGACACCATTTTGTTGTGGGTATCTAGGAATTGTTAATTGTCTTTTTATTCCTTTCTCATCACATAAAGCCTTGAACCTTTCTGACAAGTATTCTTGTCCACGATCAGTTTGTAATGCTTTTATTTTCTTTTCTAATTGATTCTCAACCAAGTTCATGTATTTTATAAAATAATCGAATGCTTTCGATTTATGAGAAATCAAATAAATATGACCATACCGAGTATAGTCATCTATGAAGGTGATGAAATAAACTGCCCCACGTCTAGCCCTTACATTCATTGGACCATAGATGCCAAAATGAATTAATTGTAACGGATATAAAGCTCGTGTTCTCTGTTCAAATGGCTTTTTTACCATTTTACCAGTTAAACAGTGCTTACATGTAGGTAGATCTACTTGACTTAGATTACCTAAAATTTCTTCTTTAACTAATTGATTGATTCAGTTTTGATTAATATGGCATAGTAAGCATGCCATAAAGTTGCAACATTATTGGAATTACTATATGTAAATAATGAATAACTAATATTATTATTTTCCTTTAACATATCCAATATAATAAAACCATCACATAAAAAACCATGACTATAATTAACAAATCTAAGATACAAATCCATTCCAATGCTATGGGTATTTATATTGAAACCAAGTCTAACCAACATCAACACAAATAAAAGATTGCTACAAATTTGTGGAGCAAATAATACTTCATATAGGATAAGAGGTCGTCCTCTACGCATGTCCAATTTATATGTGCCAATTCTTTGTATAACAACTCTGGAATTGTCACCTACATAAAGCCATTAATTACCATGTAGGAGTTTACGAAACTCAACGAAGGCATCTCTATCCTTTGCTATATGGTTGGTTGCTCCTAAGCCATTAATTACAAAGGATGTGATTTAGTTAGAAAAACAGAGCAAGAAACATTTACAGAACAAATGTCTGTACTATAAAACTGTACCTTCTTGGGCTCGGTATAATCTCGAACAAAGTGGTCCTTATTGCCATAATTATAACACTTCACACGTCTCATGTTCTTCTTCTTAAAGGGACGTTTTCCCTTTCCATGTTGGTTCCATTTTGCCTCCTTAGATTCCTGAGGAGAGTGGTTGAATTTCTTATTCTTCTTCCACTTATATCCACCATGATGTTTATATTTCTTATTCATAGCTCCATGTGAGCTAGAACTAATTACATATGCCTCAGAAGACATCTTTGAGGTTTCAAGACCCTCTTCCTCTAAGATGAGATGCCTCATAACATCTTCCATTGTCTTGATGTTCTCATTATGAGTTAGGTTCATCTTCATATGCTCCCAACTCTGAGGCAGTGAATGAATCATAGCTTGCACTTACTGTTCATCAAAAAGCTCATAACCAACTTCGCGTAACTCATTTACCATATTGGACATTTGCCTTAAATGCTTTTGCATTGTATCATCTAGGCGCTTCTTATAAGTATCAAACTTAATTATAAGTGACCTCACTTTGGTCACTGAATCACCTCCAAAATGAGCAACCAATGTGGATCACATGTCCTTTGCAATTTTGAATTTACGGAACTCACGTATAATATCATTATCCATGCTACTCAGCAACGTGATGCGAGCTAAAAAGTTCTTCTTTTTTCATAATTCATATGCATCACGGTCCTCCTTTGTTAGGTTGTAGTGTCCTCCTTAGGAACTTCTATGATTAGGTTTAATGGTTTAAGAGCCTCTGACTCCTCCAGTACATATTGGATTTTCATATTCCAAATTTCATAATTGTCACCATTGAGTTTCTCACCCCTACTAAATTAAGCTACAATATTCTTTGAAGCAGTAGCCATTTTGAAACCTAAGTTTCTATAATAAGAAAGAAATATATATGCACGATAATGTCACATTAATCGTTCATAGAGTAAATAATTCAATCACAATTGCTTATGAAATCAAAAGTTCGCAAATGTGTTCAATCATCATTCATACAACAATTGAATCCTAATTACTTTATTCTAGATGAATTCCTATATAAAATTCATGTAAATATATTACATAAATATCAAGAATTTGTTCTTATAAAACAACATATTGTATTAATTGTCCTACAACCTACGAATAGTCTATAGTTAATGAACCCTACACAGAAATGAGTTCACGTGACATAGTTCACAAAGCTCGATGTACAATAGCTCTTACTATTTCCATTGGAAGGCCTATAGGATACAAATTCCTAATTAACTCCCATCTACTCATCTTTTTAATAAATAAATGTCCTCACTAACAAATTATAAATCTTCTCATTAGCCATATTATTCCAAACGTAACAATTCACCTTACGGTTGAGGTAATGTTGCAAGCAAAGTCATGTACTTTACTTCAATGTTTTTATAAACTCGACAACCTCCAAAACATAATTCTTGCATCATGTTATTAACTGAAATAACATGTTGTGTTAGACCATCTCCAGGCATTAAATGCATGTTGACTAATTTTATATAGATACTGGCAATACGTCTCTTCTATTCTTCACATCGAGTAAGCTTAGGCGTCAGTTTAATAATAGGTATCTTCCTAAAAACAAATTTTAAAGAATCAGAAGAGTGCACAAAATAACAAATTATTTTGTCTAACATATAGCGAACTCATGCTCATATTATGGAAATAATATTTAATTCTATTAGCAATTTATCGAACTATTCAAATTATGCTATTAATTTCTAAATCAATTAGAAACTTATTTCTAATATTCAAATATGAATAATTCAAATAGAATTAGAAACTTATTTCTTATTTTAAATTATAATTGAACTAATCAATTTATCTTGGTTTAATTAGAAACTAATTTATAATGAAACCCTTTCTAATTTTAACTAAACAAATTATTTTCTTTAAAAAGAAAAATAATTTCTAATTTTTATATTAACTAGAAACTAATTTAACTAACTTAATTAGTTTGGGTAAATTAGAAAACTTATTTCTAATTATTTATGTTACATTTAATTTAAAACATCAATTTAGATATTAAGGTCTAGTCCAACCTTAATATGGTTATTAAGACTTAAGCTTTCAATCCTAATGAAAGAAAGTCATATTTATGGGTCTAAGTCATAGCCCATATGGTATCTCATAGGCATGCCAATTTATTGTTATTATAACATATATCTCCAAAAACAATAACAAAAACACCCACGTGTCTTGTTTATTTTCAAGAAGAAGAGAGGTCTTCTTCCTCCTCTTCTCTGTAGTTCGCTTCTACTGTTGTTTTCTTCTCTCATTACTGCTATCTTTTGATTCTTGTTCTAATAACAATGTAAAAACTATAACAAAACCTTGGACCATTTTTCTTATACTAGTGTAAAATGTGATGACAAATTCATAAAAGGAATATTGTTCTAATAACAATGTAAAAACCATAACAAAAAAAACATTGGCTTTTGTTCTTATACCAGTGTAAAAACGTAATGACAAATTCATATCATTATGTAGAAATCCAAAAATGCTACGCATGCATATAACATACAAAAAAATGTTTTAACCTGCTCTGATACTGATGTTAGAAATAAGCAAGATAAAACACAATCACACAGATCATGTTAAACAATATTATTTCATATGTATATAAAAAAAGAATTTCGCACTTGAATTCTTGTTGTAGTTCCACTAGTTAAAGAGCTTTTTGTTACCAGTTTTACTGCAGAGACCTTCTTCTTGTTTGTAAACTTGATGGAAGAAATAAGAAGAAAACAAAGACAGACATATGTCTTTTTTTTCACCTAACGTTTCGTTCATTGTTGGTTTCATATACATCCAATAAACTTAACTATCTTTGGTAAATTTTTTCAAGAACATTGACCATAATACCCTTCATGAGTGTATATGAGTCACTAGTTCACGTGATTTATGGGTGCCAAAGGGTGGTAAGGCATCAAAGAGGAAGAATGAAATCAAGGGTGTTCGACCTAAATAGGTATGTTTAGAAGGAATAGAAAATTTTTAATTTTAAGGAGATGATTTCATTTTTTTGGTTCAAATTTGAATAAACATTTTAATCTTGACTAGATACAAAATTTATATATTTCTTAATATGTTTGAATTATGAATAAATTCAAGTTTGGATTTAAATTTTAAGAAAATCTAAATTTCAAACAATTATCTTTGAATCAGATATTTTAAAAGTAAAATAAATTTGTAGTTATTGCAAACATTTTTATTAAAAGTTAATAAATTCTAACTATGTTAAAAGAGAGTGAAAATTTCAAATTCATTATAATTGTGGATAAGAAGCCACTTTAGATTAGGTATGGTAATTGGATTTGGGTCTGTCAAATTTGAAGTTAGTAGGATAGGTTCGGTTTGGCTAGGATTTGGGCCGAGATCATATATAAAAAATGGGCCTAAGACTCGATTTGATTAATTGCTCAAAACAACATTATTTTGATTTGAGTTTAATGGAACTTAAGAATAAAATGACCTTGTTTTGAAAAGTTCACCGAAATAATGTCATTTTACCAAATTTAACCTAAAAACAATATTATTTTAGGTGACTTGCTAGGCTTAATCAGATATTGGTACATAAAGAAAATGCAAATTGAAGAGTGTGAATTTTAGTTGCTTCAATAAAATTTTAGTCGCTTTTTGATTATTTAAAAAATTTACAAAAGTAACTTTTCACCATTTGTATTATTGAAAATTTTTAGCAAAACTCAAAACCCTTTACGGGTATGACATGTTAAGTCACTCTCGTTAAAAAGATGCCACACGTGTAACTCAACATGTCACGTGTTTGGTAAAATTCTTTTTATCATTAACAATGTGTTTGGTAAATCAAACTTTGTCACTTTTGAATAAAACATGGGTTAAGTCCTTATTACAACAAATTTTCTAGGAAAAAACTTAAAAATATGGATATTCTCCAACTCCAGCTTATTATTCACTATCACCATCATGCTTTTCCTGATATCTCCTCAATGTCACGATCGTGCAAATCTTTTTAGGTTTACCCTGTCATGATCGTGCCTGTCACGACCCAGTACCACATTGGGCCCATGACAACCGTCGCATTACCGAGCTAAGGACACTCACGGTATCCTTAATCCGACTATGCAAGGCTAACTGAATATCTATTTTTCTTTCTTTTTTTTGAAAAATTTAGGCAACACAACATCTGTGTTTTAAAAATCTCAAAAAGTTGCAAACAATTTTAAACACACTTCTATATTCAAGTCTAACCATAATTTCAGGACTTTAAAGTCCACTCAAGGCAATCTCAACAACGGTATTAAAGATTCATACATAAAGTCATTTATAAAACACAAGGCAATCAAAAGTTAACTTACAAAATCATTAAGTGTATTTACATAAACACAGTTTATGAGCTACTAGACAACAAAAATAAAAACTAAGAAACTACTCACGTGTAGTAATATCTTGAAAATGTCGAAAGACTCCATGATCCACTCAGAGCTTCAAACTCACTAAATTAACCTATGGTTGGAAAGCAGAGGGGGTGAGTATACTAGGTACTCATTGAGCAGGAAAAACATATATCATAAATAGAATTTGATTCATACCAAGACAGTGTAGATAACCTATGAAGTAAATATATATCACATAGAAAACATATAGGCCTAGCCTATGACTCAACATATACTAGTTAGGAACCATATAAGCCTAGCCTATTAACTCACTCATCCGGTGAACATAGGTTCCATTTTTAGTACACAAAAGCATAAAAACATCATATGTATAAATCAAATATTGATAGGACAACCAATATTAGGATAAGCCAAAACAATTATGTGTGACACCACTAGTTGGCCAAACTAATGTGCACACCCACCGATTATTGGTGTTGGCTCGATTTTCATCAGTGGTGAGTCCGGGCTACAGTCAATAAGAGCGTCATAACCCAGGGTTATGACCTCGTCGATGTCCAGACCGTAGGTGTAGAATCACTCATGATTCTCGTAGAAAGGGGTCAATACGGCGACTCGACTTTAATATACAAGCATCAAGGGTACAGGTGGGTTGCTTAATCAATTGTGCCCAGCATACGATTGGCCAATAGTTTCCTCACCAACGACAAAAATCATATACAAAAATTAAATACAAAAATCAAGTAAAGCACCATGTTTTTATTTATCGGTCTAACCAATAAAATGAAACTGTACCATGGCTTTAAGCTAAAAGAGAACAAATACATGCAAAATACATAACTTGGTTATGCATTTGTAAATTCCAAAACACTATTTTAAGTAATAAAAGTCATCTTTTAAAATCCAAATGCTAAGTTGTTCAAAAATGTAGTTTCAGAAAAATAAGACGTTTTCCATTACATTTTATTTGTAGGTTTGTTAAAAGTAATATCATTTCTCAAAATATGAAATTAAACCATCATAAAGCATTGTCATTTGCACTTCAAACACAGGATTGTTGAAAATAGTATCATTTTTCAAAATATGTAATAAAATATCAGTTTCAAAAATAATGTTGAAACATTATTTCATACAATAAAAGTTATCTTTTGTACTCCGAATGCATAGTTGTTCAAAACAATGACATTTATTAAATACCTAAACATATTTGCATCCATTTGAAATTCAATTCTACCATACGTTGCCTAGGTTCAAAATTCATAAACTAATCATCATACTTGTCTTAGGATGTTCTAATCTTATTTGAGAAATACGGTTTTCGTAACTCACCTCAAAGAAGATATACTCTCTCTTAACTTCAACAATCCTTAGTACGAGCACCCTAATTTATAGCTTCTGAGCCTTTACAAATAAAAAGACATACAATGAAATTACTACTTAAACATAAATTTCATATTTATACACCATCACATTAGCTTCTCTTTTGCATTTTTTAAGGCATGTAATGCCTTTAATCCAAACTTATTGATTTCATATCATAATTAAGCACATCTTTATCCAAGCATATTAGGCCATTATTCTTTGAGGTGAGTTGACATAAAAGTGTTTTCCAATGCACACCATAAAAATCCTTAAATCCTAAACCAAGTTC
This sequence comes from Erythroxylum novogranatense, assembly GCA_029891385.1. Classification (NCBI taxonomy): domain Eukaryota; kingdom Viridiplantae; phylum Streptophyta; class Magnoliopsida; order Malpighiales; family Erythroxylaceae; genus Erythroxylum; species Erythroxylum novogranatense. The sequence goes on along the minus strand of JAIWQS010000250.1, from coordinate 527,036 downwards.
ACTTAGGCATTTTATCAAACACCTAAACGCATAAACTTGAAAGCCTCCTTCTAATGTACTTCTTCCTCATTCTCCATCATCAATTCACCTTATACATTAATAATTAACATCATAGAGTTCATTTAAACTATCAATTTCAAAAGATATTCAAATTTTCATAAACTTTCACGAAAAAGGGGGGCAATTTTGGTTTTGACTTAAAGAACGCTCTCCATGACACATTTCCTTCATCTAAACCATGTTTCATGCATATTCAGGCATGGAGAACAACATATCTTAACACCAAACTCAAAATCATAATGTAGAGAGAGATGAGACAAAATTTACCTAAACATTTCTTTGATGATATCTTTAAATCCTTTAAGATTTTCTCAAATCTAATGATATATTTGAGTTCCTTGACCCCAAATTAGCTTAAAACACCTTGGTTTGAATTGAAAAACCAAAAAGAAGGTGAATTTTGGTGATGGCCAAAATGTCCTCTTCTTCCTCTCTTTTCTCCTTTCTTCTCCTTTCTTTCAATTAAAACAAAATGTCTTGGATCCTTAGAAATGTGATCCATGGCCATAAGTGAAAGAAGGGTCTAGAATATTGATTGTTCTTTGAATAAACGGGGAATTACTATTTTGCCCTTAGCTGATGTGAAATTACCATTTTACGCTCCAAACTTTCCTAAATTTTCAATTAAGACCAAAATGGAATCAGCAAAAATTTTATTTTTATTTTGGTCCTTGGACTTTTGGAAATAATAACTAAGCCCCTTAACTTTATAAAATTACATATTCGTCCTCCAAGAATTGAAAACTTACGTTTAAGTCCTTTGACATTTAACAATTTGCAAATAAGCCCTTATGTACATCAACTTTTCCTTTCTAGGTGTCTAATAAGTCTATAAATCATGTCTAATCACCTATAAGGCATTAGAATGCATTTAACTTAACCACCATGGTCATATCCATCCAATGGACTCAGTTTTTGATAATTAAAAGCTTATATGTTGGAAATCTTCAAGATTTCGCTTACCGATGAACTCTAAGTTCATGTAAGGGCATATAACATTATAAATCATTGGCATACGTACCAAAAGGATTCAAATTCATCTTTGAACTCATATATAACCATGGATATGTCAATATACAGTAGTATCTCCAAATATAAAACAATCACCAAAGGGCTCAGCAAGTCCCGCGTTACAAGTCCTCCCCTCCTCAAACGAGGTTCGTCCTTGAAACTCCTAATTCAAGAACACAAATAAATGGGGGTACTGACGTCTCATAGTATCCTTAAATTCTCTTGTCATCTCCCTAACCGTCAAGCTAACTTAGCCTTATGTGCAATGTTTACATCCTTTTCTTCCTAATGTTCCTTTATGAATAGGTTGTCTTCTTTTAATCATAACTCTCTCTAAAGAAAATCAAATTACCATGATTTTTATGCCCCCTAAAAGTAGAATTCCATTTTTCTTAATATATCCAAAAATTACACCAACAACATCTCCCTTTAAAATATAGTCTCCATCCAATTATGTCCTGTTTCTGGTAAGAAACAGACTGGCAATTGATACTCAACCCTCAATAAATCATTATCAATATGTCTTTTAATAAAACTATTTCCCAAATTCCTTAATAAGACATCAATAATCATTTTTTGTGTTTTACACTTTCACTAATTCGGACACTAAGGTCCTAAAAAATTAGGAAATAATATAAGGTTCCTGCTAAGGTGTCTATCACAGGCAATATTAGGGAAACAAGTATAACTCAAGCTCTAGTCACTATTTAGTCAATCCACATTCACAGAGGTCAAGTTAAACTCTATATCTACAACTTTTATTCTTTGAGTTTCTTCAAATTTGTGCTCTAAAGATATGAAAAATAGATCGAAAGGGAAAGATGAAATTGAAACCATAATTTCAACTTACCTTGATAACTTCTTTCCTTCTCCTTTTTTTTTTCTCTTCTCATTTTCATTTTTCTCCCTCTTCTAACCTTATGGCAGACCTTCACTCTTACTTTTATTGCCTTTTCATCCATTTTCTCTAGAATTCAAGAAGGTCGAACTAATCCATGTGTCACCATTTCATTGGTCCATGTGTCACTTACTTTAGGCTCCACATGTCACTACTTGTAAGGCTACATATGTTACCAATTATAAGACAACACAAGTCACCAATTGTAAGATTACACATTTCACCATTTATAAAGCTACACATGTCACAATTCTAAAGTGTCATTTGTCACAAACTTAAAGGGCCATTTGTCACAATTATACTCAAGCCACTTGTCATCCATTTAACTAAGCCATTTGTCACTTATTCTCAATTCACTGATTAAATTCCATCCATTTTAATCTCTTAACAATTTTAGGAGGTAAGATATTACAACTCTCCCCCCCTTAAGAAAAATTTCATCCTCAAAATTCCTACTTGACTCTAATCAAGTAGATGGGGGAATGCTATCTCTATGAAATCAAAGAGAAAGACATTATTTAATAAAATAAATCGAAATAAGCATAGCTTATCTGATATCCTAAACATCCCAAGGAATGTCAGCAAGTACTTTGATCGACTTTGAAATCATCCAATCATTAAAGACATCAACTTAACGATCTAAGACTCAACTTCTCAACCAAAGACTTTTGACGCCGAGACTCAACTCCTAAGGTTTATGAACTTTTTGCAAATGAAAAAGACACTTTTGAAAACTTAAAAACCCTCTCTGATACCAATTTAATTGTCAAGACCTAGTACCACATTGAGCCCATAATCAGGCTAACGACACTCACGGTATCCTTAATATGACTATGCAAAGCTAACTGAATATCTTTTCTTTTCTTTTTTTTTGAAAAATTTAGGCAGCACAATGACTGTTTTTCAAAAATCTCAAAAAGCTGCAAACAATTTTAAACACACTTCCATATTCACTCCAACCACAACTTCAAGATTCTAAAGTTCAGTCAATGGAATCTCAACAATGGTATCAAAGATTCATACATAAAGTCATTTATAAAACATAAGGCAATCAAAAGTTAACTTACAAAATCGTAATGCATATCTACATAATCACAGTTCATGAGCCACTAAACAACAAAAATTAAAACTAAAATACTACCCACGTGTAGTAATACCCCGAAAATGTCAAAAGACCCCACAATCCACTCAGAGCTTCAAACTCCTTAAATTAACCTGCATGGTTGGAAAGCAGAGGGGGTGAGTACACTAGGTACTCAGTGAGCAGGAAAAACGTATGTCACAGATAGAATTCGATTCATACCAAGACAGTGTAGATAACCTATGAAGTGAATATATATCACATAGAAAACACATAGGTCCAGCCTATGACTTAACGTATAATGGTTAGGAACCATATAGGCCTAGCCTATTAACTCACTCATCCAGTGAACATAGGTTCTAGTTCCAGTACACAAAAGCATAAAAACGTCATATGTATAAATCAAATATCAATAGGAAAACCAATATCATGATAAGCTAAAACAATCATGTGTGACACCACTAGTTAGCCAAACTAATGTACACACCGACCGATTATCAATGTTGGCTTGACTTTCAACTGTGGTGAGTCCGGACTACAATCAACAAGAGTGTCACTTAGGTGATGACCTCGTCAGTGTCCAGACTTTAGGTGTGCAATCACCAGCGAGTCTTGTAGAAAGGTGTCAATATGGCGACTCGACTTTAATATAACAACATTAAGGAAACGGGGGTCGCTTAATCAGTTGTGCTCAACACACGATTGGTCAATCATTTCCTCACTAATCATAAAAATCATATACAAAAATTAAATACAAAAATCAAATAAAGCACCATGTTTTTATTTATCAGTCCAACTGATAAAATGAAACCGTACTATGGCTCTAAGCCAAAATTGGACAAATAAATGCAAAATACATGACTCAGTTATGCATTTGAAAATTCCAAAACACTGTTTTATGCAATAAAAGTCATGTTTTAAAATCCAAATGCTAAGTTGTTCAAAAATGTAGTTTTAGAAAAATAAGACGTTTGCCATTGCTTTTTTTTTTGCAGGTTTGTTAAAAGTAATATCATTTCTCAAAATACAAAATTAATCCATCAAAAAGCATTTTCTTTTGCACTTCAAACACAAGATTGTTGAAAATAGTATCATTTTTTAAAATATGTAATAAAATATCAGTTTAAAAAAAATATTGAAACATTATTTCACACAATAAAAGTTATCTTTTGTACTCTGAATGCATAGTTGTTCAAAACAATGACATTTATTAAATACCTAAACATATTTGCATCCTTTTGAAATTCAATTCTACCATACGTTGCCTAGTTTCAAAATTCACATTTCAGTCATCATACTTGTCTTAGGATGTTCCAATCCTATTTGAGAAATACGGTTTCTCCAACTCACCTCAAAGAAGATATACTCTCTCTTAACTTCAACAATCTTTAGTACAAGCTTCCCAATTCACGACTCCCGAGCCTTTACACATAAAAATACATACAATGAAATTTCTACTTAAACATAAATTTCATATTTATACACCACCACATTAGCTTCTCTTTTGCATTTTCTAAGGCATTTAATGCCTTTAATCCAAACTTACTCATTTCATAACATGATTAAGCACATCTTTATCCAAGCATATTAGGCCATTATTCATCAATCTAAGCAACGATTCAATTTCACTCAAAGTTGACATAAAAGTGTTTTCCAATGCACACCATCAAAATCCTTAAATCCTAATCCAACTTCACTTAGGCATTTTGTCAAACACCTAGAGGCATAAACTTGAAAGCCTCCTTTTAATGTACTTCTTCCTCATTTTCTATCATCAATTCACCTCTTACATACATAATTAACATCATAGAGTTTATTTAAACCATCAGTTTCAAAATATATTCAAAATTTCACAAACTTTTACCAAAAAGGGGGCAATTTTGGTTTTGACTAAAAGTACCCTCTCCATGAGGCATTTCATTTATCAAAATCATCTTTCATGCATATTCAGGCATGGAGAACAACATATCTTAGCATCAAACTCAAAATCATAATGTAGAGAGAGATGAGACAAAATTTGCCTAATCCTTCCTTTGATGATATCTTCAAATCCTTTTAGATTTTCTCAAATCTAATGATAGATTTGAGTTCCTTAATCCCAAATTAGCTTAAAACACCTTATTTTGAATTGAAAAACCAAAAATAAGGGTGAATTTTGGTGATGGCCAAAACTTCCTCTTCTTCCTCTCTTTTCTCGTTTCTTCTCCTTTCTTTCAATTAAAACAAAATGTCTTAAGTCCTTAGAAATGTGATCCACGGTCATAAGTGAAAGAATGGTCTAGAATATTGACTCTTCTTTGGCGAAATGGGGAATTACTATTTTGCCCTTCGCTTATGTGAAATTACCATTTTACCCTCCAAACTTTCCTAAATTTGCAATTAAGCCTAAAATTTGGAAATCACCAAAAATTTTATTTTTATTTTGGTCCTTGGGCCTTTGGAAACAATAACTAAGCCCCTTAACTTTGTAAAATTAGATATTGGTCCTCCAAGAATTGAAAAATTACGTTTAAATCCTTTGACTTTTAACAATTTGCAAGTAAGTCCTTATGTACATCAACTTTTTCAGTTAAGCTTTCTAGGTATCTAATAAGTCTGTAAATCATGTCTACCTCTAAGGCATTAGAACACATTTAATTTAACCACCATGGTCATATCCATCCGATGGACTCAGTTTTTCACACTTAAAAGCTTATATCTTAGAAATCTCCAAGATTTCGCTTACCAATGAACTCTAAGTAAGTTCGTGTAAGGGCATATAACATTATAAATCTTTGGCATGCGTACCAAAAGGATTCAAATTTATTTTTGAACTCATATACAACCATTTATATATCAATATACAGTAGTATCTCCAAATACATAACAATCACCAAAGAGCTCAAAAAGTCCGGCATTACAGTGCAACTCCTCTAAAGCTCCCATTTTTCATCATTTCTTACTCTCTTTTGCTTAATCTATGATTTCTAACTTATGTCTTCATTTTTACTTCCATTTCAGCTCAACTCATTCCAATACAAATGAAAATCTATAGCTGATTTAATTTAAAATTAATATAAAATTCATAAAATAATTATAGATAATGATTAATAATTACTAGATAAATAAAACTTTATTAAATATAATTAATTTACTAATTAAATTATAATTAATAGATTGATTACTTATTATTATTAAGTTAATTAAGTATCAATTCACATGCATGAATTAAGTGTCACTTGTGACAAAGATATATTTCATTTCTTAAATAAATATATTTAAAGCATAGTTAATTATTTAATTTTGATATAATAAAAATAAATATAATATAATAATTTCATTGATGTATTAAATTATACTTTATTTGTAAATTAATTATTTATCCTTAACTATTAAGGTTATTCATTATAATCAATGTTCGAAACTCGGACCGGCCATCGAACCTATGGCCTTATTGTTCTTGGTTTGACCTGCTCGATTGGTTCAACCACCTATTGAACCGGTGTGACGTAATAATTATGCAATAATTATATTTAATTATATATAATATTAAAAATATTTAAAAAAATAAATAAAAATTAAAAAATAAAAATAAAAAATAAAAAATAAAAATAAAAAAATTGTCGAACCGGTCCAACTGGACCGGTCAATTGACCGGTTTTGACCGGTTCACACCGGGTCAATTGAATACCGATTTTGGGGCATAAACCGGACCGGACCGACCGGTCTGGTCCGGGTTTCAAAACCATGGTTATAATCAATAACGATTAATATATTATTAATTAATTGATGTATTAAATTATAATTAATAGAAAAAGTAGTTAATACTAATATTTAATATATTTCATGACCTGCATTACTAATTGTTAATTTTTATTAATGATTATTTCAGTATATATGTAGCTCTTCAATATTAATTAGTCACTTTGTGACTTGATAGTCACAAATATCATGGTGTCATGTATGACTTAGCAACTAATTAACACCTATACGATATTATAACATTTTATTAAATAGTTCATTAATTAATTTAAATATTATTACTTTGTTGATTAAGTATAACATAATTAATTGATTGATTAATTAAAATGTACTTGAACACATATAAAATATAACTAATTAATTAAAACGTAATTAATTTATTAACTAATTAAATAAGTTTGTTGAAATTAATAATAATTAAAATAAATTAAATATTTAATTAATTAATTTAAATATTATAACCTTATTGATTAATTTAAACATAATTAATTGATTTACTGATTAATTATAATATATTATGTATATATGTACATATTTGATTATTAATTATGACATTACTCATTGTTAAATGTTATTAATTATTTTATTTATGTTATTATTAATTATAAATTATTACATGTTTTTATTAATTCTTATTATTAATTAATTGTTTTAATAATGTAATTATTAATTATATATTAGTCACAATCATGCATGATATTATTATTTATTAAATATTATTAATTAATTATTATTTGATTATTATGCATGTTATTATTAATTATAAAATATTATTAGTTAATTACTAAATCTTTGCTCACAGGTGTGACATGTTAAGTCATACCCGTAAGTGTGCTATTATATGGCAAAGAGAATCATTTAATTATTATTATTGATTAATTATTATTTGATTATTAATTATGATATCATTCACTATTAAATATTATTAATAATTATATATTATTACTTGTTTTATTAATTCTTTATCATCATCATCACCAGTCTGAAATCTCGCAATGAAGTAGGGTCTGGGGAGGTCCGATAGTAGCAGCCTTACCCTTACATAGTAGAGAGGCTGTTTTCGGTGGACCTGCATGCAAATGAGACAATATAAGAATGATGTGGTATACAGAGACAATAAAAAAGAAAAAAAGATGGGGAATACCTGAAGGAGGATAGATCTGCAAGAACCTAGTATTATATAAAGTTCATCCCTCTGTGTCACTCACCAAGTAAGGGGATTGGGTAACTGGAATAGTTAATCCTTTACCCTTATCCGATCACGCCAAACTTTTCTATTATGAGCAACTACCTCATTAAGGGCTAATTCTGATATATCCGCCTTGCTCACTTCCCGCCAATTCTTGTATGGTCTCCCTTTTCTCCTCTTATAGTCACTAAGTGTTATGCCCTCATAGCTTCGTACTAGAGCATCGCCGGGCCTCCTCCGCACATGCCCATACCACCGAAGCCTAGTCTCTCTCAACTTGTCTGCAAAGCTGGCTACTCGTAGTCTCTCTCTCACCACCCAGTTCCTAACTTTATCTCTCCTAGAAAAACCACACATCCACCTAAGCATACGCATTTCTGCTACCAACAACTGTCTTATTTGCCTACGTTTAACAAACTTAAATGAAATAACACTTAAAGATAGTTTGTATGGAGACGATTAGACCTAATTCTGTCATATTTAATAAACAAAACAAACAGACTATTTAAACTAATAAGAACATAACAAATTCCTAGGACCTAGCAAAACTAACTCGAAAGTGTAGCTAAAAGTGATAATTATGAAGAACATGCAAGTGGAGTGGTTGAATATTTTCTTAGATTTATGCAAGACTTGAAAACTGTCGTATATTATTAACTTCTTCACTGCTGAATTTTTCCATTTTCAAGTGATTTCCATATGATGCCTTATTTTTCCTTCTAAAATAAGTCTTTATGGGAGGTGTTGTATTAAAAACGTATGAAGTATCTTGATATGTTAAAATTCTTAATATATATAGAGGTATTAACAAATAATTACTATTGGCTGGAAGATAGTATGGTCAAAAGATATGTATATCTCATAATATTATGATCTGATCATAATCGATCTTTTGGATTAGATAATAGTATCTTATAGATATACAAGATCCTAGGATTATATTCTATATCTGTACAGATTTTGTAGATTATTCTATAAACCCTATTCGTTGATATATGTACTGCAGTCTCTAATAAAAATACATCAAGCAAATTAGCTCTGATACACATGGCATCAAAGTCACATGAAAGAGAGAGAGTGAAGTCTTGGAGACAACCCTAGAAAGTTAAAAAATGACCTCCAATCTTGAGGGATCGTCCACGGCAAACCTAAACCCAGACCAGACTGTGGGACAGTCATTAATGACCTCTGGTATCGAAGGAGTTTCAGTTATCATTATTTATGATAAACTGAATGGAATAAACTATCGAGAGTAGGCTCAAGCTATGAAACTCGCCATTGGAAGACAAGGGAAGCTGAGCTTTATCATCGAAGATGGGAACATTCTAGACTTAACAAACTTACAAACTGCACAATAGTGGGAAATAGATAATTCCATGGTCTCATATGGCTTATCAATGCTATGATACCACCAATTAAACAGACCTTTATGTTTCTGCCAACAACTCAAGAAATCTGGAATGGAGTGCAACAGTCCTAATTTGATGAAGAGGATGCATCGTGGATTTATGAGATAAAAACAAAGTTGTGGCAATGAACCAAGGTGATAGAGAGGTTACAGAATATTAAGTTTAAATGATAGCATTTTGGCAAGGACTTGACCTTTTGTCAGATGAAGAGTGGAGATGCAAGGAAGATGTGGTAATGTGTAACCAGAAAATAGAAAATGTTGTCTTTGAATTTTTGGTTGGTCTCAACAAAAACAAATTCAAAATAAATGTTATGATCCTATATTAAAAAGGTTATTTGTTAGCTGCGATGTCTCTTTTTTTGAGACAGATTTCTTCTATCCCAAGTCTTCCATTCAGGGGGAGTACTGGAGTGAGTTTGGTGGTGATGACTCTCAGCGTAAACCTAAACCTATATCTATTCCTGAATTCCAATGCCTATGTGACCTATAGAGACAAATCCTAATACAGAAACAGTTATAAATGATCACACTCTCGAAGGAAGAAAGCAAGTAATACATTTCTTATCCCTGAAACTATACTAATCTCTGAACCATTGCAGGTCCTTATCGAAGAAATTCAGAGCAGTAAGGATTAAGACGACAACACAGATTTAGAATGGCTAATTTCCTTAAGGAAGAAATCTAGATTATGTACTATGCACTCGATTGAGAGGTTTGTCTCTTATGAAGCTCTATCTTCTCAATATAAAGCTTTTATTGCTAATATGGATAAAATTGATATTCCTAAAAATATTTAGGAAGCTCTTAACTAGAATGGAGAGAAGCAGTTTTCGAAGAAATAAGAGCACTTGGAAAGAATGAAACATGGGAAGAAGTTGATCTGCTACAAGGAAAGAAACTCATAGGTGTAGGTGGATATTCACAGTGAAATATAGGGTTGATGGTTCCATTGAGAGATATAAGGCAAGATTAGTAGCTAAGGGTTATACTCTGTAATACCCGGTACACCAAAATAAATCGGTATGTTAGACTGTTGTCCTTAAAAATCACAGAATAGTGAATAATAATATTTAGTGACATCAAATTAATGATGTATGATATTTTCGGTGGTCACAGAAAATTATACGAGCAGATGATTAAAAACCAGTACAAGAGTGACAATTTTGTAAATAAATGGACATGAGGCATATAAAAGGAACTAGTTGGAGAATAAGACAAAAACATTGTCTTCTTCGTGTCCCTCTCTCACGAAACCTCCATGGGAGCTCCTCTCCAAGCTTTTTCAACTTATGTAATATGAAAGGGAAGGAGATTCAAGCAATTTGGGCGGTATAAAAAGGTAAGCCTCCATTCCTTTGCTTAGATCTATGGATTAAATCTTGGTTTCTCTCTTCTTTTGTGAAACCCATTTGAGGGAATGTATGGGTTTGATGATTTGGATGATGGATTCTTGTTCCTTGATGTCTAATGACACTTATTCTTGAAGGAATTTCGTTTTTATGGTGATTTGGGGGGTTAAACCAAAACCTAGGGTTTTGAAGGTTAAGCTGTCATGTAGACAGATTTGTATCTCTCTTTGTTCATTTTGTTTGAGCTGTTTACCGTGTTAATCTTGCGAAACTCAAAACATAGAAGTTGTAGATCCAGATGTGTAATATCTCCCTAATTTTTTTTCACGATTTTAGGGTGAGCCTAACAAATTTAAGAGGCCCCGAATTGACACTGGTTCAGAATACCAACGGGATTGAAACGAGAACTGAAAGTTAATTGTTTGAAGACCATAGAGTTAGAATTGGATGATGAGTTCTTCTTACGAAATGTTCAAAAATGTGTCATCTAAGTGATGTATAAAGTAAATGTTAATTTGATAAGTATTCTGTTAGATATGGCTGAAAAAGGGAAGGGTATTGCTAATGTTAGTGACACAGAAAAGAACAGAAACAGAACAGGCTTGTAAAAATCACAATACATCCAATTTACATTCATTTTTGAACCGTATTTGGATATGTGATATCCATATGAGTCTATTGAAAATGAAGCTTTGAATTGCTTTAATTGGTTGAGAAATGAATAAGTTATAAGATTTTGAGTAGGGAAGGGTCCAACTCATGACTGCATGTTAGAGCTGATTGTAAATGGGAGATTTGGATTCCCTTAATGACCGAATTAGAGCATGGTCATAAAATAAGAAATGTGAATTTATGTGTTAACTAGAGGCCTGGAAAGTTTGAAAAACATTGGACCTATGTGTAAAGAGTTATGCCATCATGAAGGAGACCTATGCTGATGGATTAAGAACAAAATAGAATTGTAATGATATTTGTTAAGAAATGAAGCTTATGTGAGAATGACTAATAAGGGTATATGTATTTTCATGTATGTTACCCAATAGCTTGTGAAAACGGACAAGGAATAGAATTAGAAGTTGTACCCGGTACTTCTCAAGTTCAAGAAACTTAGAAAAGAGATCGTAACCATCATGATAGTTGAGGTGAGTATAATCATACTACTATACTTGTGTAGTAATCATTTTCTTTTATCTTGCGGCTTGTTGAATTGTTCTCGAACCTATACGATTGTTTGACATATGACTCCATGTAGTTGAGTCTAGCATGTTGTATACCAAATTGACCAGATGATTTCAGATTCTTTGCATCTTCTGGTTCCCTTATTGTGTTGAACCTATTGATTGCAATTCATTAATTGTGTTGAGCCTATTGATTGCAATTCTTTAATGAATCACGTTTTCTTGTTAGCCATTATTGATGAGTTCACAGAATACCTAGCTGATAGGGTAAATTATCAGACTATGTGCACATAGATAACCGGCTGGTGATGGGTTAGATCCGGGTCCTATCTGGAGAGGGCAGGCCTCCAGGGGTAAGGTTAGGCCAACCTTGTCTTGAATTAGAAAAGGGGAGATATGCCGTACTAGCATGCCTCTGTCTCTTCCTAAGAAATTTAGAATTTAGAAAGAATCAGAACTCAGAAATGAGAAAGCTCAGAATTAGGAATCCTAGAGAAACAGGAATTTAGAAAGAACCCAGAAAAGAAAAGAACCCAGAACCCAGATTCATGTTTTATTTGAACAATTCATATTGAGCTTTATCATTGATACTCATGTGATTGCCGCATTTGATATTACTACCTGTTCATTATATTTGGTTTGGGTGGGTTAACCGGCTTACGTGGTTGCGGTTCAGAGCTCGGCCCAAGACAAATTAGTATTGTGCCCTTTGGTCTGCCAGGGTGAGGTTGCGATTCGAACCCCTGACCAAAGGGTTTTGTTGCGTTGAGACACACGCCTCATACCATCGGGCTACGTGGCTCGGTGGTGCAGCGTCGCTCAATACAATTGCTGAATCGAAGTGAATGGCTCACCTCTGGCTAACACATTGTCATGGTCAATCTGCACACTGCTAACCCACCCAAACTAAAAAGGTGCCTTTTTGGTTTGGGTGGGTTAACCGGCTTACGTGGTTGCGGTTCAGAGCCCGGCCCAAGACAAATTAGTATTGTGCCCTTTGGTATGCCAGGGTGAGGTTGCGACTCGAACCCCTGACCAAAGGGTTTTGTTGCGTTGAGACGCACGCCTCTCACCACTGGGCTACAATTGGTTCTGCCGGATTCAGGCTGAATGGTGCGTTGCCGTTTGGATCCATGAGTTGGCAACCTTCTGCGTTGTTCTTTGACGTGAATATACCTGCAAAACAAGGAAGGCTCGTCGGGGGTGGTGTCCCGATTAGCCCCTCCGATGCTCAAGTAAGTTTTCTTGTGAAGGTGAGGATGATCAAAGCAGAGAGAGAACTAGGTTTTTGATTGCCTACCTCTGTCATGAGAGAATAATACCTTATATACGAAGTAGTAGCCAGGTTTAGGTTTTTTTACGTATCTGTATGGGGGACTTCCTTCTGCTAATGGGCCATGAATGTGTGGATCAAGCCCGGATTAAACGATGAGTATGGGACTGACGGATTGGCCTGCGTAATTGGGCTCGGGCCCAAATATAGCCGACCCGACCATAAGCCCCCCTACTCCTCGAGTCTAAGCGAAGAGAAGGGTCGAGGGAGTATGTTGGGACGTTGTTGCTCGTCTGTTGCTTCATAGCTCGAAAGCAGGATAGCTCGTCTTGTGGTCGAGCGGGCAGTAATTGGCCTTGTAGCTTGTTCATGGGACAGCTCGGGCAGTTTCAACTGGTCGAATGATTCAACCGGTCGGATACCGACCTGTTGTGCCTAACTGCTCGTATTGATATTAGTTGACTGGGGGCCCTTGACTGATCGGTCTCGACGACTATTGCGTGATACCTGCCATGGCGAGTCGGGTAGTCATCATTGGCTGACGCTCGGGTTTGCCTAAAGCATTTATTGTTTGACGGCGCGTGCTCCCTGACAACTGTTCAGAATCTGAAGCGTATCATCCTTGTAACCGTTGTGCAGCTGTCCCGTGCGTCCTTTCAACTGTTCGCGCCCTTCCGGATTTCAATTAACCCTAATTTGTCTCCGTTCAGATCGAGCCGCGTGTCCAAGAGTGGCTCGGATTCTCTCCACGTGTCAAGTTTCTGCTGGGTCGCAATCCAAACGCTTTCCCTATAAATGTTCAGGGTCGACAGACGGTTTGCTTTTCTTTACGCTCATTTCATTCTCATTCCCGGAAGTTGTCTTCGGCGTTGCTCAAATTTCCGATTCCCTTCTATTAAATAGGAACGACCCCTTCCCTCATTCTCCTCTTCTAAATTCCTCTTAGAAAGCATGTCATCTAGCGGTTCTCAGAGTGGGGTTTCTCCAAGTGATTCTGTTGACGGGAGGTCGTCGGAGGTTATGGCTGAGGTGACGGTGGTGTCGAGGTTAAGGGATGTTGAAGGGATTACAACAAGGGAACGGAAAGACGGGCTGATAGTAAAGGAGTTGCCCAAAGGTAAATCCAAGATGTCTGCGGCGGAGTTAAATAGGTCGATTGCTAGGAATGGTATCCCTCGGTCCTGGGGGCCTAGGCTGCTGTCGGGGGATGAAAGGATCGACAACAGTAGAGGTGGGTGGATTGCCATCTCTGAGTATTTCTTCTCGGTCGGAGGCCTGAGGTTACCGTACGTGCCGATCGTAGACGAAGTGTGCGTTAACTATCAGTTGAGGCCGAGTCAGATCCCTCCGAATGGGTGGCGTTTCATTAATGGACTTATGCTGTTGTGCCACCAATTCGGCTGTCCGCCCTCGGTTAACATCTTACGCCACTTCTTGAGGATGAGCCAGAGTCCGAGTTCTGGGGGTGGGATCCCTTCCCTGATGTATAAGGATGCCCGGTATCGCCCAGTCGGGACGTCTGGCAAAATTACTGGCTGGAGAACAAAATACTTCTTCGTGAAGCTTCCAGGGGCTTCTTCTGAGTCCCAGCTGTGGAGGTATCCCCAAGCCGAGCGATGGAATGGCTCATCAAGTCTATTCCTTTCTAGGGAGGAGTGGGAGGTAGTTAGCCGTATAAGGGAGCTCGGCCAGTATAACTTTGCTCGGCTTGTTTTGGGATATGGCGGGGGGGCCTCGGCCGACTCTCTTCTGATCGACCCCCTGCCTTAAGTTAGCGGGTTAGAAGAGGGAACCGCCCCGCCTGGTTGACCCCTCATGGTTGATTTATCTTCTTTATTCGTAGGTTTTAGTTCGGTTTCTAACCTGTTTCTTTTGTTTGTGCAGCTATGGCCAAAGTTAATACTTTTCCCGACCCCCCCAAGTCCACCAAGGGTAAGCGTCCGGTCGCAGGGCCTTCGGGAGGAAGAGGTCAGGGAGATAGACGGGAAGTCAGTTCGATGGTCACTCGGCCAATCGCTTCCGGGCAGCGTGATGTTCCTCCTACCATCCCCGAACTATTGGCGGCGCTTCTTTGTAGTCGTCCCTTTGGTCCGAGTACATTGTAATCCAGAAGAGGAGAAGGTCGAACGGCCTCAAGAAGGAGGAGGGTCGTCGAGTCGCCGACCAATCTCCCAGCTGCCCGTGAGCGACCGATCTCCTTGCCTTTGGTGGTCTGCTTATCCTTCGATGGTCGACCAATCTCCCGCCCTTGGCCAACTCAAGGAAAGGAGAAAGCGGGTGACGTCGGGCCGGGAGTCTCGATCAAGCCCGGGGACTCCTCAACTACTGACGTCGGTGTTGTCCGTCATATCATGGAAAGGATTACTCCTCCCTTGGACGGGGAGAAATTAGACCAGAAGAGCAATAAGGATATGGGGTCTCTACTCTTGCGTACTTGCCTGAGGAGCTCAATGATGTCGCTCGAGACGGTGCGTGGTTGGAGGTTCGGACCGTGAGGTTCGGGATCTTCGAGGAGCGTATCAGAGCTCTCAAGGACGAGCTTCGAAGGTAGAAGAGGAGAGAGACCTTCTCAGAGCTCAGAATTCTTCTTCAGAGGAGGAGAAGAAGATTCGGGAGGAGGCGACAAGTATTTTGAAGGCCCAAGTTGACACGGGGGAGGAAGAGATGCGCGCCTTGCGAGCTCAGCTCACAAAGGAGGAGGTCGAAAGGGTAAAGGCGATAGCAGCGAGGAGCAAGCTATCCGAGGAGTATGCAGTGTTGCGGGGGCAGTGGGAGTCGGAGAGAGTGCTAAAAGAGAAATCCCTCCGAGATCATGCCCAAACCGAGGATACGCTAAGGAGGGTACGGGCCTCGGTAAAGGAACAAAGGGTCGAGGCGATCCTTCGGTGGCAGAGGCGGTTCTTGCAGGAGGAGTGTTTGGAATACTCCTGCGACTTGGCCCTAATGATTTTGAAGAGTTGTTATGACACTTGCGTTCCCGAGGGGTCGAACGGTCCTTCGTTTGATGAATTCGCCGAGCCGTTGCATCCTGCCGCTCTTGGCCTCTCTTTGGAGGAAGTGAAGGAGAGAGCCGCGGAAGACCGCCCGCCAATCCCGAATGAGGAGCTGGACCTCAGTTCTGATGAGGAGAACGAGGATACCTCCGATCGCCTTGGGCCCTGCTCCCGCTTCGACTTGTCCACCCACTCCCGGGTATTCTCCCGAGCATTCAGCAGATTTTTGAGGCTCACCTGGCCGGGCTTGTGGCCAGGACATTTTGACATTAATGAAACTTTACCTTTTTTCCGTATCTATGCTTTTTACTTTCGATGTGTTTTGAGTTCTGACGAAGTTGTTAGTAGTCGACCGGTTTCGAGGTCGACTTATAGTAGAGTCCGAACCGAGATCCCAAAGAATGAACGTTCTCAATTGCCCGAACATTATTTCGATTATCTTCCGTGTTTATATTCTTTGCTTTTGATCCATAGTAGAATCTAGCAAAGTCGGTTGGCCTTAAGATCGATCGGTGACCTAGACCGAGTCGTGGTCCCCAGGACCCTGTCATGGCGACCCGACTCATCGATGGTGAATTCGAATGGCGAATTCGAACGACGATTCTTGGGATAGTCTCGGTAATCTGGCCGATTTGTCGGGTGAGGCAGAGCTATGGTCCCATAGGTGTTATCTTGGCGATGTCGATCTATGGACATGCCAAGTGATGGCGGATGAGGCTCTAAGGGCCTTGTCTTGGTGGCCCACCCGACCGTAGTTGGTCTGTAGAGATACCGAGCGAGGTCCCAAGGATCTTGTCTTGGCGACCCGACCGACCATAGTCGGTCTATGGAGAATGTCGAGCGATGGCGATGGCGAGGGTCCCAAGGATCTTGTCTTGGCGACCCGATCGACCGTAGTCGGTCTATAGAGAATGTCGAGCGATGGCGATGGCGAGGGTCCCAAGGATCTTGTCTTGGCGACCTGACCGACCGTAGTCTATCTATGGAGAATGCCGAGCGATGGCGATGGCGATGGTCCCAAGGATCTTGTCTTGGCGACCCGACTGACCGTAGTCGATCTATGGAGAATGCCAAGCGATGGCGATGGCGAGGGTCCCAAGGATCTTGTCTTGGCGACCCGACCGACCGTAGTCGATCTATGGAGAATGCCGAGCGATGGCGATGGCGAGAGTCCCAAGGATCTTGTCTTGGCGACCCAACCGACCGTAGTCGATCTATGGAGAGCACCGAGTGATGGCGATGACGTGGGTCCCAAGGATCTCGTCTTGGCGACCCGACCGACCGTAGTCGATCTATGGAGAAGCCGGGTGATGGGTGCTTGGATTTTCTATTTTTTGCCATACATGATTGAATTCTTTATTGCCAAGAAGTCTGAAAATCCCTTTATTGATGATAATGAGGGCGTGGGCCGTTAAAAAACCTGTCTGGCAGGGACAGGAAAAAGGTACCCACATGTATACAAAAAAAATAATAAGGAAAGATTAACTAAAATAAAATTTATCTATTGGTAGAACGCCTTCAAGTTCTGTGAGTTCCAAGGCCTCGGTAGAAACTTCCCTTTCTCGTCGCTAAGGATGTAAGAGCCATGCCCGACTTGCTTAACCACTCGATAGGGTCCTTCCCACTTATGTCCGAGCTTTCCGGGATGCTTCCCAGCTGCCTCGGCTTTTCGTAGGACGTACCCACCTACCTTTACATCGCTCGGCTTGACCCTTCTGTTATAGAAATTGGTCGCCTTTTGCCTGATGGCTTCTGAGCGAGCGGCTGCCCTTTCTCTATCCTCGCTAAGGAGAACGAGCTCTGCTCTGCGGGCTTCATTATTCCGCTCTTCTTCATAGCCCGACACCCTCTGATTGTGCAATGCCGCCTCTCGGAACCGTGGCTTACGCCGAAGGTCATCTGAGCGGTCTCTCCCTGTGGCTCCGTTCGGTGTGGTTCTATATGCCCACAATACTTCGTCTATTTCTTCCACCTGTGTCTTTCGGCTGTCCAGCGCTTCGAGGCGCTCATTATCTTTTGTTGGTGTTCTCCATGAGACCGTTACTTTAGGGATGGGCTACCGAAGTCAACCGCAACTTGATCTTTAGTCGGTCGCAGAAATCTCTAAACTTGCAGTTGTCGAACTGCCGACCATTATCTGTAACCAACACCATAGGCATCCCGAAGCGGCATAGTATATTCTTCTTTATGAAACTTTCCACCTTCCTCTCGGTGATTGTAGCGACAGACTCCGCTTCTACCCACTTGGTGAAATACTCCACTGCCACTATCAGAAATTTCTTTGCGGGACCGAGAGGGAAAGGCCCCAGTATATCTATTCCCCATCGGCGAAAGGGATAGGATGGCTCACGATTTGCATTCGCTCGATCGGCTGGTGAGACAGGCTGCTATTTCTCTGGCAGGCCTCGCATCGGTTGACCTTTTCCTGACAATCTCTTCTCATTTTCGGCCAGTAGTACCCCTGTCTGATCAATCGGTGAGCCAACATTCTGCCCCCTATGTGATTTCCGCACATCCCTTCATGGACTTGACCATTGCTCGCTTTCGCTTCTTCCTCATTCAAGCATCGAAGCAGCGGCCAGTCGTAAGACCGCTTATACAGAGCGTCGTTAACTACTGCGTACTCGGCGGCCTTTATTCTTAGTTTCTTGGCTTCCGATGCATCTTCTGGTTGTTTTCCTTCTAAAAGGTACTGCGTAATTGGTTCTGTCCAACTCGACCGACCAGTACTTACGTTGAGAACTTCCCCGGTTTTCTGAATGCTAGGTCGATCTAGTCGTTCGACCAGAACATTATTTATGGCATCACGGTCGGAAGCCATTTTCGAGAGCGCATCCGCTTTAACATTTTGAGCTCGTTCTGTTCTGCTGATTGAGTACTGCTCGAAATTGCTCAACTCCTGTTTTACTAGCTCCAGATACTTGATCATGTTGTTCCCCTTGGCCTCATACTGCCCGGTGACTTGGCCGACCACCACTTGGTTGTCGCTATATATCTTCAGGTGCTTCACCTCCATCTCATTGGCGAGTTGGAGACCGGCTATCAGAGCCTCATATTCTGCCTCGTTATTGGAGGCTTTGAATTCTAGCCGAAGGGCGTACTCCACCTTTTCTTCCAAATGCGGGCTGACCAGCACTACTCCCGCTCCGCATCCCTCGACATTGGATGATCCATCAACAAATAAGCTCTAGGCGGGGAACTGCTCGTCCTTCGAGCTCGGTTGGCTCATCTCTGCGATGAAGTCTGCCAACACCTGCGCTTTAATGGTCGTGCGGGGCTTGTATTGTATATCGAACTCTCCCAGTTCTACCACCTATTTTATCAGCCGACCTGAAGTTTCGGGCTTTTGAAGGCACTGTCTGAGGGGTTGGTCGGTCCATACCTCAATAGTATGACTTTGGAAGTAAGGCCTCAGCTTTCTGGCTGCCATTATCAAGGAGAGGGCGAGCTTCTCTATGGGCGTATATCGCGTTTACGGCGGTCAACACTTTCTCGACATAGTAGGCGGGATCTTTGCTCGCTTCCTTCCGATCGGATAAGTATCTGCTGATCGACCCTCCAGAATCGCCAAGTATAAGATCGATTCTCCCCTCTACCGGCTTCTGAGAATAGGCGGGTTGGACAAGTATTGCTTTAAGTGTTGGAAAGCTTTCTCGCACTCATCCAACCATTGGAACTAGGTCATGTTCGCTTTCCTCAGGACTTTGAAAAACGGGAGGCACTTGTGTCCTAGTCTGGAGATGAACCTGCTCAGCGAAACTATCCGACCGGTCAATATCTGAACATCTTTCAGGCATTGCAGCGAAGGCATCTGTATGATGGCCTCAATCTTCTCTGGATTAGCTTCGATTCCCACCGAGTGATCATAAACCCGTGAATTTTTCGATGCCACCCAAACACGCATTTTTACGGGTTTAGCTTCATCCGGAATTTATTCAAGGTCCGAAGACTTCACGGAGATCTTGTACATGCTCCATGGACGTCTTACTTTTGACCACCATATCGTCTACATAAGCTTCCAGCTCGCCAACTGTTTTTAAAGACTTCGTGATTTAACCGTTGATAGGTCACCGGCATTTTTCAAACCGAAAGGCATTACTTGGTAGCAATATATGCCTTGGTGGGGTTATGAAGCGGTTTTTCTTAAATCCTCCGGCTCATTTGGATCGATGATAGCAGAAAGCATCCAGAAGTCGAGTAGTTCATGGCCCGAGGTGGAGTCTACTAGCCGGTCGATCTTAGGCAAGGGAAGGCATCTTTTGGACATGCTTTGTTCAAGTCGGTGAAATCTATGCACATTCTCCACTTGCCGTTCTTCTTTTCACCAAAACAACATTGGCAAGCCATTACGGATATTTGACCTCTCGGATGAACTCGGCCTCTAGCAACTTCTACTTCCTTCTCGATCACTTCCTCGCTCCTTCTTGCCGCATCGCTTCTTTTATGCGATCGGCTTGCGGTCATCTTTGAATCTGAGGAGTGCGATCGATTGATCGAGAAATTTCGGCATGTCGCGGTACCCAAGCAAAACCGACCTATTTTCCACCAAACGATCAGGATTCCTTTAACCAGTCCTCTCAGTAGCTCGGAACCTAGGTTTGTGAACTTAGAAGGGTCGGCTTCATCCAAAGACGATCCGCCGCGTTTCTTCTCTTTGGGTTCAATCTCTCCGCCTCTTCGCCGGTTCTTACATCAAGAGAACTTCGTCTACCTTCTGCTCGCCTAATGTTTTAGTCTCCGCTAAATAACATTCCTGGCGATTCTCTGTTGACCTCGACAATGCCTACCAGGGGTGTCGGGAACTTCATAACTTGGTAGTAAGTGGAGACGATCGACACGAGGGCATTTTGAGTAGCTCGCCTGATTATTGCATTATACGCCTTTGAACTTCGACCGACTGTGAACTCAACGTCCCTTTCTATCTGGCACGGCTTCTGCCCAAACTTCACTTTCAAATTCACCCGGGCGAACGGGTAGGCTGACGCCCCGGTTACTCCTTTGATGGGGCCGTCTGTAGGTAGCAGTCGCTCTTCGGATACCTTCATCCGCTTGAAGGCCTCGTGTCTGATTGGTCAACCGAGCTGCCCGTATCGATCATTACTCGCTTTACCTCGTAGCCGTCCATGTTCAGGTTCACGACGAGGGCATCATCATGAGGGTAACTAACTCCATTAAGGTCAGACTCGTCGAACGATATCGTTCCATCATTCTCCTTCAACTTTTTGGTGGACGAGTCTCTGCCAATCTGATTGGCGTATCTTTTTCTCCCTTTAGTGGTGGATCCCCCGGCTGCATTTCCACCGAATATCATATTGATGACCCAATTGGTCTTCTTGTTGCCCGACATTTTTTTCGTTCCTTTCCTTGACCGCCCTCTCTCTTCTCGTCGGTCATCTCAGTATTTCATTACGTAGCCCTTCATTTCTGTCATTTCGATTCCAGGGCGGTCGTCTATTGTCTGTCCGACCTGTTCTGCGATCAACATTTTGTTCATGTTTCACGAACCGGCCTAACCTTCCCTTTTGAATGAGGAGGTCGATCTCTTTTTTCAACCACCAGCAATTTTCCGTATCGTGACCAACCACTCTGTAGAAACGGCAATATAAGTTGGGGTTTCTGTCCTTATAAGGGGTCTTCATTTTTTCAGGCTCTGGGATAGTTTCCCCATCCGCTCTCACGGTAGCGATTTCAAGATATGTCTTGTTTAGTGGAGTGAACTCCCGCCGATATCCTCGTCGATCGGCGGCCTTCCCAAATTGATTGGATTTTTTGCCGCTTGTGCGAATTGCCCGCCCTATCATTTGGCGAGCGATCATCTGTCCGACGCCTCGTATTTTTCAGCACTTCTTCAAGTTGAATGTACCGTCATACTGCTTATTTCTGAGCAGATCGGGGCTGATCGAGGGCTAATGACTTCTTGAACTCCTCGTCCCTCGTATTGTTCATGAGCGCGACCAGTATGGACGAGCAAGTGAGGTCGGGAACCTCGACCGCTTCCTTGTTGAACCGGGTAATGAACTCCCTCAAACTCTCATTCCTCCCTTGGGTGAGTTGCATCACCTCCAAAGCTGTCTTCTGCGGTCGCTTACTCGTGGTGGCGATTCAGAATAACAACTGAAATTTTGAAACAAGTGATCAACTGGGGCAAGCTGTTGAACCATCGCCGAAGCTCCCTCTTGGAAGGCCGTGCGAAAGCCTTACATTGGATAGCGTCCCGGGACACAATGTAGGTTCATCATGGATTGGAAGTGTCAGATAGTCCAGGGGTCGGTCTTCCGGTGTATTTCTAAAATCGGTATTTTGTGTGCCGGTCTTTGGAGGCTATCCAAGATCTCCGGAGTAAAGGGAGAGTCATCTTCTTGCCACGGGCGGTCTGGACGGAAGCTCATGGCCGCGTTAATCCGATCGTCCATAATTTTTTCTAGGTTTTGTGTCTGGTGGCGATCGGTCATCATGCTGGTTTGTCGCGCGGCCTGTCGCGCAAACGTCTGCTGTTGCACCGGCTGGGACTGCAGGATCTGGAGAATTAACAGATCGGCTGCTTCCTCGATATGTTTTCTGGTCAGGACGGAGTGCACAGCCGGAATAGGTTCTGTACCCGATCGGTGTTGAAGATTCGAATGTGTCTTGGTGTCTGACGTTATCCTCCACAACCACGCTCTGCTCTTCTGTTCAAGGTTTGAGGTTCTTTGTTGATCATTAGGATCGAGAGATTACGTGTGGGAGACATGCGGTGCAGGCGGCATAATTGCGACGATTGCAAACCTAAGCGTTGCATCGCCAGGGCGCGACAATGGCCACATCGAGATCGTCGTTGCCGCTTTGGCTGATTTGTGTGGTTCGGGCGTGGTGCGGAAGTCGGCCCAACGGTGGCGCCAATTGGTTACTGTTGGATTCAAATTTGAATAGTGCGTTGCCGTTTGGATCCATGAGTTGGCAACCTTTGCGTTGTTCTTTGGCGTGAATATACGCAAAACAAGGAAGGCTCGTCGGGGGTGGTGTCCCGATTAGCCCCTCCGATGCTCAAGTAAGTTTTCTTGTGAAGGTGAGGATGATCAAAGCAGAGAGAGAACTAGGTTTTTGATTGCCTACCTCTGTCATGGGAGAATAATACCTTATATACGAAGTAGTAGCGAGTTTAGATTTTTACGTGTCTGCATGGGGACTTCCTTCCGCTAATGGGCCATGAATGTGGATCAAGCCGGATTAAGCGATGAGTATGGGATGTGGATTGGCTGCGTGGTGGGCTCGGGCCCAAATATAGCCGACCCGACCAATATTGATCATGTATTGATGCTCAGAATGTCTCAGACCATTCTTGTGAAGCTAGCCTTGTGTTACCTAGCCTCAAAAGCATAGTAGTATGTTTATATCTCACTGAGTCGCGTTATAGACTCACACCTCACTATCATCATTTCAGGAGATTAGCAAATCGGACAAGAGAGAAAATCCAAGCCTTTTGAGACTCGCTTGGATAAGCAGACAAGTAATGTTTTTGGCATGATGTAAATTTTTGTTACTTCTAGTTGCTCCATGGATTGTCATAATCATATGTATATAAAACATGTATGGATATGTTATGTTATTGAGAACGATGTTGGTTGATGATAAGTAGATGTTGTATGTGAGAATTGCACCCATTAACAAGTACAAAGATTTATCAGATAAATGAATGGGTTATGCCAAATTTTTAGTAAAATATAGAAAAGTTAGGCTTACTACAGGCTTTGGGGGCTTTAAGCCTACCCATTCTCTAGTGCCAACACGGTCCAAAAAGGCGGGTCGTGTCATACTCAGACCTATGGGATGAACTACAAGGAAACATTTGCACCTATGGCTAAACTAAATACTATTAGACTATAGTTATCAATAGCTGTTAACCTTGACTGGCCACTTCAGCAACTTGATATCAAAAACAACTTCTTGAATGGCCAACTAAAAGGAAGAAGTGTGTACGAAACTTCCTCTAGGGTTTGATGAGGAAGGAAGAAATAGAGTATATATATAGACTAAGAAAATCTCTATATGGACTGAAGCAATCACCACGAGCTTAGTTCGAAAGAATTGTTAAAGTCCTTAAAACAGAAGGATATACACAAGCACAATCAGATCATACAATGTTTTTCAAAATTAGAGAAAGTAAGAAGACAATTTTGATTGTGTATGTTGATGATATTAACATAACTGGTGATGATGCAGAGGAAATTACAAGACTTAAGACAACATTAAAGAAAGAATTTGAAGTTAAAGACTTAGGAGAAATGAAGTATTTAGGGGCATGGAAGTAGTAAGATCAAAGAAGGGAGTTTACATCAAACACTAGTGGGAAGATTAATTTATTTGGCTCATACTAAACTAGATATTGCTTTTACCATAAGTGTTGTAAGTCGTTGTATGCATGAACCAAGGAGAAAGTATTTGGCAAAAGTTTATAAGATCTTACGATATCTAAAAGGTACTCTAGGGAAAGGGCTACTATTCAAGAAAGGAGATCAAAAAATAATTGAAATATATATTGATTCAGATTGGGCAAGTCTAGAAGAGGATAGACGGTCAACCACTAGATATTATACTTTTGTGTGAAGAAATTTGGTCACGTGGTAAAGTAAAAAGCAAAAGGTGGTAGCCAAGAGTAGTGCTTAAGCTAAACTAAGAGTTGTTGCAAAAGGGGTGTGTGGAAGTCTCTGGTTAAAGAGAATATTGACAAGATTGGGAATCATTTTTGAGATCCCTAGAAAGCACTATTATGATAACAAGGCAGCCCTAAGGATGGCACACAATCCAATCTACCCTGAGAGAACAAAACATGTTGAGGTTGACCGACATTTCATCAAAGAGAAGATAGAATATGGGACAATATGCCTAACTTATGTTCCAACAAAGAAGCAGATAGCTGATGTGTTTACCTAAGGACTTCAACGACAAGCATTTGAAGGTTGTATTAACAAGTTGGACATAGATATATATATGATCCAAATTAAGAGGGAGTATGGTTAAGATATGTATATCTCATAATATTATGATCTGATCATAATCAGATTTTTTTAGATTAGATATACAACATCCTAAGATTATATTCTATATCTGTACAGATTTTCTAACTTATTCTATAAACCCTATTCGAGTATATATATACTACAGTCTTTAATAAAAATACATAGAGCAAATTAGCTCTGATTCACAGATAGACTCCCAAATAAAGGGCATTTTGAATATCTATCAAGCACTGCAAGCTATGCATACCATCATCATATGCAAAAATTTTATCTAATTCTCAAACAAAAGTCAACTGGAAAGTTGTGTCGAATATAATCATTGCCCAAAAATTTTTTGTACACAACAAATTGCATTTGCAACAAATGATTATCATATTCTTAGTAGACTAATCCAAGATAAAGAAACAACATCCATTAAATTTTACCCATGATTTAGAGTACCAAATTATGTGTTAAGCCACAAAATTATTGTTTAAAATTGAAAGGAAATATAGAAGAGATAAAACTTAGTCGTATCAAATAAAAAGTAATAATAATATAAGCAATATAACTCACCCGGATAGGTTTTTAGATGACACATAAGCACCTATAACGGTTTAATCCTTAAGAGCCCTATTTATAAATGTATAAAGTAACACTATCAACCAAGCATAGTCAATAAATCATATAAAACCAAGAAAACTTCTAATGCTTGACATAATAATAGTAAACTATAAAGCTACTCACTATCTAGTAAGAATACAAATAAGGTAAAGTAGCAGCATAGATGTATGATAAGCAATTATATTTAAAAGATGCAAATTTCATTACTCACATTATTACAAAACAATTACTAACTCTACTCCTCCATGTGGTTCAATCAATTTCTCATCAAAAATAAAATATTGGATCTATTTTAAGAATTAATATTTTGAAAATGATAGATAGTCAATGAAAACACAAATACATGTCACTGTCATATATGGATTCACAACTACTAATCTCAGTGTGGGCTCTCTGATTATTTAACTAGAGCTTTATGATTTTGAGACCTACTATTTACAAGACTAGTAAGCACCTAATGCACTCATCGCTTAGATTCACAAGAATAAATTAGGACAATGAAACTCTTCGTGTGGAATGGGCACCTAGAAAGCTTTTATTTAAAGCATCCTTTATGCATGGCTTATTTGGGGAAAAAAAGGAAGAAATGTATAATCAAATAATTATGTGATTGTGAGTGGTATAATTACAATGGCAAGAATGGGAAACATTGAGAAAGCTGTTAATGACACCATGGCTATGTGCATTAAACCAACATATTGGGGAAGATTGATATTCATAGAGAAATGCATATGAGTAGATCTGTTGAGTAAACCCTATAATTTAACCATAATCAAGCCTTTAAAGGAACAAATAAAATGCCTTGTCAATGAAATAACTTTTAAATGTCTTTAAATAACGACACTTGACATTATATTTAATGAATTCTAGGATGAGAATTAGAGTCGATGGTGTTATCCGAGGTCATTGGTTATTGAAATGCTCCTATCTTGACACTTTTCTAAACGAGTTTCTCATACTTCAATCTAATTTTGCTAAATTTATATGCTTGAATCAAATCTACCATATTCTTTGATGATATAGATAACAAATCTTAGAGGAGCACAAATCTAGAAGTGGGGGTGTCACCTCGTCAGGAAGATAAGGTTAGTATATTATGGACTTAAATATAGTATAATGGCATGTATTTACCTGTGGTGGAATATGCCATGGAATGTGTTAAGATCGATTGTTTTATAAATAAAGCGTAAAGAGTTAAATTGGGGAACACTAAATAACTACCTGATTTCTCTTTTATCTCTTCAAAGAACATTTTAAACTTCTTAAAGTGTTAAGTTTTCACCTTGTCATATATAAGCTAATAATTTCTCTTTGAATAATTGGATATAGAGGTAAAGGAAATATATCTACTAGATTTAATGTTTACCTCAAAAGGTTATCAACTTTTATGACAAGATCAAAAAAATCATTCCATTTTAGTGAAAAAAATCATTCCATTTAAGGCTCATGTTTCTTCATGTGTTTTATTTCATATTCCTTATCCCAGTGTTCAATAAAAATATAATTGCGAACTATATATAGTCAACTGTGTGAAGATGTTGTTGTTTCCTTTTTTAACTTTTTTTTGGCTATCCGTTAATCCTTGATGCTTAGACCATTGTAATCATAACCATACAAAAATAAAAAATATTTTAGCTCTTGTTTTGCTATCTTTTTTGCTATTTATTGATAACTTTTGATGAAATTTGTTTCTTTTAATTTCTTTTCATTGTTTTGAAAAGAATTCTAATTTTAAACATTTATTAATTTATTTTAATTTGCATCACATTTGGCGGTTATTATATTCTTTACTAAAATATCTTTTTCCTTTTCCTTACAAAATTATGTCTGTATTGTACTTTTTTTGGTTAATTATAATATAATATAGTACATATGCAATATTTAACTAACGATCGTGATTAGTAGTAGTAATAATAATAATGCCCATTAATTATGAAAATTATTAACTATTCCATTAATTTAACTTACTTGATAGAATGATTAAATTAAAATTTAATTTAAAAATTACATGAATTTTATTTAATTAATTAAAGAAGTTTATTTACTTATTATATAAAAATTGATTAATTCTTTGCACTTTTTTGTATAGTTTAAAATTAAATATGGATTCAAAGTTTCTTATATCAAGAAAATTAAATCGGTATTACTCAATTATCATTTTGTAGTGAACATCTGAAAAATTTGTTTGTGCCTTCTCCTAAATTGATTATTTAAAAAATTTACAAAAGTAACTTTTCACCATTTGTATTGTTGAAAATTTTCAGCAAAACTCAAAACCTTTTACGGGCATGACATGTTAAGTCACTCTCGTTAAAAAGGTGTCACACGTGTAACTCAATATGTCACGCCCGTGACATACAACCTTCTTAAATTCTTTTTATCGTTAACAATGTGTTTGGTAAATCAAACTTTGACACTTTTGAATAAAACATGGGTTAAGTCCTTATTACAACAAATTTGCTAGGAAAAAATTTAAAAATATGAATATTCTCCAACTCCTGCTTATTATTCACTATCACCATCATGCTTTTCCTGATATCTCCTCAATGTCACGATCAAGCAAATTCTTTTAGGTTTACCCTGTCATGATCATGCCTGTCACGACCTAGTACCACATTGGGACCATGACAACCGTCGCATAACCGAGCTAAGGACACTCACGATATCCTTAATCCGACTATGCAAGGCTAACTGAATATCTATTTTTTTTCTTTTTTTTGAAAAATTTAGGCAACACAACAGCTGTATTTTAAAAATCTCAAAAGGCTGCAAACATTTTTAAACACATTTCTATATTCAAGTCTAACCACAATTTTAGGACGTTAAAGTCCACTCAAGGCAATCTCAACAACGGTACCAAAGATTCATACATAAAGTCATTTATAAAACACAAGGCAATCAAAAGTTAACTTACAAAATCATAAAGCGTATTTACATCAACACAGTTTATGAGCTACTAGACAACAAAAATAAAAACTAAAAAACTACCCACGTGTAGTAATACCTTGAAAATGTCGAGAGACTCCATGATCCACTCAGAGCTTCAAACTCACTAAATTAACCTATGACTCAATGTATACTAGTTAGAACCATATAAGCCTAGCCTATTAACTCACTCATCCAGTGAATATAGGTTCCATTTTTAGTACACAAAAGCATAAAAACATCATATGTATAAATCAAATATTGATAGGAAAACCAATATTAGGATAAGCCAAAACAATTATGTGTGATACCACTAGTTGGCAAACTAATGTGCACACCCACAGATTATCGGTGTTAGCTCGACTTGCATCCGTGGTGAGTCCAAACTACAGTCGATAAGAGTGTCATAACCCTGGGTTATGACCTTATCGATGTCCAGACCGTAAGTGTGGAATCACCCACGATTCCCGTAGAAAGGTGTCAATACGACGACTCGACTTTAATAGACAAGCGTCAAAGTGCGAGGGTTGCTTAATCAATTGTACTTGACATACGATCATATACAAAATTAAATACAAAATCATATACAAAAAATTAAATACAAAAATCATATAAAAAATTAAATACAAAAATCAAGTAATGCACCATGTTTTTATTTATCGGTCTAATCGATAAAATGAAACTGTACCATGGCTCTAAGCTAAAAAAGAACAAACACATGCAGAATACATAACTTGGTTTTGCATTTGTAAATTCCAAAACACTATTTTAAGTAATAAAAGTCATCTTTTAAAATCCAAATGCTAAGTTGTTCAAAAATGTAGTTTCAGAAAAAATAAGGCGTTTTCCATTGCATTTTATTTGTAGGTTTGTTAAAAGTAGTATCATTTCTCAAAATATGAAATTAAACCGTCATAAAGCATTTTCCTTTGCACTTCAAACACAGGATTGTTGAAAATAGTATCATTTTTCAAAATATGTAATAAAATATCGGTTTCAAAAACAATGTTGAAACATTATTTCATACAATAAAATTTATCTTTTGTACTCCGATTGCATAGTTGTTCAAAACAATGACATTTATTAAAAACCTAAACATATTTGCATCCATTTGAAATTCAATTCTACCATACGTTGCCTAGGTTCAAAATTCATAAACCAATCATCATACTTGTCTTAGGATGTTTTAATCCTATTTGAGAAATACGATTTTCGCAACTCACCTCAAAGAAGATATACTCTCTCTTAACTTCAACGATCCTCGGTACGAGCTCCCTAATTTACAGCTTCTGAGCCTATACAAATAAAAAGACATACAATGAAATTACTACTTAAACATAAAATTCATATTTATACACCATCACATTAGCTTCTCTTTTGCATTTTTTAAGGCATTTAATGCCTTTGATCCAAACTTACTGATTTCATAACATAATTAAGCACATCTTTATCCAAGCATATTAGGCCATTATTCATCAATCTAAGCAACAATTCAAGTACACTCTAAGTTGACATAAAAGTGTTTTCCAATGTACACCATCAAAATCCTTAAATCCTAAACCAAGTTCACTTAGGCATTTTATCAAACACCTAAAGGCATAAACAAAGCCACCTTCTAATGTACTTCTTCCTCATTTTCCATCATCAATTCACCTTATACATTCATAATTAACATCATAGAGTTCATTTAAACTTGTTAAGTCCAAATGACTTTACTTAGATATGATTTTGATATATAACAAAGAGAATAAATAAAAAGAAAAGCAAAACAGACGAAGTCCTACAGACGAAGTCAAACAGATGAAGTCCTACAGACGAAGTCATACAGATGAAGTCAGACAAACAAAGAACACAGACTAAGAAAAGCGAGCCTTGACGCAGACGCGGAGCGTTAAGTAAGCGAGCATGCCGAAAAAGCGGATCAGATGCAAATCGAAAGAAAAATAGAGCATGAGCGAAACACATACGATAAAATACAGATGGAGAAAAGCAGTCTGGAATTGAAAAGAAGGCGAAGAGTCGATTCGAGTTAGTTCTGAACTCAATGATTAACTGTTTCTTTAAAGATTCAAGAAACAAGAATCAAGTAGTTGGATACGAAGGCTATAAATACAAGTCAAAGTCGAAGATTGCAAAGTTAGTCGAGTTGAAAAATTAGCTGAATTACATATACGTGATTGTAAAGAGCATTCTGTGCAAATTAGCAGAGAGCTATTTTCTTGTAACAAGTGTCAAACACTTATACGTGAGAAAGAAGAGCAGATAGCTACGCAAAGGCTAAGTGTGAAAGAATCTTGGTTGTAGAGACACGAAGAGGCTCATGAAAGAATACTTGTAAAGTTGAAGAGATAGTGAAAATCTCAAAAGGAACTCGAGGATTTGGGCGTAGCCCACGGTTTGGGGTGAACCAGGATAAATCGCTGTGTCAACTATTCTCACTCTATCCCTATTTTAGATTCAAGTTTTATCAGTACTTAATTCGTAAACAAGTTTTTTAAAGTTTTGATTACTTAGAATCTATCGGAAGTTCTGTAAAGAATTTTATTTCTAACAAACAGTTTTGAAAGTTTTTTTTTTTTAAAGGGGAATACACAATTCAACCCCCCCTTCTCGTGCATTCGTATATCATTTCCTAATTATTGTATTAACGTGTGATTCACTTCAATTGGCATCAGAGCAAGGTATCCAAGGATCACTTTAACAAAGTGTGGATCAAAGATAATGGCGGAATCACATGTAAACATCGCAGAAGGAGCCTCAGTCACTAGACCTCCATCATTCAACGGAGAGGATTATCATTACTGGAAAGATAGGATAAGGCTATTCATAGAATCTACTCATGTCGACCTTTGGGACGTGATAGAGAACGAACCTTATACACCAGTAGATGAAGATGGCAATTCTATTCCACGAATCAGATGGACGACTGATAAAAAGGCGAGAATACAGCTGAACTCAAAGGCGAAGTTCTTCTTGACCTGTGCCCTAAGCAGGAGCGAGTATGACAAAGTCCACGAATGCGACACCGCGAAAGAGATGTGGGACACATTGTTCATTGCTCACGAAGGCACAAGCCAAGTTAAAGAATCCAAGATAAGTATTCTTGTGCACCAGTATGAACTTTTCAGGATGAAAGATGAAGAATCTATTGATCAAATGTTTGGAAGATTTCAAACAATTGTCAATGGATTGAAAGCTCTTGGAAGAACGTACAACAATCAAGATCATGTTCGAAAGATCCTAAGAAGTCTTCTGAAGAGGTGGAGACCTAAAGTTACGGCGGTGCAGGAAGCCAAAGATTTGAGCGTGCTAAAGCTTGACAAGTTGCTTGGATCCTTGAAGATTCATGAAGTTGAACTCGATGCTGAAGACAAGCCCAAACGGGACAAGACGATAGCACTGAAGGCCAGACATAAGAATCAAAAGACTCAAAGAAGGAGGAAATCATCAAAAGCCTTGAAGATTGAAGAATCAAAGGATGACGACTCCAGCCAATAAGAACCAGAGTCAAGTGATGAAGATGACGAATTATCTTTCATCTCCAGAAAGATAAGACGCATGTGGAAGAAGAAGTCTAAAGGGAATCAGACTTACAAGAAGAATGACAAAGATGAAGCCAAACTAGAGAAGTCATCTGTCATTTGCTAGGAGTGCAATCAGCCTGGACACTACAAGTTCGAATGTCCTACTCTTAAGAAGAAACCAATGAAGAATAGAGAAGGCAAGAAAAGCATGATGGCAACGTGGGAGGACCTAGATTCATCAGAATCAGATACAGGTTCCGAGTCGTCTGAACATGCAAATATCTACCTTGTAGCCTAGGAAGATAGTGATGAGGAGGTAAAATCTGACTACGATAATTTGCATGATGCCTACTCAGAGTTGTTAGAAGATTCTCATGCTATTCTGAAATAGTACAAACTGTTAAAGAAAAAGTATGCAGAAAATATTAAACATACGAAAGTAATAGAGAGAGAAAATATCTGTCTAAAGAAGCAATTAGAGGAGAAAAATAAAGTCATAGACAGATCAGAAGAGATTAATCAGCTCAAACTAAGGATTAAGAATCTGTCAGCTGATTTAGCTACTTTCACAGAGAGCACTAAGAAAATGAATGAGATGCTTAGAAAATGTAGACATCCGAGTGATAAAACCGGATTAGGGTTTAAAGGTAACAAGACTCAGTCTCATAAAAAACCTTTCTTTCAAAAGAGAAACAATAGTAAATCTCGTTTTAATCAACGTTCTAGTTATATGCATCAAAGAACTCATCATATGCATACTACTAACCATAAAGGACCCAAGAAAATTTAGGTACCAAAAAATAAAATAGTTTCTCCTACATATATCCTTCCTTGGAAAATACGGCAAGCACCATTGGTATTTAGACAGTGGATGCTCGCGACATATGACGAGAAGAAGGTCTATATTCCTAGACCTTCAGTATAAGAAGGGAGGATCAGTAACTTTCGGAGACAACCAGCAGGGCAAGATTATTGGAATCGGTAAAATAGGTAAAGATTCCTTTGCATACATAAATAATGTACTGGTTGTTGATGGTCTGAAGCATAACTTGATTAGTGTCAGTCAATTGTGTGATTCTGGTTTCACAGTCATATTCAATCAAAAATCTTTGCGAAGTCAGAAACAAAGATGGATCTATACTTTTCTCTGCCAAGAGAAGAAACAATCTTTACAAAATTGATTTAGAAGATTTTCAAAGTCAAAATATTTCATGTTTTCTATCTTCCGAAGAAGAAAGACTAATCTGGCATAAAAAGCTAGGTCATATCTCTTTTAAACATATTTCAAAGTTGGCAAAACATGATTTGGTAAGAGGATTGCCAAAAATAAGTTTTGACAAAGAGTTTTTCTGTGAAAATTGTTTGAAAGGAAAACAAGTTAAAACTTCTTTTTCTTCTAAAAGTTTTGTAACATCATCTAGACCTTTAGAGTTGTTACATATGGATTTATTTGGTCCAACAAGGACAATAAGTCTTGGTGGAAAGAAATATGGACTTGTTATTGTTAATGACTTTACTTGATTTTGTTGGATATTGTTTTTATCACACAAAGATGAATCTTTTAAGTGCTTTAGGACCTTATCCGAAAAGTTACGAATGAAAAGGAATGTCTATAGCGATGTCGGGAGTGACCATGGTGGAGAGTTTGAGAATAAAGTTTAGATTATTACGTGAGGAGAATGGAATTTTCCACAATTTCTCTGCTCTAGGACTCCTCAACAGAATGGAGTTGTTGAAAGGAAGAACAGGGGCGATTCAAGAGATGGCAAGGACCATCTTGTGTGAGATGAATCTTCTAAGTACTTACAGGCGAAGGCGTGAATACAACATGCTATATTCAGAATAGAATTCTGTTGCGACCCATGTTGAAGAAGACTCCTTGTGAGTTATGGAATGGAAGAATACCAAACATATCTTACTTTCATCCATTTGGGTGCAAATGCTCTATTCTGAATACAAAGGAGCTGTTGGATAAATTCGATTCAAAGACCTATCCAGGAATCTTTCTAGGCTACTCATCATCGTCTAAGGCATTTCGGGTGTACAACCTTACTTCAAAAATAGTTGAGGAGACCATCCATGTCAAGTTTGATGATAGTTCCCAACCCCATAAGGAAGATGACATGGAGAGTGAAGGTCCTTTAAAGAACTTAGATGATAGAACAGAAACTCCATCATCAGGAACACATGTAGACAAAGTTGAAGATATTCCAAAAACTATCGGACTGAAAAGAGACTGGAAATATAAAAGTTCTCATCCAGAAGAGTTGATTATCGGAGAGACCTCATAAGGAGTTAGAACAAGGCCCAAATTTAGAAGAGAAGTTTATGTGGCTTTTATCTCTGAAATAGAACCTAAGAAGGTTGAAGAAGCTCTTCAAGATGAAGCATGGGTGTTAGCCATGCAAGAGGAGCTGAATCAATTGACTAGGAATAATGTCTGGTCCTTAGTTCCGAAACCCCCTAAGAAATCCATTATAGGAACCAGATGGGTCTTTAAGAATAAGTTAGACGAATCAGGAAGAGTAAGTCGAAATAAGGCTAGATTAGTAGCACAAGGCTATAATCAGCAAGAAGGGATAGACTACAATGAGACACATGCTCCAGTAGCAAGACTTAAAGCCATTAGGATATTGCTGGCATATGCGGTCTGTTATGATATAAAATTGTTTCAGATGGATGCGAAGAGTGCATTTCTGAATGGCTTTATAGACGAAGAGGTGTATGTTAAGCAACCACCTGGTTTCGAGGATGTTAAGAATCCAGACCATGTCTATAAACTTCATAAAGCCTTATACGACCTGAAGCAAGCTCCTAGAGCTTGGTATGATCGTCTGAGTACTTTTCTTTTAGAAAATGGTTTCATTAGAGGTCAAGTTGATAAGACGCTCTTTAGGAAAAACTTTCAGAATGATTTTATTTTAGTTCAGATTTACGTTGATGATATTATTTTTGGTGCTACTTCAAACATGTTATGCATGAAGTTTGAGAGTCTAATGAAGAAAGAGTTTGAAATAAGCATGATGGGTGAATTAAAGTTCTTTCTTGGGTTGCAAGTTAAGCAAACCGAAGAGAAAATCTTCGTTCATCAACAAAAGTATGTGAAAGAACTGTTGTCCAAATTTGATATGAATAATGTGAAGCCTATGGCGACTCCGATGCACCCTTCAAACCTTTTGTCCAAAGATGAACTTGGTAAGAAGGTGGATCAAACCCTGTATAGAGGGATGATCGGCTCTTTACTGTATCTTACAGCAAATAGACCTAATATTTTGTTCAGCGTATGCTTGTGTGCAAGATTTCAGGCCGATCCTAGAGAGTCTCATTTTATCGCTGTTAAAAGAATTATGAGATATCTTGCAGGTACTACTGATCTTTGCTTAATGTTTGAGAAAGGTAAAGATTTCAGGTTAATCGGATATTGCAATGCGGAGTATGCCGGAGATAGAATCGAAAGAAAGAGAACAAGTGGAGGATGTCACTTTCTTGGCGCAAACCTAGTTTCCTGGTCAAGCAAGAGACAAAGCTCAATTGCTCTATCAACCGCCGAAGTAGAGTATATGTCTGCTGCAAGTTGCTGTTCACAGACGTTATGGATCAAATATCAACTTGAAGACTATTCAGTTCGAGAAGAGGAGATTCCAATCTACTGCGACAACACAAATGCAATCAATCTGTCAAAGAATCCGATTCAGCATTCTAGAGTGAAGCACATCAAAGTCAGACATCACTTCCTGAGAGACTATGTTTAGAGGAAGGTGGTGCGTCTACAGTTCATCGAAACAGAGCATCAGTGGGCAGACATCTTCACCAAACCACTGAGTGAAGAGCGGTTCCGAAGATCAGACGCAACCTTAACATGGTTATGTTAAGCAAACAGTCAGACTAAAGAGACGTCAAAATTAACAGCGTCAGATACAGTGAGTTACAGCTGGTAACTTCTCTGTCAAGAAAGTTTTGGAGGGAAACTCTTCACGACCTTTAGAATCCCAATGATTCTAGAACACACCATACTAGACCCTTCAAGTAGCCTGAAGTTGAAATCATTGCGGTTACTTTCATCTCTAGACGGTTCATCTTGCTCTCAAAATTCTCTCAATCATCCTACCCTAGACGAAAAGCTTACCAAAAACAGTTTTCATTCTGAAACAATGGAGGCAACTATGATTTTCGGAAGGCATGTGGATTTCAAGTCATTGAGGAATGATGGTATGGATGTAGAACCAGAGATTGAAAGAGCTGGTTGGAGAAATTTCTTCCAGGTACGAGAACCAGTGTATACCAATGAGGTATTCGAGTTTTAGAAGAACACTCAACTTGTAGACAACACTATCATATCCTCAGTAGACGATATATCTATTGTCTGACTAAGGAGCTGATAAGGAAGGTGACTGATTGTCCATCCATTGGTGAGACTCTGTCTACAAAGTTCGGTTGGATGTCCCAGGTTGGTATGAGAGAAGAAGATGTCAGAAGACAGTTATATGGAGCCAATGACCCATGGGAAAGGAAGACCTCTAGTTTGGTCCCAAAGGCTAGGGTTCTTCATGCGATTCTGTTTAATTACATTTTACCCAGAGCAAGTTCAAGACATTTGGTGACCACCCTGGATGAACAGTGTTTGTTCTATCTTTTGAATCGCAATCCTATTGATTTACCCTTCTTAATCTTTCATTATATGATTAAGGGGATGAAGGATACAAATAGCTATCCTTACGGTATGCTTCTTACAAGGATTTAAAAGGAATCCGGAGTCCTTCTACCAAGAGGAAATAGAAGGATTGTACCAGTGAAGAGTACTATTGACTTAATCATAATACGACGAATGGGTCTGAGGACAGTGCTTAAAGGAGAAGCCGACTCTTCAAGGATAACAAGAACTGAGGGGGAGCGTGTTTCGAAGAAGTCTCCCGCTTCAAGTTCTCGAACTCAACAAAGTATGAGATCGCCTGCGGATGAAATAAGAAAAACAACAGGAAGACCATTGATAAAACAGGCGAGTCCTAAAATCGAAGTAAGTCAACCTCGGAGGACAGAAGAAGGTGCGCCAAAAAGATAAGGAGAAAGTCTTTGAAGTGAAGTTACAAAGAAGGCGAGGAGATCACCGAGGATTTGGACTCTAAGGCAACAAGAAGAGAAGAATGCTAAAGAACAGAGTCAGGAACAATCCTCTCAATCTCGTGCACCTAGAGCAACAAAATCCTTAGTCTCTATTCTGGAAGAGGATACAGCCAGAAAAGCTAAAGAGACTAAGAAGAAGAGAAAATCAAAATCTGAAAGAGAAAAATCTCAAGTACAGAAATCTTCAAGACTGACTGAAGCAGAAGAAAAGACTAAGAAGATTAGTCGGAAGAAGACCGTGTCAACTGCTGGGGAAGTTAGTCGAAAGAAAGAAACATTTGATGCTGCTCAAAAAGAAAAAGAAACTAAGTAGAGCAGAGTTCAGGAAATCCCCATTGCTCAACAGGAAGAACCAGTGGAGCAAAGCCTGGTTCAAAAGAATCCTATTGAAGCTCAACCAGAGGAAACAGCAGAATCAGACTCGGATCAAGAACAACAGGAGGATCCTAATGAACCTTGTCTGATGGTATACAACTATCATAAGTTTTTGAGAAGACATAAGCTAAAGATCAGAATGGCTGATTTTGTTACCAGGAGAACTGCTATCGCCATCGGTAGTCAACCAACAAAGAAGATAGTGGTTGTCGTACAACCTATGTCAATAAATAGTGACACATGAGACTTACTGAAAGAATATGAAAAGATGTTCTACGATGCTTTGAGGGATGCTGCTACGAAGCCATACCCTACAAAAATTCCCAGTAAACCGTGTACTATTTTTTCAATCACAGAAAACACGGAAATAAAGGTTGTACCAGATATCCAGCCAAGATATCCTTTGGATTTGACTAAGGGGAAGTCGAAGCTATTTCCTGAAGAAGTTTGTGATGATCTGTCCGCAGATCAAATTGCAAAAGAAGTGCGTAAAATTGATGCTGAATACGCTTCGAATGAGAATAAAGAAGGAGCTAGTTGTAGCTATACTGATAAGAAGGAAGACTGTCCAGTGGGAGGAAGAGTTATCACAGGAACGTTTATAGAACTCCTTGTTCAGACATTTTTGCGTATTAGACCTTTATCTGATACACTGTCTATTGAAGCTCAAGCTACACCCCTGCAAGGAAGACAGCTGTTGATGCTACCTGCTCCATTTGACTTGGATCTTCCTGAATCCAATACGTTTATTCGTCCACCAACACTTGAGCTTAATGAAGAGTACATTCTATCCTCTGATGCTTATACTACAACAATTCCGTTCACTGCTCCCTCAGCAAATGTTGATCAATCCTCCTTACCGATTGACTCACAAGATGAACTCATCATATTACGCAGAGAAGTCAACGAGATTAAGGAGACGATGAATGACCTGAAGAAGATGATGACAGAACTGCTGAAGAGCCATTATCGTTAATCATTTTTTATTATAACAAATAGGGGAGAAGAGAATGAACAAGGGGAGAAGAGAATGAGCAGAAGAGAAGAGGATGTTCATAAAAGAAGGTGTGACTGAAGCAGATGATGAAAGGAAGAAGTCAAAGAAGAAGTTCTGAAGATGAGTGTTTTTTGTTCTTTTTAAATCATTGTATTTTGTTTTCTTTTGTATATAATTTGTTATCATCAAAAAGGGGGAGATTTTTAAGTCCAAATGACTTTACTTAGATATGATTTTGATATATAACAAAGAGAATAAATAAAAAGAAAAGCAAAACAGATGAAGTCCTACAGACGAAGTCAAATAGACGAAGTCAGACGGACAAAGAACACAGACTAAGAAAAGCAGACGCAGACGCTAAGTAAAGCAAACATAAAGCGAAGCGATCTGAGACATAGATGCGAAAGAAAAGCAGGCAGATCACGAACCACGAAACACGAGACGATAAAATACAGACGGAGAAAAAAAGATGCGGAATTCAAAAAGAAGACGAAGGAGTTAGTTCGAGTTAGTTACATAACTCAACTCATTAACCGTTTCTTTAAAGATTCAAGAAACAAGAATCAAGAAGCAGTTGGAGACGAAGGCTATAAATACAAGTCGAAGTCGAAGATTGCAAAGTTTGTCGAGTTGAAAAATTAGTTGAATTACATCTACGTGATTGTAAAGAGCATTCTGTGCAAAATTAGCCGAGAGCTATTTTTACTGTAACAAGTGTCAAACACTTATCTGTGAGAAAGAAGAACAGATAGCCTGCAGAGGCTAAGTGTGAAAGAATACTGGTTGTAGAGACCTGAAGAGGCTCGCAAAGAATACTTGTAAAGTTGAAGAGATAGTGAAAATCTCATAAGGAACTCTGAGGACTGGACGTAGCCCACGGTTTGGGGTGAACCAGGATAAATCGCTGTGTCAACTATTCTCACTCTATCCCTATTTTAGATTCAAGTTTTATCAGTACTTAATTCGTAAACAAGTTTTTTAAAGTTTTGATTACTTAGAATCCATCGGAAGTTCTGTAAAGAATTTTATTTCTAACAAACAGTTTTGAAAAAATTTTTAAAAAAAGGGGGAATACACAATTCAACCCCCCCTTCTCGTGCATTCGTATATCATTTCCTAAGTATTGTATTAACGTGTGATTCACTTCAAAACTATCAATTTCAAAAGATATTCAAAATTTCATAAACTTTCACGAAAAAGGGGGGCAATTTTGGTTTTGACTTAAAGAACCGTCTCCATGACACATTTCCTTCATCTAAACCATGTTTCATGCATATTCAAGCATGGAGAACAACATATCTTAATTCCAAATTCAAAATCACAACATATCTTAACGCCAAACTCAAAATCATAATGTAGAGAGAGATGAGACAAAATTTACTTAAACATTTCTTTGATGATATCTTTAAATCCTTTAATATTTTCTCAAATCTAATGATAGATTTGGGTTGCTTGACCCCAAATTAGCTTAAAACACCTTGGTTTGAATTGAAAAACCAAAAAGAAGGGTGAATTTTGGTGATGGCCAAAACGTCCTCTTCTTCCTCTCTTTTCTCCTTTCTTCTCCTTTCTTTCAATTAAAACAAAATGTCTTGAGTCCTTAGAAATGTGATCCACGACCATAAGTGAAAGAAGGGTCTAGAATATTAACTCTTCTTTGACCAAATGGGGTGAAATTAGCATTTTGCTCTTAGCTTATGTGAAATTACCATTTTACCCTCCAACCTTTCCTAAATTTTCAATTACGACCAAAATTTGGGAATCAGCAAAATTTTTATTTTTATTTTGGTCCTTGCACTTTTGGAAATAATAACTAAGCCCATTAACTTTATAAAATTACATATTTGTCCTCCAAGAATTGAAAACTTACGTTTAAGTCCTTTGACATTTAACAATTTGCAAATAAGCCCTTATATACATCAACTTTTCCTTTCTAGGTGTCTAATAAGTCTATAAATCATATCTAATCACCTCTAAGGCATTAGAACACATTTAACTTAACCACCATGGCCATATCCATCCAATGGACTCAGTTTTTGATAATTAAAAGCTTATATGTTAGAAATCTTCAAGATTTCGCTTATTGATGAACTCTAAGTTCATGTAAGGGCATATAACATTATAAATCATTAACATACATTCCAAAAGGATTCAAATTCATCTTTGAACTCATATATAACCATGTATATATTAATATACAGTAGTATCTCCAAATACAAAACAATCACCAAAGGGCTCAGCAAGTCTGGCGTTACAAGTCCTCCCCTCCTCAAAAGAGTTTCGTCCTTGAACCCCCTAATTCAAGAAAACAAATAAATGGGGGTACTGACGTCTCATAGTATCCTCAAGTTCCCTTGTCATCTCCCCAACCATCAAGCTAACTTAACCTTATGTGCAATGTTTACATCCTTTTCTTCTTAATATTCCTTTATGAATAGGCTGTTTTCTTTTAATCATAACTCTCTCCAAAGAAAATCAAATTACCATGATTCTTATGCCCTCTGAAAGTAGAATTTCATTAGTCTTAATATATCCAAAAATTACACTAACAGCATCTCCCTTTAAAATATAATCTCCATCCAATTATGTCCTCTTTCTGGTAAGAAACAGATTGGCAATTGATACTTAACCCTCAATAAATCGTTATCAATACGTCTTTTAATAAAACCGCTTCCCAAAATCCTTAATAAGACATCAATAATCATTTTTTGTGTTTTACACTTTCACTAATTTGGACACTAAGGTCCTCAAAAATTAGGAAATAATACAAGATTCCTGCTAAGGGGTCTATCACAGGCAATATTAGGGAAACAAGTATAACTCAAGCTCTAGTCACTATTTAGTCAATCCATATTCACAGAGGTCAAGTTAAACTCTATATCTACAACTTTTATTCTTTGAGTTTCTTCAAATTAGTGCTCAAAAGATATGAAAAATAGATCGAAAGAGAAAGATGAAATTGAAACCAGAATTTCAACTTACCTTGATAGCTTCTTTCCTTCTCCTTTTTTTTCTCTTCTCATTTTCATTTTCTCTCTCTTCTAACCTTATGGCAGACCTTCACTCTTACTTCGATTGCCTTTTCATCCATTTTCTCTAGAATTCAAGAAGGTCGAACTAATCTATGTGTCACCATTTCATTGGTCCATGTGTCACTTACTTTAGGCTCCACATGTCACTACTTGTAAGGCTACATATGTTACCAATTATAAGATAACACAAGTCACCAATTGTAAGACTACACATTTCACCATTTATAAAGTTACACATGTCACAATTCTAAAGTGCCATTTGTCGCAAACTTAAAGGGCCATTTGTCACAATTATACTCAAGCCACTTGTCATCCATTTAACTAAGCCATTTGTCACTTATTCCCAATTCACTAATTAAAATCCATCAAAACAAAATCCATCCATTTTAATCTCTTAACAATTTTAGGAGGTAGGATATTACAACTCTCCCCCCCTTAAGAAAAATTTCATCCTCAAAATTCTTACTTGACTCTAATCAAGTAGATAGGGGAATGCTATCTCTATGAAATCAAAGAGAAAGACATTGTTTAATAAAATAAATCGAACTAAGCATAGCTTATCTGATATCCTAAACATCCCAAGGAATGTTGGCAAGTACTTTGATCGACATTGAAATCATTCAATCGTTAAAGATGTCAACTTAACGATCTAAGACTCAACTTCTCAACCAAAGACTTTTAACGTTGAGACTCGACTCCTAAGGTTTATGAACTTTTTGCAAATGAAAAAGACACTTTTGAAAACTTAAAAACCCTCTCTGATACCAATTTAATTGTCAAGACCTAGTACCACATTGAGCCCATAATCAGGCTAAGGACACTTACGGTATCCTTAATACGACTATGCAAAGCTAACTGAATATCTATTCTTTTCTTTTTTTTTTGAAAAATTTAGGCAGCACAACGACTGTTTTTCAAAAATCTCAAAAAGCTGCAAACAATTTTAAACACACTTCTATATTCACATCCAACCACAACTTTAGGATTTTAAAGTCCAGTCTAGGGAATCTCAACAATGGTATCAAAGATTCATACATAAAGTCATTTATAAAACATAAGGCAATCAAAAGTTAACTTACAAAATCGTAAAGCGTATCTACATAATCACAGTTCACGAGCCACTAAACAACAAAAATTAAAACTAAAAAACTACCCAGGTGTAATAATACCCCAAAAATGTCAAAAGGCCCCACAATCCATTCAGAGCTTCAAACTCACTAAATTAACCTGCATGGTTGGAAAGCAGAGGGGGTGAGTACACTAGGTACTCAGTGAGCAGGAAAAACATATGTCACAGATAGAATTCAATTCATATCAAGACGGTGTAGATAACCTATGAAGTGAATATATATCACATAGAAAACACATAGGCCTAGCCTATGAGTTAACGTATACTGGTTAGGAACCATATGGGCCTAGCCTATTAACTCACTCATCCTGTGAACATAGGTTCTAGTTCCAGTATACAAAAGCATAAAAACGTCATATGTATAAATCAAATATCAATAGGAAAACCAATATCATGATAAGCCAAAACAATCATGTGTGACACCACTAATTAGCTAAACTAATGTGCACACCGACCAATTATCAATGTTGGCTTGACTTTCAACTGTGGTGAGTCCGGACTACAATCAACAAGAGTGTCACTTAGTTGATGACCTCATCAGTGTCCAGACCTTAGGTGTGGAATCACCCGCGAGTCTTATAAAAAGGTGTCGATATGACAACTCGACTTTAATGTAACAGCATTAACGGCACGGGGGTCGCTTAATCAGTTGTGCTCAACACACGATTGGTCAATTGTTTCCTCACTAATCATAAAAATTATATACAAAAATTAAATACAAAAATCTAATAAAGCACCATGTTTTTATTTATCGGTCCAACTGATAAAATGAAACCGTACTATGGCTCTAAGCCAAAATTGGACAAATACAGGCAAAATACATGACTCAGTTATGCATTTGAAAATTCCAAAACACTGTTTTATGCAATAAAAGTCATCTTTTAAAATTCAAATGCTAAGTTGTTCAAAAATGTAGTTTTAGAAAAATAAGACGTTTGCCATTGCATTTTTTTTGCAGGTTTGTTAAAAGTAATATCATTTCTCAAAATACAAAATTAAACCATCAAAAAGCATTGTCTTTTGCACTTCAAACACAGGATTGTTGAAAATAGTATCATTTTTCAAAATATGTAATAAAATATCGGTTTCAAAAACAATGTTGAAACATTATTTCACATAATAAAAGTTATATTTTGTACTCCGAATGCATAGTTGTTCAAAACAATGACATTTATTAAATACCTAAACATATGTGCATCCATTTGAAATTCAATTCTACCATACATTGCGTAAGTTCAAAATTCACATTCCAGTCATCATACTTGTCTTAGGATGTTCCAATCCTATTTGAGAAATACGGTTTCTTCAACTCACCTCAAAGAAGATATACTCTCTCTTAACTTCAACAATCCTTGGTACAAGCTTCCCAATTCATGACTCCCGAGCCTTTACACATAAAAAGACATACAATGAAATTACTACTTAAACATAAATTTCATATTTATACACCATCACATTAGCTTCTCTTTAGCATTTTCTAAGGCATTTAATGCCTTTAATCCAAACTTACTCATTTCATAACATGATTAAGCACATCTTTATCCAAGCATATTAGGCCATTATTCATCAATCTAAGCAACGATTCAATTTCACTCTAAGTTGACATAAAAAAGTTTTCCAATGCACACCATCAAAATCCTTAAATCTTAAACCAAGTTCACTTAGGCATTTTATCAAACACCTAAAGGCACAAACTTGAAAGCCTCCTTCTAATGTACTTCTTCCTCATTTTCCATCACCAATTCACCTCATACATACATAATTAACATCATAGAGTTCATTTAAACCATCAGTTTCAAAAGATATTCAAAA
Source organism: Erythroxylum novogranatense (assembly GCA_029891385.1). Taxonomy (NCBI): domain Eukaryota; kingdom Viridiplantae; phylum Streptophyta; class Magnoliopsida; order Malpighiales; family Erythroxylaceae; genus Erythroxylum; species Erythroxylum novogranatense. Next base: position 482,338 of record JAIWQS010000250.1, on the reverse strand, counting down.
TTTCACAAACTTTTACCAAAAGGGGGGCAATTTTGGTTTTGACTTAATGAACCCTCTCCATGACGCATTTCATTCATCTAAACCATGTTTCATGCATATTCAGGCTTGGAGAACAACATATCTTAACCCCAAACTCAAAATCATAATGTAAAGAGAGATGAGACAAAATTTACCTAAACCTTCCTCTGATGATATCTTCAAATCCTTTGAGATTTTCTCAAATCTAATGATAGATTTGAGTTCCTTAACGCCAAATTAGCTTTAAACACCTTGTTTTGAATTGAAAAACCAAAAATAAGGGTGAATTTTGGTGATGGCCAAAACTTCCTCTTCTTCCTCTCTTTTCTCCTTTCTTCTGCTTTCTTTCAATTAAAACAAAATGTCTTAAGTCCTTAGAAATGTGATCCATGGTCATAAGTGAAAGAAGGGTCTAGAATATTGACTCTTCTTTGATGAAATGGGAAATTATTATTTTGCCCTTAGCTTATGTGAAATTACCATTTTACCCTCCAAACTTTCCTAAATTTGCAATTAAGCCCAAAATTTGGAAATCACCAAAACTTTTATTTTTATTTTGGTCCTTGGGCTTTTGGAAACAATAACTAAGCCCCTTAACTTTGTAAAATTACATATTGGTCCTCCAAGAATTGAAAAATTACGTTTAAATCCTTTGACTTTTAACAATTTGCAAATAAGTTCTTATGTACATCAACTTTTTCAGTTAAGCTTTCTAGGTATCCAATAAGTCTATAAATCATTTCTAAACACCTCTAAGGCATTAGAACACATTTAATTTAACCACCATGGTCATATCCATCCGATGGACTCGGTTTTTCACACTTAAAAGCTTATATCTTAGAAATCTCCAAGATTTCGCTGACTGATGAACTCTAAGTAAGTTCATGTAAGGGCATATAACATTATAAATCTTTGGCATGCGTACCAAAAGGATTCAAATTTATTTTTGAACTTATATACAACCATGTATATATCAATACACAGTAGTATCTCTAAATACAGAACAATCACCAAAGAGCTTAGAAAGTCCGACATTATAGTGCAACTCCTCTAAAGCTCCCATTTTTCATCACTTCTTACTCTCTTTTGCTTAATCTATGATTTCTAACTTCTGTCTTCATTTTTACTTCCATTTCAGCTCAACTCATCCCAATACAAATGAAAATCTATAGCTGATTTAATTTAAAATTAATATAAAATTCATAAAATAATTATAGATAATGATTAATAATTACTAGATAAATAAAACTTTATTAAATATAATTAATTTAAAATTAAATTATAATTAATAGATTGATTACTTATTATTATTAAGTTAATTAAGTATCAATTCACAGGCATGAATTAAGTGTCCTTTGTGACAAAGATATATTTCATCTCTTAAATAAATATATTTAAAACATAGTTAATCATTTAATTTTGATATAATAAATATAATATAATAATTTCATTGATGTATTAAATTATACTTTATTTATAAATTTATTATTTATCCTTAACTATTAAGGTTATTCAGTTATAATCAATAATGATTAATATATTATTAATTAATTGATGTATTAAATTATAATTAATAGAAAAAGTAGTTAATGCTAATATTTAATATATGTCATGACCTGCATTACTAATTGTTAATTTTATTAACGATTATTTCAGTATATATGTAGCTCTTCAAATATTAATTAGTCCACTTTGTGACTTAATAGTCACGATCATGGTTATCATGTATGATTTAGCGACTAATTAACACCTATATGATATTATAACATTTTATTAAATAGGTAAATAATTAATTTAAATATTATTACTTTGTTGATTAATTGTAACATAATTAATTTATTGATTAATTAAAATATACTGAACACATATAAAAATATAACTAATTAATTAAAACGTAATTAATTTATTAACTAATAAAATAAGTTTACTGAAATTAATAATAATTAAAATAAATTAAATATTTAATTAATTAATGTAAATATTATAACCTTATTGATTAATTTAAACATAATTAATTGATTAATTAATTATAATATACTTAACTTAATTACAACATAATTAATTAATTAACTAATTAAATAATTTTCTGAAATTAATAATAATTAAAATATAATAAATTAACTAATTTGTTAAAATATAAATTAAATATCCATGATTAACTATTAACTTTATTTAGCTATAATTAATCATAACTAATGTATAATTAATTAATTGATGCATTAAAATATTATTAATTGATTAAGTAGTACATGCTAATGTTAAGTATATATATTAATTGACTAATTAATAATATATTGAATATTTACTTATTTATTTAATAAATAATTTTATTAAATTTCATAGGTGTTAATTAAGTCATAGGTGACTTCTTAAGCTATATACACTAAATATTAGTATATAATAATTAATAATGACTAACATATATAGGAAATATTAACATGCACTACTTAATCAATTAATTATATTTTAACACATAAACTATTTTATAATATATTAATTATTATTAATTACAATTGAATAAACTTAATTATTATTACTTATATCGAAATTAGTTAATTAAATTATTATATTTAAATTAGTAAAGTATATTTTTTATATGTGTTAAATATATTATAATAAATGAATCAATTAATTATGTTATAATCAAATAATTAAAACTTTCTTAATGAATTCATATGATCATGAAATTTGGTAGAGAGGAAAGAAAATGTGTGAGAATTTCATGCTCCAAATTTCAAGTTAATCGAGTGGAAGGAAGTGTCATTATAACAAATATATATATTTTATTTCTTAATTCAAATGCTTAAAGTATAGTTAATTAATTAATTTTGATATAATTAATAATAATTAAAATATTATAATTAATTGATTTATTAAATATAATATATTTATAAATTAATTATTCACAGTTAACGATTAAGTTTATTCAGTTATAATTAATTATTATTCATTATTCATTAATTAGTTGATGTATTAAAATATAACTAACTGATTAAGCGGTACATATTAATATTTAGCATATATGTTAATCATGACCTTCATTATTAATTATTATATACTAATATTCAGTACATTTGTAGCTCTAAGTAATCAAGCCTGTGAGTTAATAGTCACAAGCGTGACTGCCATACTCATAACTGTGCATTTTATTTTGTTTTTCTTGTCAGCAAGTAATTAACATCTATATAATGTTATAACATTTTTCATTAAATAATTGATTAAAATATTATTTATTTATAAATTAATTATTAATCATTAGTTATTAAGTTTACTCGATTATAATTAATAATAATAAATATATAGTTAATAAATTGATGTATTAAAATGTAATTAATTGATTAAGTAATACATGTTAATATTTAGTATATATGTTAGTCATAACCTGCATTGCTAATTGTTAATTATTATTAATTATTATATAGTAATAGTCATTATATATAGAGCTCTTCGGTATATATATAGCTTAAGTAGTCACGCTTATGACTATTGGGAACAGTCTATAGTATTTTGAGTAAAATTTGCAAAATATTGAACTAACTACATGAAATTGGTGCCGTTAAAAACTTAAGACATATGGGAACATTTGTTTAGAAGGATGTATCGCTTAAATGCTTCATTTTCTTTGTCAAAATAGCCATGTAAGATTGACCCAAAATCTATTTTTCAAAAAAGCTAGAATGATGCTTGAAAAAAGGAGTGCGCGATTGTAACCAAGAGGGATATTGGTGAGTTGCACGATCGTGACAGAGAGGGATTGTCAAGTGTTGCACAATCGTGCTTGAGCACTGTGGTGACAGAAGCGGGACACTATTTTTATGTCACAACTAAAATTATATCTACATAACTACATATGCACAGCTCCGTGACTTCCAAATTATACTTCTTTATTTTTGAACATTTATGACTGATAATGTCTCTTCACACCCTTTCAATGTTTTCATCTTTCAAATGCTTTTTATGCTTTGAATTTAGCAATTGATGTACCCATAATTATAAACAAGTCACTATTTTATAGCATGATTTCGATAAAGTATGACTATGATGTTTTGATTTGTGCAACTTATAATTATTCTTCAATTTTAGATTGTAAATTACACACACTGACATATAAAATAAATCACAACGATTTCTTAATGTATCAATCTATATGTTAATATATTATGTATATATATACGTATATACATTGTGACTTAATAATTATAATGTCGTGATTAGTAATAATAATTATATTGCCCATAAATTATGAAATAATACTTTACAAAATTTAATCCATGATTCATAAAAGTTATAACTTGACAATTCACAACCTGAATAATAATAATAATAATAATAATAATAATAATAATAATAATAATAATAATAATAATAATAATAATAATAAATGAAAATCTATAGCGATTTAATTTAAAATTAATAAAATAATTATAGATAATGAATTAATAATTACTAGATAAATAAAATTTTATTAAATATAATTAATTTACTTTTTAAATTATAATTAATAGATTGATTACTTATTATTATTAAGTTAATTAAGTATTAATTCACAGGCATGAATTAAGTGTCATTGTGACAAAGATATATTTCATTTCTTAAATAAATATATATAAAGCATAGTTAATTATTTAATTTTGATATAATAAATAATTAATATAATATAATCATTGATGTATTAAATTATACATTATTTATAAATTAATTATTTATCCTTAACTATTAAGGTTATTCATTATAATCAATAATGATTAATATATTATTAATTAATTGATGTATTGAATTATAATTAATAGAAAAACTAGTTAATACTAATATTTAATATATGTCATGACCTGCATTACTAATTGTTAATTTTTATTAACGATTATTTCAGTATATATGTAGCTCTTCAAATATTAATTGCTCACGCCTGTGACTTGATAGTCATAGTCCTGACTGTCATGTTTGACTTAGCAGCTAATTAACACCTACAAGATATTATAACATTTTATTAAATAGTTAATTAATTAATTTAAAGATTATTACTTTGTTGATTAAGTATAACATAATTAATTGATTGATTAATTAAAATATACCAAACACATATAAAAATATAACTAATAAATTAAAAGCGTAATTATTTTATTAACTAATTAAATAAGTTTGCTGAAACTAATAATAATTAAAATAAATTAAATACTTAATTAATTAAATTAAATATTATAACCTTATTGATTTATTTAAACATAATTAATTGATTAATTAATTATAATATACTTAACTTAATTACAACATAATTAATTAATTAACTAATTAAATAATTTTGCAGAAATTAATAATAATTAAAATATAATAAATTAACTGATTTTCTAAAATATAAATTAAATATCCATGATTAACTGTTAACTTTATTTAGCTATAATTAATCATAATTAATGTATAATTAATTAATTGATGCATTAAAATATTATTAATTGATTAAGTAGTACAAGCTAATGTTAAGTATATATATTAATTGACTAATTAATAATATATTGAATATTTACTTATTTATTTAATAAACTATTTTATTAAATTACATAGGTGTTAATTAAGTCATAGGCATGACTTCTTAAGCCATATACACTAAATATTAGTATATAATAATTAATAATGACTAACATATATAGTAAATATTAGCATGCACTACTTAATCAATTAATTATATTATAACACATCAACTATTTAATTATATATTAATTATTATTAATTACAACTGAATAAACTTAATTATTATTACTTACATCAAAATTAGTTAATTAAGTTATTATACTTAAATTAGTAAAGTATATTTTTATATGTGTTAAATATATTATAATAAATGAATCAATTAATTATGTTATAATTAAATAATTAAAACTTTCTTAATGAATTCATATGACCATGAAATTTGGTTGAGAGGAAAGAAAATGTGAGAATTTCATGCTCCAAATTTCAAGTTAATCGAGTGGAAGGAAGTGTCATTGTAACAAATATATATTTTTATTTCTTAATTAAATATGCATAAAGTATAGTTAAATAATTAATTTTGATATAATTAATAATAATTAAAATATTATAATTAATTGATTTACTAAATATAATATATTTATAAATTAATTATTCATCGTTAACAAATAAGTTTATTCAGATTATAATTAATAATTATTAATATATCATCAATTAATTGATGTATTAAAATATAACTAACTGATTAAGCAGTACATATTAATATTTATCATATATGTTAATCATGACCTCATTATTAATTATTATATACTAATATTCAGTAGATTTGTAGCTCTAAGTAATCGGGCTGTGAGTTAATAGTCACAAACGTGATCGCCATACTCATAATCATGCATTTTATTTTGTTTTTCTTGTCGACAAGTAATTAACATCTATATAATGTTATAACATTTTCATTAAATAATTGATTAAAATATTATTAATTATATGATTAATTATAACATAATTAATTATAATATATTTAACACATATAAAGCATATGATTAATTAATTAACTAATTAATTAATTTGATATAATTAATAATAATTAAAATATAATAAATTAACTAATTAATTAAAATATAATTTAGTTATAAAATAATTATTAATCATTAGCTATTAGGTTTACTCAGTTATAATTAATAATAATAAATATATAGTTAATAAATTGATGTATTAAAATGTAATTAATTGATTAAGTAGTACATGTTAATATTTAGTATATATGTTAGTCATAACCTGCATTGCTAATTGTTAATTATTATTAATTATTATATAGTAATATTCATTATATATAGAGCTCCTCAATATATATATATAGCTTAAGTAGTCACGCTTATGACTATTAGGAGCAGTCTATAGTATTTTGAGTATAATTTGCAAAATATTGAACCAAACTACATGAAATTGGTGCCTTTAAAAACTTAAGACATATGGGAACATTTGTTTAGAAGGATGTATTGCTTAAATACTTCATTTTCTTTGTCAAAATAGCCATGTAATATTTACCCTAAATCTATTTTTAAAAAAAGCTAGAATGATGCTTGAAAAAAGGTGTGCGCGATTGTAACCAAGAGGGATATTGGTGAGTTGCACGATCGTGACAGAAAGGGATTGTCAAGTGTTGCACAATCGTGCTTGAGCACGATGGTGACAGAAGCGGGACACTATTTTTATGTCACAACTAAAATTATATCAACATAATTACATATGCACAGCTCCGTGACTTCCAATTTATACTTCTTTATTTTTGAACATTTATGACTAATAATGTCTCTTCACACCCTTCCACTGTTTTCATCTTTCAAATGCTTTTTATGCTTTGAATTTATCAATCGATGTGCCCATAATTATAAACAAGTCACTATTTTTATAGCATGATTTCGATAAAGTATGACTATGATGTTTTGATTTGTGCAAATTATAATTATTCTTCAATTTTAGATTGTAAATTACACATGACGACATATAAAATAATTCACAACGATTTCTTAATGTATCATTGTATATGTTAATATATTATGCATATATGTACATACGTATGATATGTGACTTAACAATTATAATGACTTGATTAGTAATAATAATTATATTTCCCATAAATTATGTAATAATACTTTACAAAATTTAATCCATGATTCATAAAAAGTTATAACTTGACAATTCACAACCTGAATAATAATAATAATAATAATAATAATAATAATAATAATAATAATAATAATAATAATAATAATAATAATAATAATAATAATAATAATAATAATAATAATAATAATAATAACAACAACAACAAATGAAAATCTATAATGATTTATTTTATAATTAATATAAAATTCACAAAAATTATTATAGATAATGATTAATAATTACTAGATAAATAAAATTTTATTAAATATAATTAATTTACTAATTAAATTATAATCAATAGATTGATTACTTATTATTATTAAGTTAATTAAGTATCAATTCACGGGCATGAATTAAGTGTCACTTTGTGAGAAAGATATATTTCATTTCTTAAATAAATATATTTAAAGCATAGTTAATTATTTAATTTTGATATAATAAATAATAAATATAATATAATAATTTCATTGATGTATTAAATTATACTTTATTTATAAATTAATTATTTATCCTTAATTATTAAGGTTATTCAGTTATAATTAATAATTATTAATATATTATTAATTAATTGATGTATTAAATTATAATCTATAGAAAAGTAGTTAATACTAATATTTAATATATGTCATGACCTGGATTACTAATTGTTAATTTTTATTAACGATTATTTCAGTATATATGTAGCTCTTCAAATATTAATTTGTCACGCCTGTGACTTGATAGTCATAGTCCTGACTGTCATGTATGACTTAGCAGCAAATTAACACATATATGATATTATAACATTTTATTAAATAGTTAATTAATTAATTTAAATATTATTACTTTGTTGATTAAGTATAATATAATTAATTGATTGATTAATTAAAATGTACTAAACACATATAAAAATATAACTAATTAATTAAAATGTAAATAATTTATTAACTAATTAAATAAGTTTGCTGAAATTAATAATAATTAAAATAAATTAATTATTTGATTAATTATTTTAAATATTATAGCCTTATTGATTAATTTAAACATAATTAATTGATTTATTAATTATAATATACTTAACTTAATTACAACATAATTAATTAATTAACTAATTAAATAATTTTGTTGAAAATAATAATAATTAAAATATAATAAATTAAATGATTTGTTAAAATATAAATTAAATATCCATGATTAATTGCTAACTTTTTTAGCCATAATTAATCATAATTAATGTATAATTAATTAATTGATGCATTAAAATATTATTATTATTTTTTTTTTTTTTTTGAAAAAGGGGGGGGGAAGTTTATTAAATCATAGCTCTACAAGAGTAGAGAGAGTGCAATACAATAGTCCTGTAAAGAAATAAAGAAGACTCATGGTTTATAACGTATGTGTGGAACAAAATTTTGTTCCATTCGCAAGATTGTCCGGAGTTGTAGAGGTAGAGTGAGGGCCGTAGCGAATTGTGTCGAAATACCACTCGAAGCTAACTTTGCTAAAAAGTCCGCAAAGCTATTAACCTCTCGATAGACATGGAGAATGGATGACGTCGAGTCAGAGAGCATATGTCGAATATCTGCAAGCATTGTTTCATACCTCCAAGGCCAAAACTCTGAATTGTGGTTCAATAGTTGCACAACACCCATATTGTCTGTTTGAACCTGTATTTGTCGGAGGCGATAGGCAAGACAAAACCGAAGGCCACAAGCTATGGCCTCTATTTCCATGGCGAAACTAACATTTGAATTACTGATGTCGACATTCAGAAATAAGAAAGAACCATTGGCATATCGCACCACGAATCCCCAACTGAAGGGTAGGACGATAAGCGATGAGCCATCGGTGTTAAGAACAACGGTGCAATCATCCGGGGGCCGCCAACATAAAGTCATAATCACCGGCTTGCGAGGCAATTGAAAATGACAGTTAAAAGAAGTGGATAAATTAATCATTTCCTGTCGATCCTTTGGAAATATTTTATGTACTCCCACCATAGAGGAGACATGGTGCATAATCGAAAAGATCAAGGTTGGGACTGTTGTGGACTTACCCTCATATACGCGTCGGTTGCGCATTTTCCACAGTTCCCAAAGGATGAAATAAGGTATGACCGAGATGAGCACAGGTCTTGCAGTTGTCCCCCTACCAAGAGTAGACCACTCCCGGATAAGGAGCCAAAGGCCAGGGGGAAAGATAAATGAAGATCTAACAGGGCTGCAAAATGTCGCCAGACCATTCTGGCCGTGGCCATCTCGGTTTATAACGTATGTGTGGAACATAATTTTGTTCCATTCGCAAGATTGTCCAGAGTTGTAGAGGTAGAGTGAGGGCCGTAGCGAATTGTGTCGAAATACCACTCGAAGCTAACTTTGCTAAAAAGTCCGCAAAGCTATTATCCTCTCGATAGACATGGAGAATGGATGACGTCGAGTCAGAGAGCATATGTCAAATATCTGCAAGCACTATTTCATACCTCCAAGGCCAAAACTCTGAATTGTGGTTCAATAGTTGCACAACACCCATATTGTCTGTTTGAACCTGTATTTGCCAGAGGCGATAGGCAAGACAAAACCGAAGGCCACAAGCTATGGCCTCTATTTCCATGGCGAAACTAACATTTGAATTACAGTATCGACATTCAGCAAATAAGAAAGAACCATTGGCATATCGCACCACGAATCCCCAACCTGAAGGGCCGGGACAGCCAAGCGATGAGCCATCGGTGTTAAGAACAACGGTGCAATCATCCGGGGGCCGCCAACATAAAGTCATAATCACCGGCTTGCGAGGCAATTGAAAATGACAGTTAAAACAAGTGGATAAATTAATCATTTCCTGTCGATCCTTTGGAAATATTTTATGTACTCCCACCATAGAGGAGACATAGTGCATAATCGAAAAGATCAAGGTTGGGACTGTTGTGGACTTACCCTCATATACGCGTCGGTTGCGCATTTTCCACAGTTCCCAAAGGATGAAATAAGGTATGACCGAGATGAGCACAGGTCTTGCAGTTGTCCCCCTACCAAGAGTAGACCACTCCCGGATAAGGAGCCAAAGGCCAGGGGGAAAGATAAATGAGGATCTAACAGGGCTGCAAAATGTCGCCAGACCATTCTGGCCGTGGGACACTCATAAAATAAGTGCTGCACACTGTCGGCAGCCAAGGAACAAATACTACATTGCGAAGGATTTAGAAAGAAACCCAACATATTCAATGTTTCCGGAAACGAAAGAAGGGAGTTATAGAGACGCCACACAAAAATAGAGATCTTCTTTGGCAGAAACTTATTCCAAGCTAGACGAAGAGAGACATTGACAGGGTTACGGGACCTTACCATTTCATATGCCGAGGAAAGGCTGAATTTGCCAGTAACATATGGTTTCCAAATTCGCCGATCAGGCCCAGAAGAAAACTGTTGGGAATGGGTAGATATAAATGCAGCATGAGCAGGCTGCAAGAAGGGAATAATGCAGCTCAACAACTCGTCCCTCTGGGAAAAAAAATCTCTGACAGTGAGCAGTGGGAGATGAACTTGATGTACTTGATCCAACAAAGAAAAGGCGCCAAGATTTGACCAGTTATCCGTCCAAAAGGACGCTATGCCGGTATGGATGGAGACATACTCATAGGTCTGAGCAAGCTGATCTACATTGGCAATTCTCCGCCAATGCGTTCTACGTCTTGCAGTCGGTGATAAGGTGGTAACGAATTTAGCCCAAAGACCCACTTGATTTTTAACTTTCCACCATAACTTAATCGAATAGGCTGCTACAATATCCTCCAGTTTGCGGAAGCCCAACCCATTCTCATCCATCGGAAAAGAAAGGCGGTCCCATGAACGCCAATGTCGTTTGTGATCTGCAAAATAGCTTCCCCATAGAAACTGCTGGAAGACCTTCTCCATTTTGTTTAAGATGGATTTAGGAGGGGCAATAGCAGTGAAGACGTGTTGTGGGATGGAGGATAAGACATGTTTAATTAAAATCATCCGAGCCGCAGGGGAAAGCCACTTGTTCTTCCAACTACAAAGTCGTGTCTCAATTGCCTCAACTAAATAAGTGAACATACGCTCTGTCTTCCTGCCCCGGAATAATCGGCAGCCTAGGTATTGCAAGGGGAAAGAGCCTTGGCCCATTTGTAGGAGTCAGTAGAACATCTAAATCGATGATTATGAGACACACCTTCTGGCAATATGAAACAACTTTTGTGCTTGTTAACCTTTTGACCCGTGGCTGCTTCATAATCAGCAAGCAGGACGTTAAGCTGAGTTAGTGACCGTTTATCACTCCGGATAAAGAGAATTAAATCATCAGCAAAGCAGAGATGAGAGACAACTGGCGAGCGAGTAGGCACACCATAGGGCAATATCCGCCTTGCATCACATATGAGTCGAGAGCGAGTCAAAGCCTCTGAAACCAAGATAAATAAGTAAGGTGACAAAGGATCTCCTTGTTTGATGCCTCGGGATGACTGGAAGAAACCCACTGGGCTGCCATTCACCAAAATTGAGAACTAGTTGGAGTGAAGGAGCCCAGTAATCAGCCTGATAAGCCCATCAGTGAAACCAAAAGCTGCCAAAAGACGGGATAGAAACGACCAAGAAACACGGTCAAAAGCCTTCAGCATATCCAGTTTGAGAAGTATATTACCACCGCGAGCCGGGTGGTTAAGAAATTGACATAAATCTTGAGCCATCAGAATATTGTCCACAATGTCCTGCCCAGATAAAAAAGTCGACTGCTCTGGGGAGATCAACTTGGGTAGGACAGGTTTCAACCGTTCCGTAAGTATCTTAGTGAAGACTTTATTCAGAAAAGTACAGAGACTGATTGGTCGAAAATCAGAAAAAGAATTTACACTTAGCTTCTTCGGCAAAAGAGTAATCAACGTACTACTTCTCTTGCGAGGCCGGAATCCGGACATAAATTCTGTACAGGCATCAAAGAGATCATAACAGATGATGTCCCAACAATTATGATAGAAAGTTCCACAAAATCCATCAACTCCGGGCACACTAGTGGATGATAAACTCATGACTGCGTGCTTAACCTCCTCCATTTTAACAGGTTGTAACAACAAAACATTATCCTCATCCTCAACAAGCCTCGGTATGTAGCTTAGTAGTCGAGAGGTGGCTGCCTCCTCATCCTCAACTACCTCTTGTGATAAGAGGGATTGAAAATATCTGACCGCTTCAAGGTCAATGTGTGTCGGGTCTGTCAACCACTGTCCAGTACTATCTCTAATCTTGTGGATCCCCAATCGCGTTCGTTTTTCTGCCAAGGAGGCATGAAAATATGCAGTGTTAGCATCACCCTCCTTGAGCCATTTCAATCTCGACTTTTGAAGCATAAAATCCTCATGTTCTTTAAGTCGTAGTAACAGTTCAGCTTTAGATTTATTCAGCCTCATGAGAGCGTCATTGGTTCCAGAGTCCTCAAAATCCCGTTCCAGCTGCATCACAGCTGACTCTGCCAGTTTCAGATTAAGGAAGACATCCCCAAACTTCTCCTTGTTCCAGAGCCGTAAACAAGATTTGAGGCGACGAAGCTTGAGGGAAAACCGTAACATACCATGACAGTCAATGGGCTGAGCCCAATTCAATTGTACCAAAGGAAGAAAATCATCGCGACGTAGCCACATCCGTTGGAAGCGAAAGAGTCGTGGGCGTGAAATTTGTTCCATGTTAAATTGGCACAATAGTGGGCTATGATCTGACCCCGTTCTATTTAAGTTGTGAATAGAGGAAATCGGAAATAGATCAGCCCACTCTGTAGTGACCAGTGTCCGATCCAACTTCTTCATAACACGACCATTGGATCTAGTGCCTACCCAAGTAAATTCAGCACCCTGCGTGGGGAGTTCCAACAGGCTGCAAGAAGCTATGAAGGAATTAAAGTCGTCCATAGAGGCAAGCTCAGGAGATCCAAGACCGCTATACTCATCAAGACTGCGGATGACATTAAAATCTCCCCCCAATAACCACGGGACATTGGCGTGAGTAGCACGAAAGGCACGTAACTCAGACCACAAAGCAAGACGGTCCCGTCTTGTCGACCTCGCATAGACTACAGAAATATAAAAATCTGTATGTACATGAGTGTGGGTTAATTGCAAGTGCATAACCTGTTCGGTACCTCCAAGTACCGTAGCTGAATAAGCATTGGAAAAGAGAGCCCAGATTTTATTAGTGTCCGAAACAAAGCCAGTTGTAAAATGTAATTTCCTCAGTAGTCCATCCAAAAAAGTAGGTTGCACCATAGGTTCAATAAAAAAAATCGCAGATAATTTGTGCAGGTCAGTCAGAGACTTAAGACGACGTTGGGAGGCCGTGTTACCCACCCCACGTATATTCCAAATGAGGCTACTAATCATGGGGAAGGAGCAGAAGAAGTAGCCTTAGGAGCTCTTGCCGAGCGGCGAAGAGATTCAGCAACAAAAGTGACTTTCTTATTTTTTGAACCCACAGGACGACCTCGTTTCGGTAGGGTGGTTTCGCCGTCAGACTGAACCATTCGTGAAATGTCCACAATCTGTTGACCAGAAGCTGTACCAAGTCTGAAATCATCCTGAACTTGAGTGGGCATAGGACCCTCAGGAATGACCTGAGGGAGCGCAACAGTAACAGAAAATTCCTGAAATGGTGCTGTGTAGTCTGTAGTAGTGGAAGCCACATTAATAGAGTCCCCATGTATAACCTTCGAAGCAAGTGGGGAATTAGTAGTAGCATTAGGCTGAACAAGGACAGCATCAGAAGTAGCAGGGCAAATTCCAGAATGCACAAAATCAGGGGCTGTTAATGTAGAAGGTGTTACAGGGGCGGGAGCAGTATTAACCACGCCATCATTAATGAGTTCAAGGGTTACATTAGAGGGGGGAACAGATGGTTTAGAACGAACAGAATGGCCAGTGGCCTCATCAATCTTAGACAAGAGTGCACATTGAGAGGAAACTTTAAGGCAGGAGGAAATTGGGACGGTTGCTACAGCATCAGTCAGGCCCAGAGTTGGGGGCCTGTGCGATTCAAGAACTGAAGCAGTAGGAGGAACAGAGGGGGCAAGAAGAGGGGGAGCCGTATCTTGGACAGACAGGCTAGAAGCAGCGGGCTCCTTAGCCTTCCAAACCTAAACGGGATGAAGTTGTGATTCCATGGCTACAGCAGGGGGAGGAGGATTGGGCAGTTTGTGGCGACAGTCAGTTTCGGCATGACCTACCTTCCGACAGTGACGACAGAACGAAGGCAGGTTTTCATATAGCACAAATTGGAAATAGGCATGCTCTTCCGTACCCAGTATGCAAGCGAGTGGCTCCCTTCAATAAATCAACCTCAATCTGAGACCCGAAGCGATCGAAGGTCGAGAGATTGAGGTTGGGACATCAATCTTGATGGAGCATGACCGATCATAGTGGCCAACCGGTGAAGGTAAGTTTCATGGAAGCGATGAATTGGTAAACCCTCGAAAGAGACCCGGATCGGAACAACGAGGATTCATGGTCGGGTGAAAGTCCAATGACCACTTAAACACGCGCATCGATGACTATCAAGCGTCCGGATGGCTCGCAACCAGCAGCGATGGTAGTCTTCCTCAAGATCAAAACAAATTAAAATGTGGCAGAAATCAATCATGCCTAGGGTGAAGTTTCCTTTAAACCCGATTCTTTCGAAAGAGGATCTCAGGAAATCCATCTTCGGACGACCCTTGGAAAATTTGCCAACCAACGCCAAATAAAAAGGAGCAGCGAGCAGTGCCTCTTCCTCCTTAGAAAGGAAGAAAGTGGGTTCGCCCTTATACAGCTTGGGACGAGACGTGATGTGGACCTCAGATCTCTGTGGCTGAAGAATCAACCTTGGTGAGGGCTTGATGCTGTGGCGCTTTGTCTTGAAAAGCGCACTCCCTCCGGTGGA
Organism: Erythroxylum novogranatense; assembly: GCA_029891385.1. Lineage (NCBI taxonomy): Eukaryota > Viridiplantae > Streptophyta > Magnoliopsida > Malpighiales > Erythroxylaceae > Erythroxylum > Erythroxylum novogranatense. Next base: position 466,793 of record JAIWQS010000250.1, on the reverse strand, counting down.
GGCGCCGGCAAGATGCCGGCCATGGATCACCGACTGTTCTCTCGCAATCGCCTGTGTCGCCGTGCTGATCGCCTGTTGATGAAAATATTCCTAAATAATAACGCTATAATTGCCTTGACCTAAGTATTTTTAGTTCCTCTTTAATTCCTATAAGCTTCCTACAAAATTTGTAAGATTCAAACTCTTTTACATCTTGCATTAAAATATTATTAATTGATTAAGTAGTACATGCTAATGTTAAGTATATATATTTATTGACTAATTAATAATATATTGAATATTTACTTATTTATTTAATAAACAATTTTATTAAATTACATAGTGTTAATTAAGTCATAGGCATGACTTCTTAAGCTATATACACTAAATATTAGTATATAATAATTAATAATGACTAACATATATAGTAAATATTAGCATGCACTACTTAATCAATTAATTATATTATAGCACATCAACTATTTAATTATATATTAATTATTATTAATTACAACTGAATAAACTTATTTATTATTACTTATATCAAAATTAGTTAATTAAATTATTATATTTAAATTAGTAAAGTATATTTTATATTTGTTAAATATATTATAATAAATGAATCAATTAATTATGTTATAATTAAATAATTAAAACTTTCTTAATGAATTCATATGACCATGAAATTTGGTAGAGAGGAAAGAAAATGCGTGAGAATTTCATGCTCCAAATTTCAAGTTAATCGAGTGGAAGGAAGTGTCATTGTAGCAAATATATATTTTTATTTCTTAATTAAATATGCATAAAGTATAGTTAATTAATTAATTTTGATATAATTAATAATAATTAAAATATTATAATTAATTCATTTATTAAATATAATATATTTATAAATTAATTATTCATCGTTAATCTATTAAGTTTATTCAGTTATAATTAATAATTATTAATATATCATTAATTAATTGATGTATTAAAATATAACTAACTCATTAAGCAGTACATATTAATATTTAGCATACATGTTAATCATGACCTTTCATTATTAATTATTATATACTAATATTCATAGATTTGTAGCTCAAGTAGTCAGGCCTGTGAGTCACAAACGTGACTGCCATACACATAACCGCATTTTCTTTTGTTTTCTTGTTAGCAAGTAATCAACATCTATATAATGTTATAACATTTTCATTAAATAATTGATTAAAATATTATTAATTATTTGATTAATTATAACATAATTAATTATAATATGTTTAACACATATAAAGCATATGATTAACTAATTAATTAATTTTATATAATTAATAATAATTAAAATATAATAAATTAACTAATTGATTAAAATATAATTTAGTTATAAATTAATTATTAATCATTAGATGTTAAGTTTTATGAGTTATAATTAATAATAATAAATATATAGTTAATAAAATGTAATTAATTGATTAAGTAGTACATGTTAATATTTAGTATATATGTTAGTCATAACCTGCATTGCTAATTGTTAATTATTATTAATTATTATATAGTAATATTCATTATATATAGAGCTCTTCATATATATATAGCTTAAGTAGTCACGCTTATGACTATTGGAAGCAGTCTATAGTATTTTGAGTAAAATTTGCAAAATATTGAACCAAACTACATGAAATTTGTGCCTTTAGAAACTTAAGACATATGGGAACATTTGTTTAGAAGGATGTATCGCTTAAATACTTCATTTTCTTTGTCAAAATAGCCATGTAAAATTGACCCCAAATCTATTTTAAAAAAAAGCTGGAATGATGCTTGAAAAAAGGAGTGCGCGATTGTAACCAAGAGGGATATTGGTGAGTTGCACGATCGTGACAGAGAGGGATTGTCAAGTGTTGTTCAATCGTGCTTGAGCACGATGGTGACAGAAGAGGGACACTATTTTTATGTCACAACTAAAATTATATCTTCATAACTACATATGCACGGCTCCGTGACTTCCAAATTATACTTCTTTAGACATGATTTATAGACTTATTACACACCTAGAAAGGAAAAGTTGATGTACATAAGGGCTTATTTGCAAATTGTTAAATGTCAAAGGACTTAAACGTAAGTTTTCAATTCTTAGAGGACAAATATGTAATTTTATAAAGTTAAGGGGCTTAGTTATTATTTCCAAAAGTCCAAGGACCAAAATAAAAATAAAAGTTTTGATGATTCCCAAATTTTGGTCGTAATTGAAAATTTAGGAAAGTTTGGAGGGTAAAATGGTAATTTCACATAAGCTAAGAGCAAAATGCTAATTTCACCCCATTTGGTCAAAGAAAAGTTAATATTCTAGACCCTTCTTTCACTTATGGCCGTGGATCACATTTCTGAGGACTCAAGACATTTTGTTTTAATTGAAAGAAAGGAGAAGAAAGGAGAAAAGAGAGGAAGAAGAGGATGTTTTGGCCATCACCAAAATTCACCCTTCTTTTTGGTTTTTCAATTCAAACCAAGGTGTTTTAAGGTAATTTGGGGTGAATGAACTCAAATCTATCATTAGATTTGAGAAAATCTTAAAGGATTTAAAGATATCATCAAAGAAATGTTTAGGTAAATTTTGTCTCATCTCTCTCTACATTATGATTTTGAGTTTGGTGTTAAGATATGTTGTTCTCCATGCCTGAATATGCATGAAGCATGGTTTAGATGAAGGAAATGTGTCATGGAGAGGGTTCTTTAAGTCAAAACCAAAATTGCCTCCCTTTTTCGTGAAAATTTATGAAATTTTGAATATCTTTTGAAATTGATAGTTTAAATGAACTCTATGATGTTAATTATGAATGTATAAGGTGAATTGATGATGGAAAATGAGGAAGAAGTACATTAGAAGGAGGCTTTCAAGTTTTTGCCTTTAAGTGTTTGATATAATACCTAAGTGAACTTGGTTTAGGATTTAAAGATTTTGATGGTGTGCATTGGAAAACACTTTTATGTCAACTTAGAGTGTACTTGAATTGTTGCTTAGATTGATGAATAATGGCCTAATATGCTTGGATAAAGATGTGCTTAATTATGTTATGAAATCAGTAAGTTTGGATTAAAGGCATTAAATGCCTTAAAAAATGCAAAAGAGAAGCTAATGTGATGGTGTATAAATATGAAATTTATGTTTAAGTAGTAATTTCATTGCATGTCTTTTTATTTGTAAAGGCTTAGAAGCTATAAATTAGGGAGCTCGTACCGAGGATTGTTGAAGTTAAGAGAGAGTATATCTTCTTTGAGGTGAGTTGTGAAAACCGTATTTCTCAAATAGGATTAGAACATCCTAAGACAAGTATGATGATTGGTTTATGAATTTTGAACCTAGGCAACGTATGGTAGAATTGAATTTCAAATGGATGCAAATATGTTTAGGTATTTAATAAATGTCATTGTTTTGAACAACTATGCATTCGGAGTACAAAAGATAACTTTTATTGTATGAAATAATGTTTCAACATTGTTTTTGAAATCGATATTTTATTACATATTTTGAAAAATGATACTATTTTCAACAATCCTGTGTTTGAAGTACAAAGGACAATGCTTTATGATGGTTTAATTTCATATTTTGAGAAATGATATTACTTTTAACAAACCTACAAATAAAATGCAATGGAAAACGTCTTATTTCTCTGAAACTACATTTTTGAACAACTTAGCATTTGGATTTTAAAAGATGATTTTTATTACATAAAATAGTGTTTTGGAATTTACAAATGCATAACCAAGTTATGTATTCTACATGTATTTGTTCTCTTTTAGCTTAGAGCCATGGTACAGTTTCATTTTATAGGTTAGACCGATAAATAAAAACATGGTGCTTTACTTGATTTTTGTATATCATTTTTGTCATTGGTGAGGAAACTATTGGCCAATCGTATGCTGGGCACAATTGATTAAGCAACCCCTGTACCCTTGACGCTTGTATATTAAAGTCGAGTCGCCGTATTGACACCTTTCTACGGGAATCTTGGGTGATTCCACACCTACGGTCTGTACATCGACGAGGTCATAACCCAGGGTTATGATACTCTTATCGAATGTAGTCCTGATTCACTACGGATGAAAGTAGAGCCAATACCGATAATCGGTGGGTGTGCACATTAGTTTGGCCAACTAGTGGTGTCACACATAATTGTTTTGGCTTATCCTAATATTGGTTTTCCTATCAATATTTGATTTATACATATGATGTTTTTATGCTTTTGTGTACTAAAACTGGAACCTATGTTCACCGGATGAGTGAGTTAATAGGCTAGGCTTATATGGTTTCTAACTAGTATACGTTGAGTCATAGGTTAGGCCTATATGTTTTCTATGTGATATATATTCACTTCATAGGTTATCTACACTGTCTTGGTATGAATCAAATTCTATTTGTGATGTATGTTTTTCCTGCTCAATGAGTACCTAATGTACTCAACCCTTTGCTTTTCAACCATAGGTTAATTTAGTGAGTTTGAAGCTCTGAGTGGATCATGGAGTCTTTCGACATTTTCAAGGTATTACTACACGTAGGTAGTTTTTTAGTTTTTATTTTTGTTGTCTAGTAGCTCATAAAACTGTGATTATGTAATTACACTTTATGATTTTATAAGTTAACTTTTGATTGCCTTGTGTTTTATAAATGACTTTACGTATGAATCTTTGATACCGTTGTTGAGATTGCCTTGAGTGGACTTTAAAGTCCTGAAATTGTGGTTAGACATGAATATAGAAATGTGTTTAAAAATGTTTGCATCTTTTTGAGATTTTTAAAACACAACTGTTGTGTTGCCTAAATTTTTCAGAAAAAAGAAAAAAATAGATATTCAGTTAGCCTTGCATAGTCGAATTAAGGATACTGTGAGTGTCCTTAGCTTGGTTATGCGGCGGTTGTCATGGGCCCAATGTGGTACTGGGTCGTGACAGGCACGATCATGACATGTTTACCTAAATGGATTTGCACGATTGTGACATTGAGGAGATATCAGGAAAAGCATGATGGTGATAGTGAATAATAAGCTGGAGTTGGAGATCCATATATTTAAATTTTTTCCTAGCAAATTTGTTGTAATCAGGACTTAACCTATGTTTTATTCAAAAGTGTCAAAGTTTGATTTACCAAACACATTGTTAATGATAAAAAGAATTTAAGAAGGTTGTATGTCACCGGCTTGACATGTTGAGTGACACGTGTGACACCTTTTTAACAAGAGTGACTTAACATGTCATGCCCGTAAAGGGTTTTGAGTTTTGCTGAAAATTTTCAATAATACAAATGGTGAAAAGTTACTTTTGTAAATTTTTTAAATAATCAATTTAGGAGAAGGCACAAATAAATTTTTCAGATGTTCACTACAAAATGATAATTGAGTAATCTTGATTTAATTTTTCTTGATATAAGAAACTTTGAATTCATATTTAATTTTAACTATACAAAAAAGTGAAAAGAATTAATCAATTTTATATAATAAGTAAATAAACTTCTTTAATTAATTAAATAAAATTCATGTAATTTTTAAATTAAATTTTAATTTAATCATTCTATCAAGTAAGTTAAATTAATGGAATAGTTAATAATTTTCATAATTAATGGGCATTATTATTATTATTAAATATTGCATATAATTAACCAAAAAGTACAATACAGGACATATTTTTTAAGGAAAAGGATAAAAAGATATTTTAGTAAAGAATATAATAATCGCCAAATTTGATGCAAATTAAAATAATTTAATAAATGCTTAAAATTAAAATTCTTTTGAAAACAAAAGAAATTAAAAGAAACACATTTCATCAATAGTTATCAATAAATAACAAAAAGATAGCAAAACAAGAGCTAAAATATTTTTTATTTCGTATGGTTATGATTACAATGGTCTAAGCATCAAGGATTAGCGGATAGCCAAAAAAGAGTTAAAAAGGAAACAACAACATCTTCACATAGTTGACTATATATAGTTCACAATTATATTTTTATTGAACACTGGGATATGATTATGAAATAAAACATATGAAGAAACATGACCCTTAAATGAATGATTTTTTTCACTGAAATGGAATGATTTTTTTGATCTTGTCATAAAAGTTGATAACCTTTTGAGGTAAATATTAAATCTAGTAGATCTAGTAGATATATTTCCTTTACCTCTATATCCAATTATTCAAAGAGAAATTATTAGCTTATATATGACAAGGTGAAAACTTAACACATTAAGAAGTTTAAAATGTTCTTTGATAAGATAAAAGAGAAATCAGGTAGTTATTTAGTGTTCCCCAATTTAACTCTTTATGCTTTATTTATAAAACAATCGATCTTAACACATTCCATGGCATATTCCACCACAGGTAAATACATGCCATTATACTATATTTAAGTCCATAATATACTAACCTTATCTTCCTGACGAGGTGACACCCCCACTTCTAGATTTGTGCTCCTCTAAGATTTGTTATCTATATCATCAAAGAATATGGTAGATTAGATTCAAGCATATAAATTTAGCAAAATTAGATTGAAGTATGAGAAACTCGTTTAGAAAAGTATCATGATAGGAGCATTTCAATAACCAATGACCTCGGATAACACCATCGACTCTAATTCTCATCCTAGAAATGATGATATTTTTTGTCAAAATAATGTAATTGTTATGTCCTTATGAAGCAAAATAGAAAGCTACAAATTAGAAAGAGTTCCAAATATAAGATTCTACAGGAACTAAGGCAAAAACTAAAGGTACTAAAATGCATGGCAGAATAAGACAAAACACAAATGAGCACAAGTCTATCAGGCAGAAACTAAAGGAACTGAAATCCATAGCAGAATAAGGGCGAAAGACAAATCAGCAAGAGTCCTGAGGTCATTCATTCAAAAAAATTTAGGAGCTTGACTAGACCAACTGCTTCCATGATTTGTGAGAATTTGATGTAAAAAGTTTGCATTTCAATGAACAAATCCTTCACTGCAAAACCACGAGCAATTGGTCAAAATGAAGCAAAATATGAATGGTGCAGTTGAATGTAGAAGAAAGAGAACTAAAAGGTAAGTGATTTAGTCAAACAATGACGTGAGTTTAGAGACATGCAATATATTTCTTACTTCTGTGAAAGCAAGGACTTATAAAATTCTGAGAAATATGCTTTTTCACAGAACTTATAAAGTTCTGAGAACTATGCTTTCCCTAACACGTTTAATTTGTACATTTTTTATGTAGATATTTGACATAATGTTTCCATCATGAATTATCACGTTTATTTTCCAATATCAATCCAAGGTGAAAAAATATGTTTTCATGTTCTTGATAATCCCCTAATTCACTTTGTTTTTATTTTTTGATTCTGCCAACCGCTAGAGAACATATGAACATATGCATTATATAGATCGACTAAATAATAAAAGGGTCAATAAACCCTAGATCAGAAAAAAAAAAAAAAAAAAGCAAACGTAATAAAGCAATAAGAGATGGATGCTACTTACCATCCATGATTCTATTTGGAATCAGACTCTACAAGAAAATATTAACAACTTTGAATAGTCTATTTTGCATATGCTTGTCCTGGAAAAACAAACTTAACACTTAGGATTCTAATAATAATGCACAGTTCAAAAGGCAATAATTGAATAATAATAACAATTAAAAGAAAACAAATAAGATCATTAAATTGAGAATTCTCACCAGAGTAACCTTCCTGAGTTTTAGGAGCAGGAAATGAAGGTATAACCGCAGCTCTTGTCGATTCTTCCATAGGTTTAACTATGTGAGAAAGGGTTTGGTGAGTGCATTAAATGTATAAATTTCTTGAGATGTATGTTAATTAAATTAATGTTTGACGTGGTTGAAAGTAAGAAGACTTATTAATTGGTGGGAGCAAAAGAAAACAAATGATCGTTAAATTGAGAATTCTGACGTAAGGAACCTTCACGAGTTTAGGAGCAGGAAATGAGGTATAACCCCAGCTCTTATTGATTCTTCGAGAGGTTTAACTCTATGAGAAGTCACAATCATGCATGTAGTATCTTATTAAGTCAGGCCTTTGACTATTAAGTCATAGGCGTGACAACTTAGAAGAGCTATATATATCTTGAATATTAGAATATAATAATTAATAATAATTAACAATCAATATTAATATGTACTACTTAATCAAATATAGATATTTTATTTAATTAATCAATCAATTAATTATATATTAATTGTAACTTAACAAAAATAACAGTTAATGATTAATAATTAATTTATAAATGAATCATATTTTAATAAATCATTAATTCCTTATACTTTAAGTATCATTAGTTATATTAAAACTAATTAATTAGTTATTTAATTAATTATATTTTAATCAATTAATAATATTTTATATGTGTTAAATATATTATAATTAATAAATCAATTAATAATGTCATAATTAATCAACTAATTAATAATATTTTAATTAATTATTTATTTATTTAATAAAAATTTTATAAATTTATATAGGAACAAAATAACAACTCCCATGTCATGCTTGTGACAATTAAGTCCAAGGCATGGCTACTTAAGCTATATATATATATAGTGAAGAAAAAAAACAAAGGCGATTAGGCGGCGATTGCGACGACACAGGCAGCGATTGCGATGATACCCATGGCCGGCATCTCGCCGGCGCCTCCTCCGGCAGGCATGCGCTCTTTCGCCCAAGCTCTCACGGGCGCCAAGCCCTCTCCCCGGCTGATTCTGCAACCGCAGCCTTCTGTGGTTCACATCGAGTCTCGACCTAAGATGTATAAGGGGGAACCGACTTTCTTCCTCACCAAGGAGGAAGAAGCCCAGCTTGCCGCTCCTTTTCGATTGGCGTTGGTAGGTAAATTTTCCAAGGGTCGGCCGAAGATGGATTTTCTGAGGTCATCGTTTGACAGAATCGGATTTAAGGGTACTTTTACCCTAGGTATGATTGACTTCCGCCATGTTCTCATCTGTTTTGATCTTGAGGAAGATTACCAGCGCTGTTGGTTGCGAGCCCTATGGACGTTCGACAGTCACCTTATGCGTGTTTTTAAATGGTCGCCGAATTTCCACCCCGATCACGAATCCTCTGTTGTTCCGCTCTGGGTTTCTTTTGAGGGTTTGCCGATTCATTGTTTTCATGAGAAGTACCTTCACTGGATGGCCACAATAATTGGAGTTCCGCTGAAAGTTGATGTTCCAACTTTAAATCTTTCTCGACCCTCGATTGCAAGAGTGTGTATTGAGGTTGATTTATTGCAGGAGCTGCCGACTCGCTTGCGACTGGGTACGGCAGAGCATGAGTATTTCCAATCTATATTGTATGAGAATCTGCCTTCGTATTGTCATCACTGTCGGAAGGTAGGTCATACGGTGAATGCTTGTCGCCATAAGCAGCACAAGCCGTCTACTTCTGATGTAGCTCCGGATTCAACAATTCCTCCCGTACAGGTTTGGAAGGCTAAAGTGCCAATTGCTTCTGGCCAGTCTGTGCACGATACGGATACTTCTCCTATCGCTCCCTCTGCTCCTACACCTACCCCTATTCTTGAGCCCGTGAGTAAGACGCAGCCTCCTGAACAGAACGCTACTGTTGCTACCGACCCAATTTCATCTTGCCTTCCCTTTGTGCCTTTGTCTGAGCTTGTTGAGGCCACTGGCCATTCTGTCCAACCTATTCCATCAGTTCCCCAATCTAGTGACGTTCTTGAAATGGTTGACGATGACGTTGTTGCTCCACCTACAGAATATGTCACACCTTCTGTTTTCCCTGGCCCTGATTTTGTGCAATCTGGACTATGTCCTGCTGCTACAGCAGTACTTCATGTTCAACCTACTACTCCTGCTAATACACCAGTCGTTCCGATGGGTACATATGGGGCCTCTGCCAATGTGGATTTCTTTATTTCCGAATTTACTGCCCCAGCTCAGACCTTTTCTACTGCAGTTGAAATTCCTCAAGTCACTTCTGAGGGTCCTGTGTTACCTAAGGTTCAGGATGATTTCTGGCTTGGTACAACTTCCGGTCAACAACATGTCAAAATTTCCCGAATGGTACAGTCTGAGGGAGAAACTACTCTACCGAAACGGGGTCGTCCCGCGGGATAAAAAAATAAGAAAGTTACTTTTGATGCTGAATCTCTTCGCCGATCGGCGAGAGCTCCTAAGGCTACCTCTTCTGCTAATCACTCATGATTAGTTGCCTAATTTGGAATATCTGTGGGGTGGGTAACACGGCCTCCCAACGTCGCCTAAAATCTTTGACTAATATGCGCAAATTGTTTGCGGTTTTTGTGATTGAGCCAATGGTGCAACCTGTTTCTATGGATAGACTACTGAGAAAATTACACTTTACATCTGGCTATGTTTCAGACACTAACAAAATTTGGGCCCTTTTTTCCAATGTTTATTCCACTACGTTACTTAGTGGTACCGAACAAGTCATACACTTGCAATTAACCCACGCTAATGTGCCAACTGTTTTTTACATCTCTATAGTCTATGCGAGGACGACAAGGCGGGACCGTATTAAATTGTGGTCTGAGTTATGTGCTTTCCGAGCTGCTCATGCTAATGTCCCGTGGTTACTGGGGGGCGATTTTAATGTCATCCGACGTCTTGATGAATATAGTGGTCTTGGATCTCCTGAACTTGCATCTATGGACGACTTCAACTCCTTCATTGCTTCTTGTAACCTGTTGGAACTCCCCACGCAGGGTGCTGAATTTACTTGAATAGGCTCTAGATCCAATGGTCGTGTTATGAAGAAGTTGGATCGGACTTTGGTAACTCCTGAGTGGGCCGACCTGTTCCCGATCTCTTCAATTCGAAACTTAAATCGAACGAGGTCGGATCATAGCCCAATGTTGTGCCAATTTGACACGGAGCAAGTTTCATGCCCACGCCTATTTCGTTTCCAGCGGATGTGGCTACGTCGAGATGACTTCCTCGCTTTGGAAAAATTGAATTGGGCTCAGCCCATAGCATGTCATGGTATGTTACGGTTCTCCCTAAAGCTACGTCGCCTCAAATCCTGTTTGCGGCTCTGGAACAAGGAGACGTTTGGGGACGTCTTCCTTAATCTGGCAATGAGTGCTTTGTGATGCATTTGAACTGGAATTTGAAAACTCTGGGACTAATGATGTTCTAATGAGGCTGAACAAATCCAAAGCTGAATTGCTACTACGACTTAAAGAACATGAGGATTTTATGCTTCAAAGGATGAGATTGAAATGGCTTAAGGAGGGTGATGCTAACACCACCTATTTTCATGCTTCTTTGGCAGAGAAATGAACGCGATTAGGGATACACAAGATTCGAGATGGTAATGGGCACTGGTTGACAGACCCGACTCATATTGAATCTGAAGCGGTCAGATATTTCCAATCCCTCTTATCAAAGGAGGTAGTTGAGGATGAGGAGGAAGCTACATCTAGGCTGCTACACTACATACCGAGGCTTGTTGAGGACGTGGACAATGTTTTGTTGTTACAACCGGTAACAATGGAAGAGGTTAAGAAGGCAGTCATGAGTTTATCATCCACTAGTGCGCCCGGAGTTGATGGCTTCTGTGGTGATTTTTATCATAATTGTTGGGACATTATCTGTCATGATCTCTTTGATGCCTGTACTGAATTTATGTCAGGGATTCCAGTTCCTCGTGCAATAAGTAGTACATTGATCACTCTTTTGCCGAAAAAGCTAAGTGTCAATTCTTTTGCCGACTTTCGGCCAATAAGTTATGTACCTTCCTTAATAAAGTCTTCATGAGGATACTTACGGAACGGTTGAAAACTGTTTTACCAAAGTTGATCTCCCCGGAGCAGTCGGCTTTTTTACCTGGGTGGGATATTGTGGACAACATATTGATGGCTCAAGATTTATGTCAATTTCTTAACCACCCTGCTCGAGGGGGTAATATACTTCTTAAACTGGATATGATGAAGGCTTTTGACCGTGTCTCTCGGTCATTTCTCTCCCGAATACTGGCGGCATTTGGTTTCAATGGTGGGATTATCAGGCTGATTATTAGGACCCTATCTAGCTGGTTCTCAATTTTGGTGAATGGTAGTCCAGTGGGTTTCTTCCAGTCTTCCCGCGGCATTACACAAGGTGACCCTTTGTCACCTTACTTGTTTATCTTAGTTCCGGAGGCTTTGACCCGCTCAATGCAATCATTTGTGATGCAAGGCAGGATATTGCCCTATGGTGTGCCTACTAGCTCGGCAGTCGTCTCTCATCTCTGCTTTGCCGACGATTTAATTATTTTTATCCGGAGTGATAAACGGTCACTATCTCAGCTTAACCTCTTGCTTGCCGACTATGAAGCCGCCACGGGCCAGAAGGTTAACAAGCAAAAAAGTTGTTTTCTATTGCCAAACGGCGTGTCTCACAATCATCGACAACATGTTTTGCAGCTCCTGCAAATGGGTCAAGGTTATTTCCCCTTGCCATATCTAGGTTGCAGACTATTCCGAGGCAGGAAGACAGAGCGTATGTTCACTCATTTAGTCGAGACAATTGAGACACGAGTTTGTAGTTGGAAGAATAAGTGGTTATCCCAAGATGCTCGAATGATTTTGATAAAACATGTCTTATCCTCCATACCACAACACGTCTTCACTGCAATTGAACCTCCTAAATCCATCCTACATAAAATGGAGAAGGTTTTCCAACAGCTTTTATGGGGAAGCTATTTTGCTGATAACAAACGACATTGGCGCTCATGGGATCGTCTTTCATTCCCGTTGGATGAGAATGGGTTGGGATTCCAGAAATTGGAAGATATTGTTGCAGCCTATTCGATTAAGTTATGGTGGAAGGTCAAAAACCAAGTCTGTCTTTGGGCTAAATTTGTTACCACATTATCCCCGACTGCACGATGTAGAACGCATTGGCGGAGAATTGCCAAAGTAGATCGGATTTCTTAGGAACATGAGTATGTTTCTATCCACACTGGTTTGGTATCTTTCTGGACAGCAAATTGGTCAGGTCTTGGAGCTTTTTCTTCGTTGGATCAAGTCCACCAACTTCCTCTTCCCATGCTCACTGTCCGGGATTTCTTTTCCCAACGAGAAGAGCTGTTAGGCCGCATTATACCTCTCTTGCAACCTGATCACGCTACATTTCTAACTACTCATTCACAAAGCGGTTTTCTTACAGGGCGGATCGTGAATTTGGAAACCAATCATTATCGTAAAATTCAGCCTCTCCTCGGCTTATGAATTGGTACGGTCCCCTAACCCTGTCAATATCTCTCTCAGTCAAACTTGGAATAAGTTTCTGCCAAAGAAGATCTCTATTTTTGTGTGGCGTCTTTATAATTACATTCTTCCTTTCCTAAAACATTGAACAAGTTGGGTTTCTTTCTAAATCCTTGAGATGTAGTATTTGTTCCTTGGCAATGAAAGTGTGCAGATACTTTTATGAATGTCCTCGGCGTAATGGTTTGGAGACATTTTGCAACCCTGTTAGATATTCATTTATCCTTCCCCCCTGCACTATGGCCTTTTATACGGGAGTGGTCAACTCTTGGAAAGGGGGCAACTGCAAGACCTGTGATTATTTCGGCCATACCTTATTTCATCCTTTGGGAGTTGTGGAAAAAGCGTAATCTGTGCGTATATGAGGGTAAGTCCATAACGGTCTCAGCATTGAATTTTTCGATTATGCAGTATGTTTCTTCTATGGTGCGAGTTCATAAACTACTTCCCAAGGATAGACAGGAAATGGTTAATTTATCCCATTCCTTTAACTGTTCTTTTCAATTGCCTCGCAAGCCGGTGATTTTGACTTTATGTTGGAGGCCCCCGGATGATTGTAATGTTATTCTTAACACTGATGGCTCATCGCTTGGATGTCCCGGACATTCCGGTTGGGGATTCGTGGTACGTTATGCCAATGGTTCTTTCTTGTTTGCTGAGTGTCGATACTGTGTAACTCCAATGTTAGCTTTGCCATGGAAATAGAGGCCATAGTTTGTGGCCTTCGGTTTTGTGTTGCTTGTGGGTTCAAAAATACAGGTTCAAACAGACAATATGGGCATTGTGCAACTACTGAACCATAATTCTGAATTTTGGCCTTGGAAGTATGAAACAGCGCTTGAAGATATTCGATGTATGCTCTCTGTCTCGACATCGTCCATTATTCATGTTTATCGAGAGGTTAATAGCTTTGCGGATTTTTTAGCAAAGTTAGCTTCGTGTGGTAATTCGACACAATTCGCAATGGAAACTGCTCTACCCCTTCATCTTCGGACAACTTTGCGAATGGAACAGAATTTTGTTCCTTACATCCGATATAAACCATGAGTCTTACATCTCTTATTTACATGCTTTTTGTACTGCACTCTCTCTACTCTTGTAAAACCTTGTATTAATAAATTTACTTTTTCTTTTTAAAATATATATATATATATAGTGAAGATATACATATATATATATATACTGAATATTAATATATAATAATTAATAATAATAAACAATTAATAAAGTAGGTCATGACTAATTGTTAAGTCATCAATTTGCACTTATTTTATACTTAATTATCTTTAATGTATTGAAATTATTATCCGAAATTAATGTAATTATCTTATAATTGTTTACAGATGATTTTCAACACCTTAGAGATAAAATTGAATAAAAAAAGATGCAAAAGAATGAAAAAATCTGAAATTCCAAATTTGACAGCAAGTTAGTGACTAAGTGTAGGCACATCTAAGGATGGAATAAATCTGTAGATTAATTTTCAAAAGTCAAAATCGAGATTCTCACATTCTTTAAAGATTATATTGCCATCTTTTAAGGGGATTGACTACCTGAAAATGGGGGATACATTATCTCATGAGAATCAAGGAAAGATAGGAGGGAAATCAAAAAAATAAGCATAAAAGGAAAGAGGATCACTATTCACGCAAGCTTAGACTAGTTTTTAGAGATTTTCATTTCTGTTGTTTTCTTTTAAGTCTTTTTACGTTTTCTGCACTTTCTCCATTAGTATTTTAGTGTTTTTCAGTAAAGAACCAAGAATGGAGACTTTACACTTTGTTATTTATTTTGTTTTCAATTCTAGTATGAGTAGCTAAACTTTTTTTCTTGATTGAAGGGATTCGTGTTATCCGTTATTATGCATGAGACGTTTCAATAAAGTTTATATTGTTGATGAACATTGAATATCTTCTGAATTACTTTTCTAAATGAGTTGATTGATTTCTAGGTGCGCAACTAGGGATTAATTCATTCAATAGCTAGATTAACAAAATATGACGTTTAGTTTTGTTAATCACAAGTAGCAATTAGGATTACCTTCTTTATGTTAGGATCGAAAATTCTAAGGAGATATTCGCTTGATTGATTGCATGTCGTACATATATTTCGCTTGCTCATTGGTTCTTGATTTGTAAAGCTATAATTCAATTAAACCTATGATCGTATCTAGGTTGTTGTTTAATAAGAATGCTAGGATACATGTTTCTAGTTATTACATTTAAGAGAAAACATCCCCAGTGAATGTTTGTTAATGATTGCAATTTTATATCTAGGATCCATATTAGCGTGATAACATCGGTGCCCCAAAAACCAAGGTATTTGGGATAATATTATGAGATATACATATCTTAACCATACTCCCTCTCAATTTGGATCTTATATATCTATGTCCAACTTGCTAATACACTCTTCAAATGCTTGTCGTTGAAGTCCTTAGGTAAACAAATAAGCTATCTACTTCTTTGTTGGAACATAAGTAGGCATATTGTCCCATCATCTATCTTCTCTTTGATGAAATGTCGATCAACCTCAACATGTTTTGTTCTCTCAGGGTGGATTGGATTGTGTGCCATCCTTAGGCTGCCGTGTTATCATAATAGTGCTTTCTAGGTATCTCAAAAATGATTCCCAATCCTGTCAATATTCTCTTTAACCAGAGACTTCCACACACCCCTTTTGCAACAACTCTTAGTTTAGCTTCAGCACTACTCTTGGCTACCACCTTTTGCTTTTTACTTTGTCACATGACCAAATTTCTTCACACAAAAGTATAATATCTAGTGGTTGACCGTCTATCCTCTTCTAAAATTTCCCAATCTGAATCAATATATATTTCAATTGTTTTTTGATCTCCTTTCTTGAATAGTAGCCCTTTTAGATATCGTAAGATCTTATAAACGTTCACCAAATACTTTCTCCTTGGTTTATGCAAACAGCGACTTACAACACTTATGGTAAAAGCAATATCTAGTTTAATATGAGCCAAATAAACTAATCTTCCCACTAGTGTTTGATATTCTTCACGATTAACAAGTTTGTCATCTTCATCCCTAAACTTTGTATTGTCAATAGGAGTAGTGCTTGGTTTACATCCTAACATTCTAGGCTCTTTGAAGAGATCAAGAATGTACTTTCTTTGTGAGATGTAAACTCCCTTCTTTGATCTTACTACTTCCATGCCCATAAATACTTCATTTCTTTTAAGTATTTAACTTCAAATTCTTTCTTTAATGTTGTCTTAAGTCTTCTAATTTCCTTTGCATCATCACCAGTTATGTTAATATCATCAACATACACAATCAAAATTGTCTTCTTACCTTCTCTAATTTTGAAAAACATTGTATGATCTGATTGTGCTTGTGTGTATCATTCTGTTTTAAGGACTTTAACAAATCTTTCGAACCAAGCTAGTGGTGATTGCTTTAGTCCATATAGAGATTTTCTTAGTCTATATACTCTATTTCTTCCTTCCTCATCAAACCCTAGAGGAAGTTTCGTACACACTTCTTCCTTTTAGTTGGCCAAGAAGTTGTTTTTGATATCAAGTTGCTGAAGTGGCCAGTCAAGGTTAACAACTACTGATATCTATAGTCTGATAGTATTTAGTTTAGCCATAGGTGCAAATGTTTCCTTGTAGTCCATCCCATAGGTTTGAGTATAGCCCTTAGCTACTAATCTCGCCTTATATCACTCAATGGAACCATCAACCCTATATTTGACTGTGAATATCCACCTACACCTATGGGTTTCTTTCCTTTTAGCAGATCAACTTCTTCCCATGTTTCATTCTTTCCAAGTGCTCTTATTTCTTCGAAAACTGCTTCTCTCCATTCTAGTTAAGAGCTTCCTAAATATTTTTAGGAATATCAAAGCTTTATATTGAGACGATAGAGCTTCATAAGAGACAAACCTCTCAATCGAGTGCATAGGACCGAATCTAGATTTCTTCCATAAGGAAATTAGCTATTCCAAATATGTGTTGTCTTCTTAATCCTTACTGCTCTGAATTTCTTCAATAAGGACCTGCAATGGTTCAGAGATTAGCATAGTTTTAGGGATAAGAAGTGTACTACTTGCTTTCCTCCTTCGAGAGTGTGATCATGTATAACTGTTTCTGTATTAGGATTTCTCTCTATAGGTCACATAGGCATTGGAATTCAAGAATAGATATAGGTTTACGATTAGGCTGAGAGTCATCACCACCAAACTCACTCCAGTACTCCCCCTGAATGGAAGACTTGGGATATAAGAAATCTGTCTCAGAAAAAGAGACATCGCAACTAACAAACAACCTTTTTAATATAGGATCATAACATTTATACCCCTTTTGTGTAGCAGAGTAACCCAGAAACAAAATTTTTTGGCTCTTGGATAAACTGTGAATAAAGGTTGTGCACCTGAAAACCTTTAAAGGAAGGTTAGTTTCAAGATAAGTGGTAGTATAGGCTTCTTGAAATTTTTGGAGAGGTGTTTTGAAAGAAAGAACATGTCTAGACATTCTATTAATAAGATAGGTTGCAAAAATTTTGGAACATTACTGGTGTTCATCAAGGCCCTAGCTACTTTAAGAAGATGTCTATTTTTACTCTCAGCAACCCGATTTTGTTGAGGACTATTTACATAAGTATTTTTGTGGATAATTCCATGTTTTTGGAAGAAGGTATGAAGATGTTAATTAAAATATTCAGTACCATTGTCAGTATGAAGGACTTGAATGCTATTTTGGAATTGATTTTTTATCATTTGATAAAAATTGATGAATACGGTAAAGGTTTTAACTTTATCTTTCAAATGAAACACCTAACACAAATGAGTATGGTCATCAATGAATGTAATGAGCCATTTTGAATTTGTTTTATTAGGAATACGAGAAAGACCCCAAAGATCACTGTAGATAAGTGAAAAAAGATTTTGTGGATTTTTATTTGGTTATTATAAAGGAACTTCTTTGATGCTTAGCAATGTCACAATGATCGCAAAGATCTTTATTTATTGAGATGTTTGGAAACAACTTTGGCTTATATTGAAAGTTTGGGTGACCTAACCTCTTATGCGGTAATAATAGTTCATCACTCTTAAGGACAATCACACTATTACCCAAGCTATAAGGAGTAGTTTGACTTTCTTCATCTTCAAAGTAGTACACTTCATCTACCTCTTTAGCACTGCCAATCATCTTCTCCGATGATAAGTCCTATATAACATAATGAGTAGGAAAAAAATGAGCACTACAATTAGATTCTTTTGTTAACTTACTAACTAATCGAAGATTGCATTCTAGATTAGGAACATGTAAAACATAATTTACTTTCATAGAATATGTTACCTTGATATCTCCTTTTCCTGCAACTGAAGAGGAATCACCACTTGCTACCTTAATTTTTTCATGTCCGACACACAGAACATATGAAT
This sequence comes from Erythroxylum novogranatense, assembly GCA_029891385.1. NCBI lineage: Eukaryota > Viridiplantae > Streptophyta > Magnoliopsida > Malpighiales > Erythroxylaceae > Erythroxylum > Erythroxylum novogranatense. The sequence continues at coordinate 448,156 of JAIWQS010000250.1, read as the reverse complement.
GAAACATACTATAGTCATCTTCCATATGATCTGATGCTCCAGAATAAACTATCCACTTCTTCCTACCGCATGAAGAAAAAAAAACTTTTATGATATTACCTCTCATAGTAATATTAGCAACTATGCTTGCCTTCTATTAGGTAGTACTTCTACTAGTTTCGCTAGTGAAATATTCAGTTCACCTCCTTGTTGTGTCTGATTAACTTCAGATTTTTCTGCTCCTCCCTCACTAGGTACATGATAGCCTCAATTTTTTTCCCCGTTTTTGGTTTCCAGCCTAAAGGCTTTCCATAAATGTCCCATACCACTTTGATTACAATTCTCACACCATTTCTTATGATTTTTCTTATTGGATTCACCATGTGACATCAGGGAAGAAAATTCATTCGTTAATACTAAAGTTACATTTGGTTCTTCTTTTGGTTCCTCTTTTAGCATGATTTTTCTCCTTACTGCTTCCCTCTTAACTTTAGAAAATACTTCCTTAGCTATAGGCAAAGGCACTCTACTTAAGATTCTTCTACGAACATCATCCAATTTTTTGTTGAGACCAGCCAAAAATTCAAAGACAACATTGTCAATTTTTTGGTTACACATTACCACATCTTCCTTGCATCTCCACTCTTCATCTGACAAAAGGTCAAGTCCTTGCCAAAATGCTATCATTTCAACTTAATATTCTGTAACTATTCTATCACCTTGCTTCATTGCCACAACTTTGTTTTTATCTCATAAATCCACGATGCATCCTCTTCATCAAATTAGAACTGTTGCACTCCATTCTAGATTTCTTGAGTTGTTGGGAGAAACATAAAGGTCTGTTTGATTGGTGGTATCATGGCATTGATAAGCCATATGAGACCATGGAATTATCTATTTCCCACTGTTTTGCAGTCTGTAAGTTTGTTGAGTCTAGAATGTTACCATCTTCGATGATAAAGCTCAGCTTTCCTTGTCCTCCAATGCCGAGTTTTATAGCTTGAGCCTACTCTCGATAGTTTATTCCATTCAGTTTATCAGAAATAATGATAACTGGAACTCCTTCGATACCAGAGGTCATTAATGACTGTCCCACAGTCTGGTCTGGGTTTAGATTTGCCGTGGACGATCCCTCAAGATTGGAGGTCATTTCTTAACTTTCTAGGGTTGTCTCCAAGACTTCACTCTCTCTCTTTCATGTGGCTTTGATGCCATGTGAAATAGAGCTAATTTGCTCTATGTATTTTTATTAGAGACTGCAGTACATATATCAACGAATAGGGTTTATAGAATAATCTACAAAATATGTACAGATATAGAATATAATCCTAGGATACTGTATATCTATAAGATACTATTATCTAATCCAAAAAGATCTGATTATGATCAGATCATAATATTATGAGATATACATATCTTTTGACCATACTATCTTCCAGCCAGTAGTAATTATTTGTTAATACCTCTATACATATTAAGAATTTTAACATATCAAGATACTTTATACGTTTTTAATACAACACCTCCCATAAAGACTTATTGAAGAAGGAAAAATAAGGCATCATATGGAAATCACTTGAAAATGGAAAAAGTCAGCAGTGAAGAAGTTAATAATATATGACAGTTTTCGAGTCTTGCATAAATCTAAGAAAATCTACAACCACTTCACTTGCATGTTCTTCATGATTATCACTTTTAGCTACACTTTCGAGTTAGTTTTGCTAGGTCCTAGGAATTTGTTATATTCTTATTAGTTTAAATAGTCTGTGTGTTTTGTTCATTAAATATGGCAGAATTAGGTCTAATCATCTCCATACGAACTATCTTTAAGTGTTATTTTATTTAAGTTTGCTAAACGTAGGCATATAAGACAGTTGTTGGTAGCAGAAATGCGTATGCTTAGGTAGATGCGTGGTTTTTTTAGGAGAGATAAAGTTAGGAACTGGGTGGTGAGAGAGAGACTACGGGTAGCCAGCTTTGCAGACAAGTTGAGAGAGATTAGGCTTCGGTGGTATGGGCATGTGCGGAGGAGGCCCATCGATGCTCTGGTACGGAGCTGTGAGGGCATAACACTTAGTGACTATAAGAGGAGGAGAGGTAGGCCGTACAAGAATTGGCGGGACGTAATCAAGGCCGATATGTCAGATTAGCCCTTAATGAGGTAGTTGCTCAGAATAAAAAAGTTTAACGTGATCAGATAAGGGTAAAGGATTAACTGTTCCAGTTACCCAAACCCCTTACTTGGTGAGTGACACAAAGGGATGGACTTTATATAATACTAGGTTCTCGCAGATCTATCCTCCTTCAGGTATTCCCCATCTTTTTTTCTCTTTTATTGTTTCTGTATACCACATCATTCTTATATTGTCTCATTTGCATGAGGGTCCACCTAAATGCCTCTCTACTATGTAGGGTAAGGTCGATACTATCGGACCTCCCGTAACCTACTTCATCATGGGATTTCGATCGGGTGATGATGATGATGAATTAATAAAAACACGTAATAATTTATAATTATTAATAAAATAAATAAAAATATTTAATAATATTTAATAGTGAATGATATCATAATTAATAATAAAATAATAATTAATCAATAATAATAATTAAATGATTCTCTTTGCCATATAATAGCATGCTCACGAGTGTGACTTAACATGTCACACACATGAGCAAAGATTTAATAATTAACTAATAATATTTTATAATTAATAATAACATGCATAATAATTAATTAATAATATTTTATAAATAATAATATCATGCACGATTGTGACTAATATATAAATAATAATTACATTATTAACAATTAATTAATAATAAGAATTAATAAAACATGTAATAATTTATAATTAATAATAACATAAATAAAAATAATTAATAACATTTAATAATGAGTAATGTCATAATTAATAATCAAATATGTACATATATACATAATATATTATAATTAATCATTAAAAAATTATTAATGATATAAGAAACTTTAATCAACTAAATTTTTAACAATATTTAATTTTAATATATATGTGTGTCACAGTGCCTAATATATTATAATTAACCAATCAATTTATTATCACTTAATTAATGAATTAAATAATTATTGTTAATTAATTGATAATAATAATAATAATAATAATAATAATAATAATAATTATTATTATTATTATTATTATTATTATTATTATTATTATTATTATTATTATTATTATTATTATTATTATTATTAGGTTGTGAATTCTCAAGTTATAATTTTTTATGAATCATGGATTAAATTTTGTAAAGTATTATTTCATAATTTATGGGATATATAATTATTATTACTAATCACGACATTATAATTATTAAGTCACAATCATACATATGTAAATATATACATAATATATTAACATATACAATGATACATTAAGAAATCGTTGTGAATTATTTTATATGTTAGTGTGTGTAATTTACAATCTAAAATTGAAGAATAATTATAATTTGCACAAATCAAAACATCATAGTCATACTTTATCGAAATCATGCTATAAAATAGTGACTTGTTTATAATTATGGACACATCGATTGCTAAATTCAAAGCATAAAAAGCATTTGAAAGATGAAAACCATGGAAGGGTGTGAAGAGACATTATCAGTCATAAATGTTCAAAAATAAAGAAGTATAATTTGGAAGTCACGGAGCCGTGCATATGTAGTTATGTAGATATAATATAGTTGTGACATAAAAATAGTGTCCCTCTTCTGTCACCATCGTGCTCAAGCACGATTGTGCAACACTTGACAATCTTGAGCACGATTGTGCAACACTTGACAATCCCTCTTTGTCACGATCGTGCAACTCACCAATATCCCTCTTCGTTACAATCGTGCACTCCTTTTTTCAAGCATCATTCCAGCTTTTTTTAAAAATAAATTTTGGGCCAATCTTACATGGCTATTTTGACAAAGAAAATGAAGTATTTAAGCGATACATCCTTCTAAACAAATGTTTCCATATGTTTTAGGTTTTTAATGGCATCAATTTCATGTAGTTTGGTTCAATATTTTGCAAATTATACTCAAAATACTATAGACTGTTCCCAATAGTCATAAGCGTGACTACTTAAGCTATAAATATATTGAAGAGCTATATATATACTGAATATTACTATATAATAATTAATAATAATTAGCAATTAGCAATGTAGGTTATGACTAACATATATACTAAATATTAACATGTACTACTTAATCAATTAATTACATTTTAATAGATCAATTTATTAACTATATATTTATTATTATTAATTATAACTGAGTAAACTTAATGACTAATGATTAATAATTAATTTATAAATAAATTATATTTTAATCAATTAGTTAATTTATTATATTTTAATTATTATTAATTATATCAAATTAATTAATTAGTTAATTAATTAATTATATGCTTTATAATGTGTTAAATATATTATAATTAATTATGTTATAATTAATCGAATAATTAATAATATTTTAATCAATTATTTAATGAAAATGTTATAACATTATATAGATGTTAATTACTTGCTAACAAGAAAAACAAAATAAAATGCACGGTTATGAGTATGGCAGTCACGTTTGTGACTATTAACTCACAGCCCGACTACTTAGAGCTACAAATCTACTGAATATTAGTATATAATAATTAATAATGAAGGTCATGATTAACATTTATGCTAAATATTAATATGTACTGCTTAATCGTTAGTTATATTTTAATACATCAATTAATTAATGATATATTAATAATTATTAATTATAATCAATAAACTTAACGATTAACGATGAATAATTAATTTATAAATATATTATATTTAATAAATCAATTAATTATAATATTTTAATTATTATTAATTATATCAAAATTAATAACTTAACTATACTTTAAGCATATTTAATTAAGAAATAAAAATATATATTTGTTACAATGACACTTCCTTACACTCTGATTAACTTGAAATTTGGAGCATGAAATTCTCACACATTTTCTTTCCTCTCTACCAAATTTCATGGTCATATGAATTCATTAAAAAAGTTTTAATTATAATGTTATATGCCCTTACACGAACTTACCTAGACTTCATCGGTAAGCGAAATCTTGCAGATTTTTAAGATATAAGCTTTTAAGTGTGAAAAACCGAGTCCATCGGATGGATATGAACATGGTGGTTAAATTAAATGTGTTCTAATGCCTTAGAGGTGATTAGACATGATTTATAGACTTATTAGATACCTAGAAAGCTTAACTGAAAAAGTTGATGTATATAAGAACTTATTTGCAAATTGTTAAAAGTCAAAGGATTTAAACGTAATTTTTAAATTCTTGGAGGACCAATATGTAATTTTACAAAGTTAACGGGCTTAGTTATTGTTTCCAAAAGCCCAAGAACCAAAATTAAAATAAAAGTTTTGGTGATTTCCAAATTTTGGGCTTAATTGCAAATTTAGGAAAGTTTGCAAGGTAAAATGGTAATTTAACATAAGCTAAGGGCAAAATAGTAATTCCCATTTCGTCAATATTCTAGACCCTTCTTTCACTTATGATCGTGGATCACATTTCTAAGGTCTTAAGACATTTTGTTTTAATTGAAAGAAAGGAGAAGAAAGGAGAAAAGAGAGGAAGAAGAGGAAGTTTTGGCTATCACCAAAATTCACCCTTATTTTTGGTTTTTTAATACAAAACAAGGTGTTTTAAGCTAATTTGGGATTAAGGAACTCAAATCTATCATTAGATTTGAGAAAATCTCAAAGGATTTGAAGATATCATCAAAGGAAGATTTAGGTAAATTTTGTCTCATCTCTCTCTACATTATGATTTTGAGTTTGGTATTAAGATATGTTGTTCTCCATGCCTGAATATGCATGAAACATGGTTTAGATGAATGAAATGCGTCATGGAGAGGGTTCTTTAAGTCAAAACCAAAATTACCCCCCTTTTGGTAAAAGTTTGTGAAATTTTGAATATCTTTTGAAACTGATAGTTTAAATGAACTCTATGATGTTAATTATGTATGTATGATAAAATGCCTAAGTGAACTTGGTTTAGGATTTAAGGATTTTGATGGTGTGCATTGGAAAACACTTTTATGTCAACTTAGAGTGTACTTGAATTGTTGCTTATATTGATGAATAATGGCCTAATATGCTTAGATAAAGATGTGCTTCATTATGTTATGAAATCAGTAAGTTTGGATTAAAGGCATTAAATGCCTTAAAAAATGCAAAAGAGAAGCTAATGTGATGGTGTATAAGTATGAAATTTATGTTTAAGTAGTAATTTCATTGTATGTCTTTTTATTTGTAAAGGCTCAGAAGCTGTAAATTAGGGAGCTCGTACCGAGGATTGTTGAAGTTAAGAGAGAGTATATCTTCTTTGAGGTGAGTTGCGAAAACCGTATTTCTCAAATAGGATTAGAACATCCTAAGACAAGTATGATGATTGGTTTATGAATTTTGAACCTAGGCAACGTATGGTAGAATTGAATTTCAAATGGATGCAAATATGTTTAGGTATTTAATAAATGTCATTATTTTGAACAACTATGCATTCGGAGTACAAAAGATAACTTTTATTGTATGAAATAATGTTTCAACATTGTTTTTGAAATCGATATCTTATTACATATTTTGAAAAATGATACTATTTTTAACAATCCTGTGTTTGAAGTGCAAAGGGCAAAGCGTTATGATGGTTTACTTTCATATTTTGAGAAATGATATTACTTTTAACAAACCTACAAATAAAATGCAATGGAAAACATCTTATTTTTCTAAAACTACATTTTTGAAAAACTTAGCATTTGGATTTTAAAAGATGACTTTTATTACATAAAATAGTGTTTTGGAATTTACAAATGCATAACCAAGTTATGTATTCTGCATGTATTTGTTCTCTTTTAGCTTAGAGCCATGGTACAGTTTCATTTTATCGGTTAGACCGATAAATAAAAACATGGTGCTTTACTTGATTTTTGTATTTAATTTTTGTATATGATCTTTGTCATTGGTGAGGAAACTATTGGCCAATTGTATGCTGGGCACAATTGATTAAGCAACCCCTGAACCCTTGACGCTTGTATATTAAAGTCGAGTCTTCGTATTGATACCTTTCTATGGGAATCGTGGGTGATTCCACACCTACGGTCTGGACATCGACGAGGTCATAACCCAGAGTTATGACGCTCTTATCAACTGTAGTCCAGACTCACCACGGATGAAAGTCGAGCCAACACCGATAATCGGTGGGTGTGCACATTAGTTTGGCTAACTAATAGTGTCACACATAATTGTTTTGGCTTATCCTAATATTGGTTTTCCTATCAATATTTGATTTATACATATGATGTTTTTATGCTTTTGTGTACTAAAACTGGAACCTATTTTCACCGGATGAGTGAGTTAATAGGCTAGGCTTATATGGTTCCTAACTAGTATACGTTGAGTCATAGGTTGGGCCTATATGTTTTCTATGTGATATATATTCACTTCATAGGTTATCTACACTGTCTTGGTATGAATCAAATTCTATTTGTGATATATGTTTTTCCTGCTCAATGAGTACCTAGTGTGCTCACCCCCTCTGCTTTCCAACCATAGGTTAATTTAGTGAGTTTGAAGCTTTGAGTGGATCATGGAGTCTTTCGACATTTTCAAGGTATTACTACACGTGGGTAGTTTCTTAGTTTTTATTTTTATTGTCTAGTAGCTCATAAACTGTGTTTATGTAAATACACTTTATGATTTTGTAAGTTAACTTTTGATTACCTTGTGTTTTATAAATGACTTTATGTATGAATCTTTGATACCATTGTTGAGATTGCCTGGAGTGGACTTTAAAGTCCTGAAATTGTGGTTAGAGTTGAATATAGAAGTGTGTTTAAAAATGTTTGCAGCTTTTTGAGATTTTTAAAACACAGCTGATGTGTTGCCTAATTTTTAAAAAAAATAGATATTCAGTTAGCCTTGCATAGTCGGATTAAGGATACCGTGAGTGTCCTTAGCTCCGTTAAGCAGCGGTTATCATGGGCCCAATGTAGTACTGGGTCGTGACAGACACGATCATGACAGGGTAAACCTAAAAGGGTTTGCACGATTGTGAGATTGAGGAGATATTAGGGAAAGCAAAATATGAATGGTGCAGTTGAATGTAGAAGAAAGAGAACTAAAAGGTAAGTCATTTAGACAAACAATGACGTGAGTTTAGAGACATGCAATATATTTTTTACTTCTGTGAAAGCAAGGACTTATAAAGTTCTGAGAACTATGCTTTTTCACAGAACTTATAAAAGTTCTGAGAACTATGCTTTCCCTAACATGTTTAATTTGTACATTTTTTATGTAGATATTTGACGTATTGTTTCCATCATGAATTATCATGTTTATTTTCCAATATCAATCCAAGGTGAAAAAATATGTTTTAATGTTCTTTATAATCCCCTAATTCACTTTGTTTTTAGTTTTTGATTCTGCCAACCGCTAGAGAACATATATACATATGCATTATATAGATCTACTAATTAATAAAAGGGTCAATAAACCCTAGATCGGCAAAAAAGCAAACGTAATAAAGCAATAAGAGATGGATGCTACTTACCATCCATGATTCTATTTGGAATCATACTTTGCAAGAAAACATAAACAACTTTGAATAGTCTATTTTGCATAGGCTTGTCGTGGAAAAACAAACTTAACACTTAGGATTCTAATAATAATGCACAGTTCAAAAGGCAATAATTGAATAATAATAACAATTAAAAGAAAACAAATAAGATCATTAAATTGAGAATTCTCACCAGAGTAACCTTCCTAAGTTTTAGGAGCAGGAAATGGAGGTATAACCCCAGCTCTTGTCAATTCTTCCATAGGTTTAACTATGTGAGAAAGGGTTTGGTGAGTGCATTAAATGTATAAATTTCTTGAGATGTATGTTAATTAAATTAATGTTTGACATGATTGAAAGCAAGAAGACTTATTAATTGGTGGGAGCAAAAGAATACAAAGGATCGTTAAATTGAGAATTCTGACGTGAGGAACCTTCACGAGTTTAGGAGCAGGAAATGAGGTATAAACCCAGCTCTTATTGATTCTTCGAGAGGTTTAACTCTGTGAGAAGTCACAACTGTGCATGTAGACTATTAAGTCACGCCTTTGGCTATTAAGTCACAGACGTGACAACTTAGAAGAGCTATATATATCTTGAATATTAGTATATAATAATTAATAATAATTAACAATCAATATTAATATGTACTACTTAATCAAATATAGATATTTTATTTAATTAATCAATCAATTAATTATATATTAATTATAACTTAACAAAATAACAGTTAATGATTAATAATTAATTTATAAATAAATCATTTTTAATAAATCATTAATTCCTTATACTTTAAGTATCATTAGTTATATTAAAATTAATTATATTTTAATAAATTAATAATATTTTATATGTGTTAAATATATTATAATTAATAAATCAATTAATAATGTCATAATTAATCAACTAATTAATAATAGTTTAATTAATTATTTATTTATTTAATAAAATTTTATAAAATTTATATAGGAACAAAATAACAACTCCCATGTTATGCTTGTGACTATTAAGTCACGTGCATGGCTACTTAAGCTATATATATATAGTGAAGTTATATATATATATATATATATATGGAATATTAATACATAATAATTAATAATAATAAATAGTTAATAAAGTAGGTCATGACTAATTGTTAATTCATCAATTTGCACTTATTTTATACTTAATTATCTTTAATGTATTGAAATTATTATCCGAAATTAATGGAATTATCTTATAATTGTTTACAGATGATTTTCAACACCTTAGAGATAAAATTGAATAAAAAAAGATGCAAAAGAATGAAAAAAATCTGAAATTCCAAATTTGACAGCAATTTAGTGACTAAGTGTAGGCATGTCTAAGGATGGAATAAATCTGCAGATCAATTTTCAAAAGTCAAATTCGAGATTCTCACAATCTTTAAAGATTATATTGCCATCTTTCAAGGGGATTGACTACCTGAAAATGGGGGACACATTATCTGATGAGAATCAGGAAAAGATAGGAGGGAAATTAGAAAAATAAGCATAAAAGGAAAGAGGATCACTATTCACGCAAGCTTAGACTAGTTTTTAGAGATTTTCATTTATGCTATTTCTTTTCAGTCTTTTTACGTTTTCTGCACTTTCTCCATTAGTATTTTAGTGTTTTTCAGTAAAGAACTTGGGATGGAGACTTTACGCTTTGTTATTTATTTCGTTTTCAATTCTAGTATGAGTAGCTAAACTTTTTTTCTTGATTGAAGGGATTCGTGTTATCCGTTATTATGCATGAGATGTTTCAATAAAGTTTATATTGTTGATGAACATTGAATATCTTCTGAATTACTTTTTCTAAATGATTTGATTGATTTCTAGGTGCTCAACTAGGGATTAATTCGTTCAATAGCTAGATTAACAAAATATGACGTTCAGTTTCGTTAATCACAAGTAGCAATTAGGATTACCTTCTTTATGTTAGGGTTGAAAATTCTAAGGAGATATTCGCTTGATTGATTACATGTCGTACATATATTTCGCTTGCTCATTGGTTCTTGATTTGTAAAGCTATAATTCAATTAAACCTATGATCGTATCTAGGTTGTTGTTTAATAAGAATGCTAGGATATATGTTTCTAGTCATTACTTTTAAGAGAAAACATTCCCAATGAATGTTTGTTAATGATTGCAATTTTATATCGAAGATCCATATTAGCGTGATAACATCGGTGACCCAAAAACCAAGGTATTTTCCTTTAATTTTTTAGATCCAATTATTGCTTTCGATTTGCGATTTCTCTTATAATTTTTGTTATTTTGTCGTGAATCAACACCCCCCCCCCCATTTCGTTACTTTCTTTTAGTTTTGAACATCGCTTACCTTTACCGTTACAAATTTCTCGTGGGAACGATATCCACTTACCGTTACTACATTAATTTGCATTAACGTAAGTGATTTCTTTTGAATTTGGTTGCAGGTGACATCAGTACCACTAATATATATACTAAATATTAACATGTACTACTTAATCGATTAATTATATTTTATACATCAATTAATTAATTATAATTGAATAAACTTCATATTTAATGATTAACAATTAATTTATTAAAATATATTTTAATAAATCAATTAATTTATTATATTTTAATTATTATTAATTATATCAAAATTAATTAATAATTTAATAAGATAATTAATTAACAATAATGAAAAAGCAAAACTAAATAATATGCTTGGTTGTTAGCTAACAACTCACAATCATGAAAATCACACTGCGACTTAATAGTCACGTGCATGACTACCATTTATACAAACTTAATATTATTATATAACACTTAATAATAATTAATTTTCAATAATATATACTTAATATTAATACAATTATTAACAATTATTTATTGCTTATGTTATTATTAATGCCTTTGACAAATTTATTTTTCAAATTTTAATTAAATATACTTAATATATATTTAATAAATTAAAGTATAACTAATTTATTAATTAAAATATAATTACATATAATTAAAATATAAGAAGGAAGGAATGATTAGCTTAATAACTAATTAATAATTAATAATATTTTATATATTATTAAGTTAATTAAGTGTTATATATTAAGGATCATATGAGTTAATTTTATTTTAGTCAATTAATGAATTAATAATGTTTTATATATGTCTTAATTATCTAATAAATTAATTATCTTTTATTTAATCAATTAATTAATTATATTTAATTATAAATTAAAAATTTATATGTGTCACAAAGCGTGACGCTTAAGTCATGCTTGTGACCTTATATTTTAATTAATTAATTAATTATATTTTATTAAAATGATAAAATATGTAAGTGCCATAGGCGTGACACTTAAGTCATGCTTGTGACCTTATATTTTAATTATTTAATTTATTAATTATATTTTATTTAATCAATTAATTAATTATATTTAAATAAATATAAAATATTAATCTAGTTAATTATTATCTGTTGGTCCAGCATCATCTAGTTAGGACCAAGTAGAAATGCTACTCTTTCGATGCACAACTGTTACATGTGGGTGACCAATGAAAGGCATCCTTTTTTTGTGTTTTCTAGAAGAAAAGTCATGAATGCTATAAAAGAACCTTTTCGCCTAGTATATGCTCGTCAAATTAGTAGTTCTAAGCGAGAATATGAAAAGAATGTAGATTGTCATTAGACTAATCAAATTTGGATTTTTATTTCAAATTTTCTTACTAAAAAAATAAAAAATAAAATTTCCAATTCTTGTTGATGTTTTTGTCGACTTCCTTGCTATGAACTTTTAGAACCAAAACTAGTAGATTAATTTAGGATAAACATAAAACTAAAGGGAACTCCAATCTACCTAGGATTCATTAAATATAATGTCAAGTGCCGTTATTTAAAGACATTTAAAAGTTATTTCATCGACAAGGCACTTTATTTGTTCCTTTAAAGGCTTGATTATGGTTAAATTATAGGGTTTACTCAACGGATCTACTTATATGCATTTCTCTATGAATATCAATCTTCCCCAATATGTTGGTTTAAAGCACATAGCCTTGGTGTCATTAACAGCTTTCTCAATGTTTCCCATTCTTGCCATTGTAATTATACCATTCATAATCACATAATTATTTTGTTATACATCTCTTCCTTTTTTTCCCCCAAATAAGCCATGCATAAAGGATGCTTTAAATAAAAGCTTTCTAGGTGCGCATTCCACACGAAGAGTTTCATTGTCCTAATTTATTCTTGTGAATCTAAGCGATGAGTGCATTAGGTGCTTACTGGTCTTGTAAATAGTAGGTCTCAAAATCATAAAGCTCCAGTTAAATAATCAGAGAGCCCACACTGAGATTAGTAGTTGTGAATCCATATATGATAGTGGCATGTATTTGTGTTTTCATTGACTATCTATCATTTTCAAAATATTAATTCTTAAAATAGATCCAATATTTTATTTTTGATGAGAAATTGATTGAACCACATGGAGGAGTAGAGTTAGTAATTGTTTTGTAATAATGTGAGTAATGAAATTTGCATCTTTTAAATATAATTGCTTATCATACATCTATATTGCTACTTTGCCTTATTTGTATTCTTACTAGATAGTGAGTAGCTTTATAGTTTACTATTATTATGTCAAGCATTAGAAGTTTTCTTGGTTTGATATGATTTATTGACTATGCTTAGTTGATAGTGTTACTTTATACGTTTGTAAATAGGGTTCTTAAGGATCAAACCGTTATAGGTGCTTGTGTGTCATCTAAAAACCTATCCGGGTGAGTTATATTGCTTATATTATTATTACTTTTTATTTGATACGACTAAGTTTTATCTCTTCTATATTTCCTTTCAATTTTAAACAATAATTTTGTGGCTTAACACATAATTTGGTACTCTAAATCATGGGTAAAATTTAATGGATGTTGTTTCTTTATCTTGGATTAGTCTACTAAGAATATGATAATCATTTGTTGCAGATGCAATTTGTTATGTACGAAAATTTTTTGGGCAATGATTATATTCGACACAACTTTCCAGTTGACTTTTGTTTGAGTATTAGATAAAATCTTTTGCATATAATGATGGTATGCATAGCTTGCAGTGCTTGATAGATATTCAAAATGCCCTTTATTTGGGAGTCTATCTGTGAATCAGAGCTAATTTGCTCTATTTATTTTTATTAAAGACTGTAATATATATATACTCGAATAGGGTTTATAGAATAAATTAGAAAATCTGTACAGATATAGAATATAATCTTAGGATTTTGTATATCTAAAGCTGCCTTGTTATCATAATAGTGCTTTCTAGGTATCTCAAAAATGATTCCCAATCCTGTCAATATTCTCTTTAACCAGAGACTTCCACATACCCCTTTTGCAACAACTCTTAGTTTAGCTTCAGCACTACTCTTGGCTACCACCTTTTGCTTTTGACTTTACCACGTGACCAAATTTCTTCATAGAAAAGTATAATATCTAGTGGTTGACCTTCTATCCTCTTCTAAACTTGCCCAATCTGAATCAATATATATTTCAATTGTTCTTTGATCTCCTTTCTTGAATAGTAGACCTTTCCCTAGAGTACCTTTTAGATATCGTAAGATCTTATAAACTTTCGCCAAATACTTTCTCATTGGTTCATGCATACAGCGACTTACAACACTTATGGTAAAAGCAATATCTAGTTTAGTATGAGCCAAATAAATTAATCTTCCCACTAGTGTTTGATATTCTTCATGCTTAACAAGTTTGTCATCTTCATCCCTAAACTTTGTAATGTCAATAGGAGCAGTGCTTGGTTTGCATCCTAACATTCTAGGCTATTTGAAGAGATCAAGAATGTACTTTCTTTGTGAGATGTAAACTCCCTTCTTTTGATCTTACTACTTCCATGCCCATAAATACTTCATTTCTCCTAAGTCTTTAACTTCAAATTCTTTCTTTGATGTTGTCTTAAGTCTTGTAATTTCCTCTGCATCATCACCAGTTCTGTTAATATCATCAACATACACAATCAAAATTGTCTTCTTACCTTCTCTAATTTTAAAAAACATTGTATGATCTGATTGTGCTTGTGTGTATCCTTCTGTTTTAAGGACTTTAACAAATCTTTCGAACCAAGCTCGTGGTGATTGCTTCAGTCCATATAAAGATTTTCTTAGTCTATATACTCTACTTCTTCCTTCCTCATCAAACCCTAGGAAGTTTTGTACACACTTCTTCCTTTTAATTGGCCATTCAAGAAGTTGTTTTTGATATCAAGTTGCTGAAGTGGCCAGTCAAAGTTAACAGCTACTGATAACTATAGTCTGATAGTATTTAGTTTAGCCATAGGTGCAAATGTTTCCTTGTAGTCCATCCCATAGGTCTTAATATAGCCCTTAGCTACTAATCTCACCTTATACCTCTCAATGGAACCATCAACCCTATATTTGACTGTGAATATCCACCTACATCTATGGGTTTCCTTCCTTTTAACAGATCAACTTCTTCCTATGTTTCATTCTTTCCAAGTGCTCTTATTTCTTCGAAAACTGCTTCTCTCCATTCTAGTTAAGAGCTTCCTAAATATTTTTAGGAATATCAATTTTATCTAGATTAGCAATAAAATCTTTATATTGAGAAGATAGAGCTTCATAAGAGACAAACCTCTCAATCGAGTGCATAGTACATAATCTAGATTTCTTCCTTAAGGAAATTATCCATTCTAAGTCTGTGTTGTCTTCTTAAAAGAATTGGCGGGAAGTGATCAAGGCGGATATGTCAGAGTTAGCCCTTAATGAGGTAGTTGCTCATAATAGAAAAGTTTGGAGTGATCGGATAAGGGTAAAGGATTAACTGTTCCAGTTACCCAATCCCCTTACTTGGTGAGTGACACAGAGGGATGGACTTTATATAATACTAGGTTCTCGCAGATCTATCCTCCTTCAGATATTCCCCTTCTTTTTTTCTTTTTTATTATTTCTGTATACCACATCATTCTTATATTGTCTCATTTGCATGCGGATTCACTAGAAACAGCCTCTCTACTATGTAGGAGTAAGGTCACGCACTATCGACCTCCCTGACCTCGCCTCATCATGCGGGATTTTAGATTGGGTGATGATGATGATGAATTAATAAAAACACGTAATAATTTATAATTATTAATAACATAAATAAAAATATTTAATAGTGAATGATAACATAATTAATAATCAAATAATAATTAATCAATAATAATAATTAAAAGATTCTCTTTGCCATATAATAGCATGCTCACGGGTGTGACTTAACATGTCACACCTATGAGCAAAGATTTAATAATTAACTAATAATATTTTATAATTAACAATAGCATGCATAATAATCAAATGATAATTAATTAATAATATTTAATAAATAATAATATCATGCACGATTGTGACTAATATATAATTAATAATTACATTATTAACAATTAATTAATAATAAGAATTAATAAAAACATGTAATAATTTATAATTAATAATAACATAAATAAAAATAATTAATAACATTTAATAATGAGTAATGTCATAATTAATAATCAAATATGTACATATATACATAATATATTATAATTAATCAAGTAAATAAATTTTTATTAATGATATAAGAAACTTTTAATCAACTAAATTTTTAACAATATTTAATTTTAATATATATATGTGTCACAGTGCCAAATATATTATAATTAACCAATCAATTTATTATCACTTAATTAATGAATTAAATAATTATTGTTAATTAATTGATAATAACAATAATAATAATAATAATAATAATAATAATAATAATAATAATAATAATAATAATAATAATATTATTATTATTATTATTATTATTATTATTATTCAGGTTGTGAATTGTCAAGTTATAACTTTTATGAATCATGGATTAAAATTTGTAAAGTCTTATTTCATAATTTATGGGCAATATAATTATTATTACTAATCACGACATTATAATTATTAAGTCACAATGTACATATGTACAAAATACATAATATAT
The DNA here is from genome assembly GCA_029891385.1 of Erythroxylum novogranatense. Classification (NCBI taxonomy): domain Eukaryota; kingdom Viridiplantae; phylum Streptophyta; class Magnoliopsida; order Malpighiales; family Erythroxylaceae; genus Erythroxylum; species Erythroxylum novogranatense. The sequence continues at coordinate 431,566 of JAIWQS010000250.1, read as the reverse complement.
TAATATATACAATGATACATTAAGATATCGTTGTGAATTATTTTATATGTCAAGTGTGTGTAATTTACAATCTAAAATTGAAGAATAATTATAATTTGCACAAATCAAAACATCATAGTCATACTTTATCGAAATCATGCTATAAAATAGTGACTTGTTTATAATTATGGGCACATCGATTGCTAAATTCAAAGCATAAAAAGCATTTAAAAGATGAAAACAGTGGAAGGATGTGAAGAGACATTATCAGTCATAAATGTTCAAAAATAAAGAAGTACAATTTGGAAGTCACGGAGCCGTGCTTATGTAGTTATGTAGATATAATTTTAGTTGTGACATAAAAATAGTGTCCCTCTTCTGTCACCATCGTGCTCAAGCACGATTGTGCAACACTTGACAATCCCTCTTTGTCACGATCGTGCAACTCACCAATATCCCTCTTGGTTACAATCGCACACTCCTTTTTTCAAGCATCATTCCAGCTTTTTTTAAAAATAGATTTTGGGTCAATCTTACATGGCTATTTTGACAAAGAAAATGAAGTATTTAAGCGATACATCCTTCTAAACAAATGTTCCCATATGTCTTAAGTTTTTAACGACACCAATTTCATGTAGTTTGGTTCAATATTTTGCAAATTATACTCAAAGTACTATAGACTGTTCCCAATATAGTCATAAGCGTGACTACTTAAGCTATATATATACTGAAGAGCTCTATATATAATGAATATTACTATATAATAATTAATAATAATTAACAATTAGGAATGTAGGTTATGACTAATATATATACTAAATATTAACATGTACTACTTAATCAATTAATTACATTTTAATACATCAATTTATTAACTATATATTTATTATTATTAATCATAATCGAGTAAACTTAACACCTAATGATTAATAATTAATTTATAAATAAATTATATTTTAATCAATTAGTTAATTTATTATATTTTAATTATTATTAATTATATCAAATTAATTAATTAGTTAATTAACTAATCATATGCTTTATATGTGTTAAATATGTTATAATTAATTATGTTATAATTAATCAAATAATTAATAATATTTTAATCAAATATTTAATGAAAATGTTATAACATTATATAGATGTTAATTACTTGCTAACAAGAAAAACAAAATAAAATGCACGGTTATGAGTATGCCAGTCACGTTTGTGACTATTAACTCACAGGCTTGACTACTTAGAGCTACAAATCTACTGAATATTAGTATATAATAATTAATAATGAAGGTCATGATTAACATATATGCTGAATATTAATATGTACTGCTTAATCGTTAGTTATATTTTAATACATCAATTAATTAATGATATATTAATAATTATTAATTATAACTGAATAAACTTAACGATTAATGATGAATAATTAATTTATAAATATATTATTTTAATAAATCAATTAATTATAATATTTTAATTATTATTAATTATATCAAAATTAATTAATTAACTATACTTTAAGCATATTTAATAAATAAATAAAAATATATATTTGTTACAATGACACTTCCTTCCACTCGATTAACTTGAAATTTGGAGCATGAAATTCTCACACATTTTCTTTCCTCTCTACCAAATTTCATGGTCATATGAATTCATTAAGAAAGTTTTAATTATTTAATTATAACAAAATTAATTGATTCATTTATTATAATATATTTAACAAATATAAAAATATACTTTACTAATTTAAATATAATAATTTAATTAACTAATTTTGATATCAATAATAATAATTAAGTTTATTCAGTTGTAGTTAATATATAATTAAATAGTTGATGTGTTATAATATAATTAATTGATTAAGTAGTGCATGTTAATATTTACTATATATGTTAGTCATTATTAATTATTATATACTAATATTTAGTGTATATAGCTTAAGAAGCCATGCCTATGACTTAATTAACACCTATGTAATTTAATAAAATTTTATTAAATAAATAAGCAAATATTCAATATATTATTAATTTGTCAATAAATATATATACTTAACATTAGCAAGTACTACTTAATCAATTAATAATATTTTAATAATACCTACATATATACATAATATATTAACATATACAATGATACATTAAGAAATCGTTGTGAATTATTTTATATGTCAATGTGTGTAATTTACAATCTAAAATTGAAGAATAATTATAATTTGCACAAATCAAAACATCATAGTCATACTTTATCGAAATCATGCTATAAAATAATGACTTGTTTATAATTATGGTCACATCGATTGCTAAATTCAAAGCATAAAAAGCATTTGAAAGATGAAAACAAAGGAAGGGTGTGAAGAGACATTATCACTCATAAATGTTCAAAATAAAGAAGTATAATTTGGAAGTCACTAACTGCATATGTAGTTATGTAGACATAATTTTAGTTGTGACATAAAATAGTGTCCTCTTCTGTCACCATCGTATGCAAACACGATTGTGCAACACTTGACAATCCTCTCTCATCACGATCGTGCAACTCACCAATATCCCTCTTGGTTACAATCGCGCACTCCTTTTTTCAAGCATCATTCCAGCTTTTTTTGAAAATAGATTTTGGATCAATCTTACATGGCTATTTTGACAAAGAAAATGAAGTATTTAAGCGATACATCCTTCTAAAAAAATGTTCCCATATGTCTTAAGTTTTTAATGGCACCAATTTCATGTAGTTTGGTTCAATATTTTGCAAATTATATTCAAAATACTATAGACTGCTCCCAATAGTCATAAGCGTGACTACTTAAACTATATATATTGAAGAGCTCTATATATAATGAATATTACTATATAATAATTAATAATAATTAACAATTAGCAATGCAGGTTAAGACTAACATATATACTAAATATTAACATGCACTACTTAATCAATTAATTACATTTTAATACATCAATTTATTAACTATATATTTATTATTATTAATTATAACTGAGTAAACTTAACACTAATGATTAATAATCAATTTATAAATAAATTATATTTAAATCAATTGGTTAATTTATTATATTTTAATTATTATTAAAAATATCAAATTAATTAATTAGTTAATTATATGCTTTATATGTGTTAAATATATTATAATTAATTATGTTATAATTAATCAAATAATTAATAATATTTTAATCAATTATTTAATGAAAATGATATAACATTATATAGATGTTAATTACTTGCTAACAAGAAAACAAAATAAAATGCATAGTTATGAGTATGGCGTCACGTTTGTGACTATTAACTCACAGCCTCACTACTTAGAGCTACAAATCTACTAAATATTAGTATATAATAATTAATAATGAAGGTCATGATTAACATATATGCTAAATATTAACATGTACTGCTTAATCAGTTAGTTATATTTTAAAGCATCAATTAATTAATGATATATTAATAATTATTAATTATAACCTAATAGACTTAATAGCCACGATGAATAATTAATTTATAAATATATTATATTTAATAAATCAATTAATTATAATATTTTAATTATTATTAATTATATCAAAATTAATTAATTAACTTACTTTAAGCATATTTAATTAAGAAATAAAAATATATATTTGTTACAATGACACTTCCTTCCACTCGATTGACTTGAAATTTGGAGCATGAAATTCTCACACATTTTCTTTCCTCTCTACCAAATTTCATGGTCATATGAATTCATTATGAAATTTTAATTATTTAATTATAACATAATTAATTGATTCATTTATTATAATATATTTAACATATATAAAAATATACTTTACTAATTTAAATATAATAATTTAATTAACTGATTTTGATATAAGTAATTATAATTAAGTTTATTCAGTTGTAATTAATAATAATTAATAAATAATTAAATAGTTGATGTGTTATAATATAATTAATTGATTAAGTAGTGCATGTTAATATTTACTATATATGTTAGTCATTATTAATTATTATATACTAATATTTAGTGTATATAGCTTAAGAAGTCACGCCTATGACTTAATTAACACCTATGTAATTTAATAAAATTGTTTATTAAATAAATAAGTAAATATTCAAAATATTATTAATTAGTCAATTAATATATATACTTAACATTAGTATGTACTACTTAATCAATTAATAATATCTTAATGCATCAATTAATTAATTATACATTAATTATGATTAATTATAGCTAAATAAAGTTAACAGTTAATCATGGATATTTAATTTATATTTTAACAAATCAGTTAATTTATTATATTTTAATTATTATTAATTTCAGCAAATTATTTAATTAGTTAATTAATTAATTATGTTGTAATTAAGTTAAGTATATTATAATTAATTAATCAATGAATTATGTTTAAATTAATCAATAAGGTTATAATATTTAAATTAATTAATTAAATATTTAATTTTTTAATTATTATTAATTTCAACAAAATTATTTAGTTAGTTAATAAATTAATTACACTTTAATTAATTAGTTATATTTTTATATGTGTTTAGTATATTTTAATTAATCAATCAATTAATTATGTTATACTTAATGAACAAAGTAATAATATTTAAATTAAATAATTATCTATTTAATAAAATGTTATAATATCGTACAGGTGTTAATTAGCTGCTAAGTCATACATGACAGTCACGACTGTGACTATCAAGTCACAAGCGTGACTAATTAATATTTGAAGAGCTACATACATACTGAAATAATCGTTAATAAAAATTAACAATTAGTAATGCAGGGTCATGACATATATTAAATATTAGTATTAACTACTTTTTCTATTAATTATAATTTAATACATCAATTAATTAATAAAATATTAATCATTGTTGATTATAACCTGAATAACCTTAATAGTTAAGGATAAATAATTAATTTGTAAAAAAGTATAATTTAATGCATCAATGAAATTATTATATTATATTTATTATTTATTATATCAAAATTAAATAATTAACTATGCTTTAAATATATTTATTTAAGAAATGAAATATATCTTTGTCACAAGGATACTTAATTCATGCCTGTGAATTGATACTTAATTAACTTAATAATAATAAGTAATCAATCTATTAATTATAATTTATTTAGTAAATTGATTATATTTAATTATATTTAATAAAGTTTTATTTATCTAGTAATTATTAATCATTATCTATAATTATTTTATGAATTTTATATTAATTTTAAATTAAATCAGCTATAGATTTTCATTTGTATTGGAATGAGTTGAGCTGAAATGGAAGTAAAAATGAAGACATAAGTTAGAAATCATAGATTAAGCAAAAGAGAGTAAGAAGTGATGAAAAATGGGAGCTTTAGAGGAGTTGCACTGTAATGCTGGACTTTCTAAGCTCTTTGGTGATTGTTCAGTATTTGAAGATACTACTGTATATTGATATATACATGGCTGTATATGAGTTCAAAAATAAATTTAAATCCTTTTGGTACGCATGCCAAAGATTTATAATGTTATATGCCCTTACACGAACTTACTTAGAGTTCATCGTTCAACAAAATCTTGGAGATTTCTAAGATATAAGCTTTTAAGTGTGAAAAACCGAGTCCATTGGATGGATATGACCATGGTGGTTAAAGTAAATGTGTTCTAATGCCTTAGAAGTGATTAGACATGATTTATAGACTTATTAGATACCTAGAAAACTTAACTGAAAATGTTGATGTACATAAGAACTTATTTGCAAATTGTTAAAAGTCAAAAGATTTAAACGTAATTTTTCAATTCTTGGAGGACCACTATGTAATTTTACAAAGTTATGGGGCTTAGTTATTGTTTCCAAAAGCCCAAGGACCAAAATAAAAATAAAATTTTTGGTGATTTCCAAATTTTAGGCTTAATTGCAAATTTAGGAAAGTTTGGAGGGTAAAATGGTAATTTAACATAAGCGAAGAGCAAAATAGTAATTCCCCATTTCGTCAAAGAAGAGTCAATATTCTAGACCCTTTTTTCACTTATGACCGTGGATCACATTTCTAAGGACTTAAGACATTTTGTTTTAATTGAAAGAAAGGGGAAGAAACGAGAAACGAGAGGAAGAAGAGGAAGTTTTGGCCATCACCAAAATTCACCCTTATTTTTAGTTTTTCAATTCAAAACAAGGTGTTTTAAGCTAATTTGGGATTAAGGAACTCAAAGCTATCATTAGATTTGAGAAAATCTCAAAGGATTTGAAGATATCATCAAAGGAAGGTTTAGGTAAATTTTGTCTCATCTCTCTTTTCATTATGATTTTGAGTTTGGTGTTAAGATATGTTGTTGTCCATGCCTGAATATGCATGAAAAATGGTTTAGATGAATGAAATGCGTCATGGAGAGGGTTCTTTAAGTCAAAACCAAAATTGCCCCCCTTTTGGTAAAAGTTTGTGAAATTTTGAATATCTTTTGAAACTGATAGTTTAAATGAACTTTATGATGTTAATTATGTATGTATGCGGTGAATTGGTGATGGAAAATGAGGAAGAAGTACATTAGAAGGAGGCTTTCAAGTTTATGCCTTTAGGTGTTTGATAAAATGCCTAAGTGAACTTGGTTTAGGATTTAAGGATTTTGATGGTGTGCATTGCAAAACACTTTTATGTCAACTTAGAGTGAAATTGAGTCATTGCTTAGATTGATGAATAATGGCCTAATATACTTGGATAAAGATGTGCTTAATCATGTTATGAAATGAGTAAGTTTGGATTAAAGGAATTAAATGCCTTAGAAAATGCTAAAGAGAAGCTAATGTGATGGTGTATAAATATGAAATTTATGTTTAAGTAGTAATTTCATTGTATGTCTTTTTATGTGTAAAGGCTCAGGAGTCGTGAATTGGGAAGCTTGTACCAAGGATTGTTGAAGTTAAGAGAGAGTATATCTTCTTTAAGGTGAGTTGAAAAAATCGTATTTCTCAAATAGGATTGGAACATCCTAAGACAAGTATGATGACTGGAATGTGAATTTTGAACCTAGGCAATGTATGGTAGAATTGAATTTCAAATGGATGCAAATATGTTTAGGTATTTAATAAATGTCATTGTTTTGAACAACTAAGCATTCGGAGTACAAAAGATAACTTTTATTGTGTGAAATAATGTTTCAACATTGTTTTTGAAACCGATATTTTATTACATATTTTAAAAAATGATACTATTTTCAACAATCCTGTGTTTGAAATGAAAAAGACAGTGCTTTTTGATGGTTTAATTTTGTATTTTGAGAAATGATATTACTTTTAACAAACCTGAAAAAAAAATGCAATGGCAAACGTCTTATTTTTCTAAAACTACATTTTTAAACAACTTAGCATTTGGATTTTAAAAGATGACTTTTATTGCATAAAACAGTGTTTTGGAATTTTCAAATGCATAACTGAGTCATGTATTTTGCATGTATTTGTCCAATTTTGGCTTAGAGCCATAGTATGGTTTCATTTTATCAGTTAGACCGATAAATAAAAACATGGTGCTTTATTTGACTTTTGTATTTAATTTTTGTATATGATTTTTATGATTAGTGAGGAAACAATTGACCAATCGTGTGTTGAGCACAACTGATTAAGCAACCCCCGTGCCCTTAATGCTGTTACATTAAAGTCGAGTCGTCATATCGACACCTTTCTACGAGACCTGCGGGTGATTCCACACCTAAGGTCTAGACACTGACCTTGGTCATCACCTAAGTGACACTCTTGTTGATTGTAGTCCGGACTCACCACAGTTGAAAGTCAAGTCAACATTGATAATCGGTCGGTGTGCACATTAGTTTGGCTAACTAGTGGTGTCACACATTATTGTTTTGGCTTATCATGATATTGGTTTTCCTATTGATATTTGATTTATACATATGACGTTTTTATGCTTTTGTATACTGGAACTAGAACCTATGTTCACCGAATGAGTGAGTTAATAGGCTAGGCCTATATGGTTCCTAACCAGTATACGTTAAGTCATAGGCTGGGCATATGTGTTTTCTATGTGATATATATTCACTTCATAGGTTAGCAACACCGCCTTGATATGAATCGAATTCTATCTGTGACATATGTTTTTCCTGCTCACTGAGTACCTAGTGTACTCAACCCCTCTACTTTCCAACCATGCAGATTAATTTAGTGAGTTTGAAGCTCTGAGTGGATTATGGGGTCTTTTGACATTTTCGGGGTATTACTACATGTGGGTAGTTTTTTCGTTTTAATTTTTGTTATTTAGTGGCTCATGAACTGTGATTATGTAAATACGCTTTACGATTTTATAAGTTAACTTTTGATTGCCTTATGTTTTATAAATGACTTTATGTATGAATCTTTGATACCATTGTTGAGATTCCCTTGACTGGACTTTAAAATCCTGAAGTTGTGGTTGGATGTGAATATAGAAGTGTGTTTAAAAATGTTTGTAGCTTTTTGAGATTTTTGAAAAACAGTCGTTATGCTGCCTAAATTTTTCAAAAAAAAGAAAAGAATAGATATTCAGTTAGCTTTGCATAGTCGTATTAAGGATACCGTGAGTTTCCTTAGCCTAATTATGGGCTCAATGTGGTACTAGGTCTTGACAATTTATTTGGTATCAGAGAGGGTTTTTAAGTTTTCAAAAGTGTCATTTTCATTTTCAAAAAGTTCATAAACCTTATGAGTCGAGTCTCGGTGTCAAAAGTCTTTGGTTGAGAAGTTGAGTCTCAGATCGTTAAGTTGACGTCTTTAACGATCGGATGATTTCAACGTCGATCAAAGTACTTGCCCACATTCCTTGGGATGTTTAGGATATCAGATAAGCTATGCTTAGTTCGATTTATTTTATTAAACAATGTCTTTCTCTTTGATTTCATAGAGATAGCATTCCCCCATCTACTTGATTAGAGTCAAGTAAGAATTTTGAGGAAGAAATTTTTCTTAAGGGGGGAGAGTTGTAATATCCTACCTCCTGAAATTGTTAAGAGATTAAAATGGATGGATTTTGTTTTGATGGATTTTAATTAGTGAATTGGGAATAAGTGACAAATGGCTTAGTTAAATGGATGACAAGTGGCTTGAGTATAATTGTGACAAATGGCCCTTTAAGTTTGCACCAAATGGCACTTTAGAATTGTGACATGTGTAGCTTTATAAATGGTGAAATGTGTACAATTGGTGACTTGTGTTGTCTTATAATTGGTAACATATGTAGCCTTACAAGTAGTGACATGTGGAGCCTAAAGTAAGTGACACATGGACCAATGAAATGGTGACACATAGATTAGTTCGACCTTCTTGAATTTTCTAGAGAAAATGGCTGAAAAGGCAATAGAAGTAAGAGTGAAGGTCTGCCACAAGGTTAGAAGAGAGAGAAAAATGAAAATGAGAAGAGAAAAAAAAGGAGAAGGAAAGAAGCTATCAAGGTATGTTGAAATTCTGGTTTCAATTGCATCTTTCTCTTTCGATCAATTTTTCATATCCTTATAGCACAAATTTAAAGAAACTAAAAGAATAAAAGTTGTAGATATAGAGCTTAACTTGACCTCTGTGAAAGTGGATTGACTAAATAGTGACTAGAGCTCGAGTTATACTTGTTTCCCTAATATTGCCTGTGATAGACCCCTTAGTAGGAACCTTGTATTATTTCCTAAGTTTTGAGGACCTTAGTGTCTGAATTAGTGAAAGTGTAAAACACAAAAAATGATTATTGATGTCTTATTAAGGATTTTGGGAAACGGTTTTATTAAAAGACGTATTGATAACAATTTATTGAGGGTTGGGTATCAATTGCTAGTCTGTTTCTTACCAGAAACAGGACATAATTGGATGGAGATTATATTTTAAAGGGAGATGTTGTTGGTGTAATTTTTGGATATATTAAGACTAATGGAATTCTACTTTCAGGGGGCCTAAGAATCATGGTACTTTGATTTTCTTTAGAGAGAGTTATGATTAAAAGAAGACAGCCTATTCATAAAGGAACATTAGGAAGAAAAGGATGTAAACATTGCACATAAGGTTAAGTTAGCTTGATGGTTGGGGAGATGACAAGGGAACTTGAGGATACTATGAGACGTCAGTACCCCCATTTATTTGTGTTCTTGAATTAGGAGTTTCAAGGATGAAACTCTTTTGAGGAGGGGAGGACTTGTAACGCCGAACTTGCTGAGCCCTTTGTTGATTGTTTTGTATTTGGAGATACCACTGTATATTGATATATACATGGTTATATATGAGTTCAAAGATGAATTTGAATCCTTTTGGTACGTATGCCAATGATTTATAATGTTATGTGCCCTTACATGAACTTAGAGTTCATCGGTAAGCGAAATCTTGAAGATTTCTAACATATAAGCTTTTAATTATCAAAAACTGAGTTCATTGGATGGATATGACCATAGTGATTAAGTTAAATGCGTTCTAATGCCTTAGAGGTGATTAGACATGATTTATAGACTTATTAGACACCTAGAAATGAAAAGTTGATGTACTTAAGGGCTTATTTGCAAATTGTTAAATGTAAAAGGACTTAAATTGGTAAGTTGAAATTCTGGTTTCAATTTCATCTTTCTCTTTCGATCTATTTTTCATATCCTTAGAGCATGAATTTGAAGAAACTCAAAGAATAAAAGTTGTAGATATAGAGCTTAACTTGACCTCTGTGAAAGTGGATTGTCTAAATAGTGACTAGAGCTCGAGTTATACTTGTTTCCCTAATATTGCCTGTGATAGACCCCTTAACAGGAACCTTGTATTATTTCCTAATTTTTGAGGACCTTAGTGTCCGAATTAGTGAAAGTGTAAAACATGAAAAATGATTATTGATGTCTTATTAAGGATTTTGGGAAATAGTTTTCTTAAAAGACGTATTGATAACTATTTATTGAGGGTTGAGTATCAATTGCCAGTCTGTTTCTTACCAGAAACATGACATAATTGGACGGAGATTACATTTTAAAGGGAGATGCTGTTGCTGTAAGTTTTGGATATATTAAGACTAATGGAATTCTACTTTCAGGGGGCATAAGAATCATGGTAATTTGATTTTCTTTGGAGAGAGTTATGATTAAAAGAAGACAACCTATTCATAAAGGAACATTAAGAAGAAAAGGATGTAAAAATTGCACATAAGGTTAAGTTAGCTTGATGGTTGGGGAGATGACAAGGGAACTTAAGGATACTATGAGACGTCAGTACCCCCATTTATTTGTGTTCTTGAATTAGGAGTTTCAAGGACGAAACTCTTTTGAGGAGGGGAGGACTTGTAACGCCGGACTTGCTGAGCCCTTTGGTGATTATTTTGAATTTGGAGATACTACTGTACAATAATATATACATGATTATATATGTGTTTAAATATGAATTTAAATCCTTTTTGTACGTATGCCAATGATTTATAATGTTATTTGCCCTTACATGAACTTAGAGTTCATCGGTAAGCGAAATCTTGAAGATTTCTAACATATAAGCTTTTAATTATCAAAAACTGAGTCCATTGGATGGATATTACCATGGTGGTTAAGTTAAATGCATTCTAATGCCTTAAAGGTGATTAGACATGATTTATAGACTTATTAGACACCTAGAAAGGAAAGTTGATGTACGTAAGGGCTTATTTGCAAATTGTTAAATGTCAAAGGACTTAAACGTAAGTTTTCAATTCTTGGAGGACGAATATGTAATTTTTTAAAGTTAAGGGGCTTAGTTATTATTTCAAAAAGTCCAAGGACCAAAATAAAAATAAAAGTTTTGCTGATTTCCAAATTTTTGTCGTAATTGAAAATTTAGGAAAGTTTGGAGGATAAAATGGTAATTTCACATAAGCTAAGAGCAAAATGCTAATTTCACCCCATTTGGTCAAAGAAGAGTTAATATTCTAGACCCTTCTTTCACTTATTGCTGTGGATCACATTTCTGAGGACTCAAGACATTTTGTTTTAATTGAAAGAAATGAGAAGAAAGGAGAAAAGAGAGGAAGAAGAGGACGTTTTAGCCATCACCAAAACTCACCCATCTTTTTGGTTTTTCAATTCAAACCAAGATGTTTAAGCTAATTTGGGGTCAAAGAACTCAAATATATCATTAGACTTGAGAAAATCTCAAAGGATTTAAATATATCATCAAAGAAATGTTTAGGTAAATTTTGTCTCATCTCTCTTTACATTATGATTTTGAGTTTGGTGTTAAGATATGTTGTTCTCCATGCCTGAATATGCATGAAACATGGTTTAGATGAAGGAAATGTGTCATGGAGAGGGTTTTTTAAGTCAAAACCAAAATTGCCACCCTTTTTTGTGAAAGTTTATGAAATTTTGAATATCTTTTGAAATTGATAATTTAAATGAACTCTATGATGTTAATTATAAATGTATAAGGTGAATTGATGATGGAAAATGAGGAAGAAGTACATTAGAAGGAGGCTTTCAAGTTTATGCCTTTAGGTGTTTGATAAAATGCCTAAGTGAACTTGGTTTAGGATTTAAGGATTTTGATGGTGTGCATTGGAAAACACTTTTATGTCAACTTAGAGTGTACTTGAATTGTTGCTTAGATTGATGAATAATGGCCTAATATGCTTGGATAAAGATGTGCTTAATTATGTTATGAAATCAGTAAGTTTGGATTAAAGGCATTAAATGCCTTAAAAAATGCAAAAGAGAAGCTAATGTGATGGCGTATAAATATGAAATTTATGTTTAAATAGTAATTTCATTGTATGTCTTTTTATTTGTAAAGGCTCATAAGCTATATAAATTAGGGAGCTCGTACCGAGGATTGTTGAAGTTAAGAGAGAGTATATCTTCTTTGAGGTGAGTTACGAAAACCGTATTTCTCAAATAGGATTAGAACATCTTAAGACAAGTATGATGATTGGTTTATGAATTTTGAACCTAGGCAACGTATGGTAGAATTGAATTTCAAATGGATGCAAATATGTTTAGGTATTTAATAAATTTCATTGTTTTGAACAACTATGCATTCGGAATACAAAAGATAACTTTTATTGTACGAAATAATGTTTCAACATTGGTTTTGAAACCGATATTTTATTACATATTTTGAAAAATGATACTATTTTCAACAATCCTGTGTTTGAAGTGCAAAGGACAATGCTTTATGATGGTTTAATTTCATATTTTGAGAAATGATATTACTTTTAACAAACCTACAAATAAAATGCAATGGAAAACGTCTTATTTTTCGGAAACTACATTTTTGAACAACTTAGCATTTGGATTTTAAAAGATGACTTTTATTACATAAAATAGTGTTTTGGAATTTACAAATGCCTAACCAAGTTATGTATTCTGCATGTATTTGTTATCTTTTAGCTTAGAGCCATGGTACAGTTTCATTTTATCAGTTAGACCGATAAATAAAAACATGGTGTTTTACTTGATTTTTTTATTTAATTTTTGTATATGATTTTTTATTTAATTTTTGTATATGATTTTTGTATTTAATTTTTGTATATGATCGTATGTTGGGAATAATTGATTAAGCAACCCCTATAGCCTTGACACTTGTTTATTAAAGTCAAGTTGCCGTATTGACACCTTTCTACGGGAATCGTGGGTGATTCCACACCTTTCTACGGGTTATGACAGTCTTATCGACTGTAGTCCGGACTCACCACGGATGAAAGTCGAGCCAACACTGATAATCGGTGGGTGTGCACATTAGTTTGGCCAACAAGTGGTGTCACACATAATTGTTTTGGCTTATCCTAATATTGGTTTTCCTATTAATATTTGATTTATACATATGATGTTTTTATGCTTTTGTGTACTAAAACTGGAACCTATGTTCACCGGATGAGTGAGTTAATAGGCGAGGCTTATATGGTTCCTAACTAGTATACGTTGAGTCATAGGCTAGGCCTATATGTTTTCTATGTGATATATATTCACTTCATAAGTTATCTACACTGTCTTGGTATGAATCAAATTCTACTTGTGATATATATTTTTCCTGCTCAATGAGTACCTAGTGTACTCACCCCTCTACTTTCCAACCATAGGTTAATTTAGTGAGTTTGAAGCTCTGAGTGGATCATGGAGTCTTTTGACATTTTCAAGGTATTACTACACGTGGGTAGTTTTTTAGTTTTATTTTTGTTGTCTAGTAGCTCATAAACTATGTTTATGGAAATAAGCTTTATGATTTTGTAAGTTAACTTTTGATTGCCTTGTGTTTTATAAATGACTTTATGTATGAATCTTTGATACCGTTGTTGAGATTGCCTTGAGTGGACTTTAAAGTCCTGAAATTGTGGTTAGACTTGAATATAGAAATGTGTTTAAAAATGTTTGCAGCTTTTTGAGATTTTTAAAACACAGCTATTGTGTTGCCTAAATTTTTCAAAAAAAAGAAAAAATAGACATTCAGTTAGCCTTGCATAGTCGGATTAAGGATACCGTGAGTGTCCTTAGCTCAGTTATGCGGCGGTTGTCATGGGCCCAATGTGGTACTGGGTCATGACAGACATGATCATGACAGGGTAAACCTAAAAGGATTTGCACGATCGTGACATTGAGGAGATATCAGGAAAAGCATGACGGTGATAGTGAATAATAAGCAGCAGTTGGAGAATATCCATATTTTAAAAAAAAATTCCTAGCAAATTTGTTGTAATAAGGACTTAACCCATGTTTTATTCAAAAGTGTCAAAGTTTGATTTACCAAACACATTGTTAACGATAAAAAGAATTTAAGAAGGTTGTATGTCACGGGCGTGACATGTTGAGTTACACGTGTGACACCTTTTTAACGAGAGTGACTTAACATGTCATGCCCGTAAAGGGTTTTGAGTTTTGCTGAAAATTTTCAACAATACAAATGGTGAAAAGTTACTTTTGTAAATTTTTTAAATAATCAATTTAGGAGAAGGCACAAAAAAAATTTTTAGACGTTAACTACAAAATGATAATTGAGTAATACTGACGAATTTTTCTTGATATAAGAAACTTTGAATCCATATTTAATTTTAACTATACAAAAAAGTGAAAAGAATTAATCAAATTTTATATAATAAGTAAATAAACTTCTTTAATTAATTAAATAGAATTCATGTAATTTTTAAATTAAATTTTAATTTAATCATTCTATCAAGTAAGTTAAATTAATGGAATAGTTAATAATTTTCATAATTAATGGGCATTATTATTATTACTACTACTAATCACATTTGTTAGTTAAATATTGCATATGTACTATATTATATTATAATTAACCAAAAAAAGTACAATACAGGACATAATTTTGTAAGGAAAAGGATAAAAGATATTTTAGTTAAGAATATAATAACTGACAAATTTGGTGCAAATTAAAATAAATTAATAAATGCTTAAAATTAAAATTCTTTTGAAAACAACGAAAAGAAATTAAAAGAAACACATTTCATCAATAGTTATCAATAAATAGCAAAAAAATAGCAAAACAAGAGCTAAAATATATTTATTTTTGTATGGTTATGATTACAATGGTCTAAGCATCAAGGATTAGCGGATAGCCAAAAAAAGTTAAAAAAGGAAACAACAACATCTTCACATGGTTGACTATATATAGTTCGCAATTATATTTTTATTGAACACTGGGATATGATTATGAAATAAAACACATGAAGAAACATGAGCCTTAAATGGAATGGTTTTTTTCAGTGAAATGGAATGATTTTTTTGATCTTGTCATAAAAGTTGATAACCTTTTGAGGTAAATGTTAAATCTAGTAGATATATTTCCTTTACTTCTATATCTAATTATTCAAAGAGAAATTATTAGCTTATATATGACAAGGTGAAAACTTAACACATTAAGAAGTTTAAAATGTTCTTTGATGAGATAAAAGAGAAATCAGGTAGTTATTTAGTGTTCCCCAATTTAACTCTTTATGCTTTATTTATAAAACAATCGATCTTAACACATTCCATGGCATATTCCACCACAGGTAAATACATGCAATTATACTATATTTAAGTCCATAATATACTAACCTTATCTTCCTGACGAGGTGACACCCCCACTTCTAGATTTGTGCTCCTCTAAGATTTGTTATCTATATCATCAAAGAATATGGTAGATTAGATTCAAGCATATAAATTTAGCAAAATTAGATTGAAGTATGAGAAAATCGTTTAGAAAAGTATCATGATAGGAGCATTTCAATAACCAATGACCTCAGATAACACCATCGACTCTAATTCTCATCCTAGAAATGATGATATTTTTTGTCAAAATAATGTAATTGTTATGTCCTTATGAAGCAAAATAGAAAGCTACAAATTAGAAAGATTTCCAAATATAAGATTCTACAGGCACTAAGGCAGAAACTAAAGGTACTAAAATGCATGGTAGAATAAGTACGAAACATAAATGAGCACAAGTCTATCAGGCAGAAACTAAAGGAACTGAAATCCATAGCAGAATAAGGGTGAAAGACAAATCAGCAAGAGTCCTGAGGTCATTCATTGAAAAAAATTTAGGAGCTTGACTAGACTAACTACTTCCGTGATTTGTGAGAATTTGATGTAAAAAGTTTGCATTTCAATGAACAAATCCTTCACTGCAAAACCACGAGCAATTGGTCAAAATGAAGCAAAATATGAATGGTGCTGTTGAATGTAGAAGAAAGAGAACTAAAAGGTAAGTGATTTAGACAAACAATGACGTGAGTTTAGAGGCATGCAATATATTTCTCACTTCTGTGAAAGCAAGGACTTATAAAGTTCTGAGAACTATGCTTTTTCACAGAACTTATAGAAGTTATGAGAACTATGCTTTCCCTAACATATTTAATTTGTACATTTTTTATGTAGATATTTGACGTATTGTTTCCATCATGAATTATCACGTTAATTTTCCAATATCAATCTAAGGTGAAAAAATATGTTTTCATGTTCTTGATAATCCCCTAATTCACTTTATTTTTATTTTTTGATTATGCCAACCGCTAGAGAACATATGTACATATGCATTATATATATCTACTAAATAATAAAAGGGTCAGTAAACCCTAGATCGGAAAAAAAGCAAACGTAATAAAGCAATAAGAGATGGATGCTACTTACCATCCATGATTCTATTTGGAATCAGACTCTGCAAGAAAACATAAACAACTTTGAATAGTCTATTTTGCATAGGTTTGTCCTGTAAAAACAAACTTAACAATTAGGATTCTAATAATAATGCACAGTTCAAAAGGCAATAATTGAATAATAATAACAATTAAAAGAAAACAAATAAGATCATTAAATTGAGAATTCTCACCAGAGTAACCTTCCTGAGTTTTAGGAGCAGGAAATGGAGGTATAGCCCCAGCTCTTGTCGATTCTTCCATAGGTTTAACTATGTGAGAAAGGGTTTGGTGAGTGCATTAAATGTATAAATTTCTTGAGATGTATGTTAATTAAATTAATGTTTGACGTGATTGAATAGAATTATTAATTGGTGGGAGAAAAAGAATACAAAGGATAGTTAAATTGAGAATTCTGACGTGAGGAACCTTCACGAGTTTAGGAGTAGGAAATGAGGTATAACCCCAGCTCTTCTTGATTCTTCGAGAGGTTTAACTCTATGAGAAGTCACAACCGTGCATGTAGACTGTTAAATCACGTCTTTGATTATTAAGTCACAGGCTTGACAACTTAGAAGAGTTATATATATATCTTGAATATTGGTATATAATAATTAATAATAATTAACAATCAATATTAATATATACTACTTAATCAAATATAGATATTTTATTTAATTAATTAATCAATCAATTAATTATATATTAATTGTAACTTAACAAAAATAACAGTTAATGATTAATAATTAATTTATAAATAAATCATATTTTAATAAATCATTAATTCCTTATACTTTAAGTATCATTAGTTATATTAAAATTAATTAATTAGTTATTTAATTAATTATATTTTAATCAATTAATAATATTTTATATGTGTAAAGCTATAATTCAATTAAACCTATGATCGTATCTAGGTTGTTGTTTAATAAGAATGTTAGGATACATGATTCTAGTCATTACATTTAAGAGAAAACATCCCCAATGAATGTTTGTTAATGATTGTAATTTTATATCGATGATCCATATTAGCGTGATAACATCGGTGACCCAAAAACTAAGGTATTTCCCATTAATTTTTCAGATCCAATTATTGCTTTCGATTTGTGATTTCTCTTATAATTTTTCTTATTTTGTCGTGAATCAACCCCCCCCCCCCCCCATTTCGTTACTTTCTTTTAGTTTTAAACATCGCTAACCTTTACCGTTACAAATTTCTCGTGGGAATGATATCCACTTACCACTACTACATTAATTTACATTAACGTAAGTGATTTCTTTTGAATTTGGTTGCAGGTGACATCAGTACCACTAATATATATACTAAATATTAACATGTACTACTTAATCAACTAATTATATTTTATTACATCAACTAATTAATTATATATTAATTATAATTGAATAAACTTCATATTTAATGATTAATAATTAATTTATTAAAATATATTTTAATAAATCAATTAATTTATTATATTTTAATTATTATTAATTATATCAAAATTAATTAATAATTTAATAAGTTAATTAATTAACAATAACGAAAAAGCCTTAAAAAAGCAAAAACTAAATAATATGCATGGTTGTTAGCTAAAGCTCACAATTATGAAAATCACACTTGTGACTTAATAGTCACATGCGTGATTACCATTTATACAAACTTAATATTAATATATAATACTTAATAATAATTAATTTTAATAATATATACTTAATATTAATACAATTATTAACAATTATTTATTGCTTATGTTATTATTAATGCCTTTGACAAATTTATTTTTCAAATTTTAATTAAATATACTTAATATATATTTAATAAATTAAAATATTACTAATTTATTAATTAAAATATAATTACATATAATTAAAATATAAGAAGGAAGGAATGATTAGCTTAATAACTAATTAATAATTAATAATATTTTATTTATTATTAAGTTAATTAAGTGTTATTTATTAAGGGATCATATGAGTTAATTTTATTTTAGTCAATTAATGAATTAATAATGTTTTATATATGTCTTAATTATCTAATCAATTAATTATATTTTATTTAATCAATTAATTAATTATATTTAATTAAAATTAAAAATTATATGTCACAGGCGTGACGCTTAAGTCATGTTTGTGACCTTATATTTTAATTAATTAATTAATTATATTTTATTAAATGATAAAATATATAAGTGCCACAAGCGTGACACTTAAGTCATGCTTGTGACCTTATATTTTAATTATCTAATTTATTAATTATATTTAATTAAATCTAGTTAATTAATTAATCTCTTAATCAAATGTAGTTAATTAATAAAATATAATTAATAATAATTTAAATATAATTAATTATTAATTATTAACAATTAATAATTACTTATGTTATTATTAGCGCCTCGACAAATTTATTTCTTTGATTTTAATTAAATATACATAAAATATATTTAATTATCTAAAATATAATTAAAATATAATAAGTTAAAGGAAGGAAGGAATAATTAGCTTAATAATAATTAATAATTAATAATATTTTATATTATTAAGTTAATTAAATGTTATATATTAAGGGACCAGGCGTTAATTATATTTTAATTAATTAATCATATTTTTAGGTGTTAAATGTATTATAATTAATAAATCAATTCATTATGTTATGATTAATCAACTTATTAATAATATTTTAATTAATTAATTAATTAATTAATAAAATGTTATAAAATAATAAAGGGGTTAATTGTTTCACTGTTGTGACTCAAAAAGTCACATGCTGTAGCTTGATTTCTAATTATTATGTCTTTAATTCTCCTAATCCAATATTAATAGAGGTGAAATACTGTAAAAATTTAAGTGCTCTTTAGATAATTTTAGGACAAGTTTGGTCATATAAACGAACATAATAGAGAGAGTGAGGGAGCCGGAGATTGAAATTACCAAGCATTCCAAATACAGGGATATAAACGACAAATCATGTGAACAAATTTGAAAAGTAAGATGCTTTTATAAACAAACCAATGGTAACTCCAGTCTCAATAGCTCCACTCCACTTTTCTCATTCTCAACAACGGTAACGTTGTCTCTCATTCTTACATTTTTTTGGTTGCTCTAAACCAAGGTCACAGTACCTACAACAATGGAGGGTCTCATTCCATTCGTGTACAAAGCCATAATGCAATACAAATCGGGCAACCAAAGCCCTTGTCTTCCCGGCTTGTCGACTCTCCTCCTGGTGACTCTGGTCGTTTCGGGCTTAGAGATTAGGCTCTTGGTTCGGACTATGCCTTTCCAACATCGTCAACCTCTTCCAACATGAGTTCTCAATCACCTGTCGTCTGTCGCTTGCCTTCTCGTAGAATGGTCACCTTACATTTGATTGTATGTAAGAATTTCTTTTTCGTTATAAGAAGTCTTGTTCCTTTTATCTTCAATTAAGAGACAGATCCTTCCTCTGCAGTAAACTTCATTATTTCTCTACCATTTTGCTCCTTGACTGAGTTTGTTTTTTCACCATAATTTTGATAGTTAAATTATCCATACCATAATTGCTGTTGATGTTCTTCACAAGAGGTAAAAAAAGACACCAGATGCGTAGAAAACTTTATATGTACTACGTTGATCATAAGCAAACTCAACATATCCTATGTACAAAGTTCAGGTTTGAAAATATTGATTGGAAGCAATGGAGGCAATCTTACAAGTCGCTCATACTCCTCGAATTCTTGCTAACACATGGACCAGAAGACTTTGTCAAAGAATTTCAATACGATAGTGATATCATTGAAGAACTGGGGAGCTTTTGTTAGAGTAGTGCCCTAAAGGCAATCGCCTTTAGCACGTTTTGTACAAAGTTGTGTACAGACTTTATGAATAAATAAAGAAAGGCATATTTCATTACTTTGCTATTCATTATTTATGAATGGATATTGATCTATAAGCAAATTAATGAAGTTCATGATATATGACGTAGCATGAAGGAAATTATGATGTGATCATACTACTGAGATTCCTATCATGTGCAATTATGTCAGTATCTAAATTATCCCTAGTCATAGGATTATTGAAACTGGACATCGGTAATCCGGAAAGACTAGCACATTTCAAGCTCCTTGATTTGATCAAGCAGTAGATCTCAGAAACTGTAAATATGAGATATTTAGGGTTGAGATGTGAATGCTTACTAGAGGTAGTAAGTTCATTGGATGACCTGCTATGAGATCATCACATGGATGTCCTATTCTAATGTCAGTGATAATCTCATAATAGCAATGGTGCAAATATCCTTAGACTTGAGGGACTCAAGGATATCTTGGATACTGATTCTGTGCTTTGACTCCATTCCTTGTTGCCTTACAGAGGTCGCTCGTAGGGTGGTGATTAGGTACAGCTTGAGGTATTCGAAGGTAATTGAGTAGCCAATAGAGGATTCACCACTTCTGTGATAGCAGAAGATGATACCCATGGCCTCTTGTTAGGGTCATTACTTGGAAATCTCTGGCCGGAGTTAATATGTCAAGAAGAGTGTCTTTAGTGACATACAAAGTAATGAGTCCCAGGAAGAGAACTGATATCACTTGGACTAGATTTGACATAGTCAGTCTAGTAAGAGTTGACACTTTGCCCATACTCATAATCAAGTGGGGTATAGCATGGAGAAAGGACGAATTGCACAGTAATTGTCTATGGAAAGGTTCGTGATATGGTCCGTGATGAACATAGGTTCATTCGTCAAACCAGTTACTTTCCAGTCAATTGGGGGTCATGATGTGTTGCTAGATACCGCTCATGACTGGCTCAGATTAAGTGTTAATCTAAGTGGCCAACATAACTGGGAACCTAATGGGTCACACGCATAAGAGTGATTCGGAGAATTCGTAAAATAGTTTTGGACAGAGATCCAATAATCGAGAGCAATAGGATTAAATGGATCCCAATGAGATCGAGATATGTCCCAATGAGATTGCGACATCGATATTGCTGAAATAGGTCTTCGGTGTTTTTTCCATACCGGGACCCGGTAGGTCCGACCCTAATGTGACTGGACTACTTCAGCATTTATATACATATATATATATATATCTTATTAATTAATTAAAGAATTAATATATATATATATGTGTGTGTGTGTGTCAACGTGGAAGGACAAGAATAAGCCTTATCTTTTTAACTTTTTATATATATATATATATATATAGGCTAACGTGGAATGACCTCCACCATTAGAATTTAATGCCTTTAATTGTTAAAGACAAAAGGCTAAAAAAGAGAAAAAATGGTGATCATCGTGATATAGAAGAAGGGTTTTAGAAATCCTAAGTCTTCATCTCTACATCATCGATCATCAAGCTCATCTCCTCTCCAAGCCTTCTTCTCATCGTTGATTCAAGCTCTCCAAGAATAAAGGTAAGATCTAGCAGTCTTTACTTTATTCTAGCTATTCTTGGGTCAAAGGGTTTGCTCCGGTTAGGTTCTCCGATCTCTGCGTGGATACCGTTAGAGACGGTCTCTTTTGGTCGTTATGGTTTGACATTGTTATATAGACACATGGATCCTGGCTTTCGGGAAGGTCTCGGAACAAAAGTTTTTGTTTTTCCGCACCGTGTACATGTGATGTACACACCGGGATTTTCCTACAGTGGTATCAGAGCCACTTGTGTCGTGTATAACGAAGAAATCATAACAAGGTTGGAGCTGCCTATTGGTTGTGACGATGATGCATGTTGACTGTGTTAAATTCAAAATCCGTATAGAAATATTGTTTTCGAAATTTTCTTGCCCAGATGTTCTCATAAGATGTTGTTGAATATGTTTGTGGAAGACCAGAATTTATCAATGTGATTTGATATGGTTTTGCTAATTTATTCCCTAATGTTCTGGTTGCTGTGTTTGTGCACATTCCTTGAACAAGCATGCTTATAAATTCGATAATAAATTATATAAATTTTTTTTTCGGATTTTCTTTCACCTACATGTCTCTAAGATGTTTATTAATGTCTATGAGGATGGAAAAATGTTTTTGAGGTGATTTACTATTTATTTGAGAATTTATTGTGTGCTGCTGGGAATAACTGTGTTGAGGAACACAGATTCTACATTGGCTTTGTTGCTGAGGTTGGTTGAGTTTTTGTTGGAAATAAATCCTGGAAAAATTCATGGAGCATTTTGTGAACATGTTGTAACCTCTGTAATTTTCTAAGAATTTATTGAAATTTTTTCAAAGATTTTTTCAAGCAAAAGGCAGAGCATGGAAGTTTTGAGAAAGTTGCTGGAGCTGTTTTGTTTGGAATGATTGATTGTGTATTTCTCAATTCCAATGCCTTGGATCATTTTTAATGTGATTAAAAATATGTTAGATTGATTTTGTGTGCTTTCCAAAATGATTTTCTTGAAATTGGGTTTCCAAAAATTTTCGGATGTCAAATGTGTCTCATTAGCGTCTCGTTAGTATATTTCCTTGTCTCGATTGTTTTGGCCGTCACCAATTTTGTGACCAGTGCCGAAGTAGTCTTGATAAAGTGTAGACTACCTAGAGATACTTAGGGTGATAGTTTGATATTCACAAAATTATTTGGAAATCTAAGTGAATAATAGTGTATTCATCAAGTTCAAGTTTTTCATGTATAGTATGATTATACATGGTAAGCATGATACAATGAAAGTGTTTCATTGGTACATCAAAGTAAAGTATATTACACTTGGTATTGTGAATTTGAACTGCACGGATTGAGAAATTAGCCGATTAGAGAGCATTCCAAATATAAGTCGACTTACACATGCATAAGTCGACTTGCATACTCAAGTAGTCGACTTATACATGCACTAGTCGACTTGTTCGTGCACAGTAGTCAAGATTAGTCGACTAACACATGTACTAGTCGACTAGTTCATGCACAGTAGTCAAAAGTAGTCGACTAACAAATGCACAAGTCGACTAATACATGCTTAGGTGGGATGATGGATGATTATAGGTATAGACTCAATGTGATTGATGAAATGCCCTAAATCATTGCATATAGTCATGGTGACTATAATCCTACAGCTTGGATGATGAGACCAGAGTTTGAAATCCCTCACACATAATATGAAAACTAACGCCTTCCATTAATATGGGGAGAACCAGAGTTCTTATAGAGTTCGGGTTATTGGGTAAACCCAAGCTCACTCTATACGGATATGTTCGAACCATGGAAATAAGATTTTCGGATTAATGGGTCGGTTTTCACTAGAAGCGTTGATTTGTTGAGTAAACTCAAGGTCAACGTAGACAGAGGCGAAATTGGGTAGTGTACATTAGATGTACGCGCATCAAGAGTTGATAACCTAATGTGTGTGCATACATCACTAGTTAATAGCACTAGTCGATAATTGCACCTGTGATGTAACTGGTATGACCGATACCTGCCGATTGATCTAAGGTGGCTTGTTGGGTAAACCCAAGGTCATTTTAGTAATGTCGGATATCTATGATGCAATTGGTATGACCGATACCTACCGATTGACCTAAGGTGGCTTGTTGGGTATTTTAGTAATGCCCACTAGGACATTTTGTCATAATGTTTCTTGGATTCGTAATGAGGGTTATGGATTCTTTGAAACTAGTGGGAGCCATATGCATGTCATGCAAGTCTTTATGATTATGCATGTAATTCTATTCTAACATTCTTTCTCTCTTTCTCTTTAGGTTGATTGAAGATGACTTCTAATGTGAATTTGCGCTCACTTATGGACTCCAATAAATTAACTGGACCTAATTTTCTCTATTGGCTGAGAAATCTGAGAATTGTTCTCAGATCTGAGGAACTGGGCTATGTCCTAGATGTTCCACTTCCTGATCCACCTGCTGTTGATGCTTCTGATGAGGATCAGAAAGCTTATCGTAAGCATCTTAAAGACGATTGACATGGCTACCGCATTATGCTCGCATCTATGTCACCAGAGCGAGCGCGGCATGAGTCTATGGATGCTAATACCATAGTGTTTCATCTTAGGGAGCTTTTTGATGAGCAAGCTCGGTCTGAAAGGTTCGAGACTTTGAGGCTACTCTTCACTACTAAGATGACTCCAGGTTCATCTGCAGTGCAGTATGCACTGAAGATGAATGGGTATATTGAGAGATTGGTTGTCTTAGGTTTTGTTATGGATTATGAATTAAGTATTGACTTAATTCTAGTTGGATTGTTTGATAGTTATTCACAGTTTGTGTTAAACTATCGGATGAACCAAATATCCACGACAATCCTCGAGTTAATCAATCACTTTCGAAGACAATGAAGCAAGCTATCAAGAAGGATAGCAAGCAAGTGCTTATGGTGGCCTCTTCTTCTTACGGTTCAAAGAAAATAATCTAAAGAAGAAAAGTCTAAGAAACCAAAAGGAAGTGCAGCCAAAAAGAAAACCAAAGAAATCGCACCAAAGGAACTTGCTTCCATTGTGGCAAGGCCGCCACCTGGGCGAAATTGTAAAGTCTATCTGGAAGAATTGAAGCAAAAGAAGGCATCGGATGCCTCGGCTCCTTCGGTATGTTTGTCATTGAGGTTATCTTGTTTCGACCATAACATATGGGTATTAGATACGGTTGTGGCTCACATATGCAATGATATGCGGGCCTCGAGGGACGATGAGCTGACTCATGAAGGAGAACTAGACTGCGTGTAGGAAATGGAGCAAGAGTTCTTTGCATTAGCCGTAGGCACTTATTTTTGTCACTCCCGGTGGGCTTGTAATTAAACTGGATGAATGTTATTTTGTACTGTTTTAACAAAGAACATATTATGCATTTCTTGTTTAAATAAAGTGGTTTCCATTTGACTTTTAGTAACAATGGTTGTTCTATTAGTTTGAATGGAATGCTTTATGGTACTGGTACATTGTGCAATAGAATTTACATATTAGATATGTCACATCTAATTATGAATGTCAATGATACGAAAAGACGTAAACGAGATAATTTAAAATCAACTTACTTATGGCATTGTCGCCTTGGCCATATAAATGAGAGACGCAAAGCTAAGCTCTATAAGAGTGGTAGTTTAGGGTCATTTGATTATGAATCATATGACACATGTGAATCTTGTTTATTAGGCAAGATGACTAAGTTATCCTTTAAGGGAAAGGGTGAACGAGCGACTGGAGTATTAGACCTAATACATTCAGATGTATGTGGTCCGATGTCCATCCATGCTAGAAGTGGTTGTCTTTACTTCATTACCTTTATCGATGATTATTCTCGATATGGGTACCTGTATCTGATGAGATACAAATCTGAAGCATTTGAAAAGTTCAAACAATTTAGAAATGAAGTAGAAAACCACCTTTGGAAAAGTATCAAGACATTACGATCTGATCGTGGTGGGGAATACTTAGACCAACAATTTTTAGATTATCTCAGAGATAATGAGATTTTATCTCAATGGACTCCACCTTACACACCACAGCATAATGGTGTGGCAGAAAGGAGAAATCGAACCTTGTTAGACATGGTACGATCGATGATGGGCTTTGCAAATTTACTGAAATCCTTTTGGGGGTATGCACTTGAGACAGTTGTTTACTTGCTTAACAGAGTTCCATCAAAGACAGTTGATGTTACTCCATATGAGATGTGGACTAACAAAAGACCCTATCTTACTTATTTGAAAGTTTGGGGTTGTCCTACTTATGTGAAGCGGATACAGTCAGATAAACTTGATGCAAAGTCTGACAAGTGTTTGTTTGTAGGATATCCTAAAGAAACAATGGGATATCAATTCTACCTTGCTGAGGAACAAAAGGTGTTTGTTTCAAAGCATGCTGTCTTTTTAGAGAAAGAGTTTCTTTTACAAGAAGACAATGGGAACAAAATTGAACTTGAAGAAGTTCAAGATGCTCGAACAGACTCAGATTAACTGCCTGAACCTGAAACTGTGACTCATACAGATGAAGTAACAGTTCAACCTTCCACAACACATGAAGTTCGTAGGTCACGTAAGATACGCTCTGCTCCCGAGAGATATGGATTTCTCGTGAGTGAACAAAATGACGTATTGCTCATAGAAGATAATGAGCCTACCACCTATGAAGAGGTTCTGAAGAGTTCAGAGTCTGAGAAATGGCTTCATGCCATGAAGGCTGAAATGGATTCCATGTATGAAAACCAAGTATGGACTTTGGTTGAGGCACCCGAAGGAATAAAACCCATAGGGTGTAAATGGGTTTTCAAAAAGAAAACCGACATGGATGGTAATGTGATTACCTATAAAGCAAGGCTTGTGGCTAAAGGTTTTCGTCAAAGACAAGGAGTTGACTACGACGAGACCTTCAGCCCAGTAGCAACGCTTAAATCCATTAGGATACTCCTAGCCATTGCCACTCATTATGATTATGAGATACGACAAATAGATGTGAAGACAGCTTTCCTAAATGGAAATCTAGCCGAGGATATGTATATGACACAACCAGAGGGCTTCATGTTCCATGATGGCGAAAAGGTATGCAAGCTTCAGAAATCCATCTATGGATTGAAGCAAGCATCCAGGAGTTGGAATATTCGTTTTGATGAGGTAATCAAAGAGTTTGGTTTCTCACAAAATCTGGATGAACATTGTGTGTATAAGAAGGTTAGTGGGACTGCAATCGTATTCCTTGTGCTATATGTAGATGACATATGATTACTAGGAAACGATGTCTCTATGCTACAATCTGTGAAGATTTGGTTATCCAAACAATTTGCCATGAAAGACCTTGGTGAAGCAACTTATATCCTTGGGATAAAGATCTATAGAGATAGATCAAAAAGATTGCTTGGTCTTTCACAATCAACGTGCATAGACAAGATGCTAAAGAGGTTTAGCATGGAACAATCCAAGAGAGGGTACCTTCCCGTGACTCATGGGATAACACTTTCGAAATCTATGTTTCCTAAGACACATAAGATGAAAGGATGCGCATGAATATGATCCCGTATGCATCTGCAATAGGATCTATCTGTATGCTATGCTATGTAAGAGACCCGATGCATTATATGCTCTTAGTGTTACGAGCAGATACCAATCAGATCCTGGTGAAGGTCACTGGGTGGCTGTCAAGAATATCCTCAAGTACATGCAAAGGACTAAGGATGTTTTCTTGATATATGGAGATGGAAATCTCAAAGTGAGCGGGTATAAAGATGCCAGTTTTCAATCTGATAAGGATGATTCTAAATCCCAATCAAGTTATACATTCACACTGAACGGCGGGGCGGTCAGTTGGAAGAGTTCCAAACAAGAGACAACTGCCGATTCAACAACCGAGGCAGAGTACATTGCCGCTTCAGACGCAGCAAAGGAAGCAGTTTAGATCAAAAGTTCATTACTGAACTTGGTGTGGTTCCTAGCTGTGATGGGCCCATACAATTGTATTGTGACAATAATGGGGCTATTGTGCAGGCGAAGGAACCAAGGTCTCATCAATGATCCAAACACGTACTCCGCAGATATCACCTGATTAAGGAAATCATTAGTCGAGGTGATGTCCAGATAGAGAGAATTCCTACCGAGTAGAATATTGCTGATCCGTTGACAAAGCCATTATCACAAAAGAGTTTTGATTCTCATGTACTCGCCTATGGTATTAGATATTAAGGAGATTGGCTTTAGATCAAGTGGGAGATTTTGTTAGAGTAATGCCCTAAAGGCAATCGCCTTTAGCGCGTTTTATACAAAGTTGTGTACAGACTTTATGAATAAATAAAGAAAGGCATATTTCATTACTTTGCTGTTCATTATTTATGAATGGATATTGATCTATAAGCAAATTAATGAAGTCCATGATATATGACGTAGCATGAAGGAAATTATGATGTGATCATACTACTGAGATTCCTATCATGTGCAATTATGTCAGTATCTAAAATATCCCTAGTCATAGGATTATTGAAACTGGACATCGGTAATCCGGAAAGACTAGCACATTTCAAGCTCCTTGATTTGATCAAGCAGTGGATCTCAAAAACTATAAATATGAGATATTTAGGGTTTAGATGTGAATGCTTACTAGAGGTAGTAAGTTCATTGGATGGCCTGCTATGAGATCATCACATGGATGTCCTATTCTAATGTCAGTGATAATCTCATTATAGCAATGGTGCAAATATCCTTAAACTTGAGGGACTCAAGGATATCTTGGATACTGATTCTGTGCTTTGACTACATTCCTTGTTGCCTTACAGAGGTCGCTCGTAGGGTGGTGATTGGGTACAGCTTGAGGTATTTGAAGGTAATTGAGTAGCCAATAGAGGATTCACCACTTCTGTGATAGCAGAAGATGATACCCATGGCCTCTTGTCAGGGTCATTACTTGGAAATCTCTGGCCGGAGTTAATATGTCATGAAGAGTGTCTTCAGTGACATACAAAGTAATGAGTCCCAGGACGAGAACTGATATCACTTGGATTAGATTTGACGTAGTCAGTCTAGTAAGAGTTGACACTTTGCCCATACTCATAACCAAGTGGGGTATAGCATGGTGAAAGGACGAATTGCACAGTAATTATCTATGGAAAGGTTCGTGATATGGTCCGTGATGAACATAGGTTCATTCGTCAAACCAATTACTTTCTGGTCAATTGGGGGTCGTGATGTGTTGCTAGATACCGCTCATGACTTGCTCAGATTAAGTGTTAATCTAAGTGGCCAACATAACCGGGAACCTAACGGGTCACACGCATAAGAGTGATTCAGAGAATTCGTAAAATAGTTTTGGACAGAGATCCAATAAATGGAGTGCAATAGGATTAAATGGATCCCGATGAGATCGAGATATGTCCCGATGAGATCGCGACATCGATATTGCTGAAACAGGTCTTCGGTGTTTTTTCCATACCGGGACCCGGTAGGACCGACCCTAGTGTGACTGGACCACTTCAGCATTTATATACATATATATATATATATCTTATTAATTAATTAAAGAATTAATTAATATATATATATATATATGTGTGTGTGTCAACGTGGAAGGACAAGAATAAGCCTTATCTTTTTAACTTTATATATATATATATATATATAGGCTAACGTGGAATGACCTCCACCATTAGCTTTTAATGCCTTTAATTGTTAAAGACAAAAGGTTAAAGAAGAGAAAAAATGGTTATCATCGTGATATAGAAGAAGGGTTTTAGAAATCCTAAGTCTTCATCTCTACATCATCGATCATCAAGCTCATCTCCTCTCCAAGCCTTCTTCTCATCGTTGATTCCAAGCTCTCCAAGAATAAGGGTAAGATCTAGCAGTCTTTACTTTATTCTAGCTATTTTCGGGTCAAAGGGTTTGCCCCAGTTAGGTTCTCCGATCTCTGCGTGGATACCGTTAGGGACGGTCTCTTTTGGTCGTTATGGTTTGACATTGTTATATAGACATATGGATCCTGGCTTTTGGGAAGGTCCCGGAACAAAAGTTTTTGTTTTTCCGCACCGTGTACATGTGATGTACACACTGGGATTTTCCTACAGCTTTAAGTACATAGATGAAAAAGGGTAATTCTCGATTACCGTTTTATACTTTTATTTGATTATGCGTAAGCTGGTCTGATTGCCAATTGTAATTTCAGTTTCAATTGGGGTTCCATTTCAGTTTTAATATGTGGCTGAAATGAGATACTATTGTTAATATAAATGTTCCATGTAAATAACTAAAACTTATAGTTTTGCTCCTAACATAGGTTTGGCCAAATTAATTATTATCTATTGGTCCAGCATCAGCTAGTTAGGACCAAGTAGAAATGCTAATCTTTTGATGCACAACTGTTACATGTGGGTGACCAATGAAAGGCATCCTTTTTTTGTGTTTTCTAGAAGAAAAGTCATGAATGCTATAAAAGAACTTTTTCATCTAGTATATGCTCGTCAAATTAGTAGTTCTAAGGGAGAATATGAAAAGAATGTAGATTGTCATTAGACTAATCAAATTTGGATTTTTATTTCAAATTTTCTTACTAAAAAAATAAAAAATAAAATTTCCAATTCTTGTTGATGTTTTTGTCGACTTCCTTGCTATGAACTTTTAGAACCAAAACTAGTAGATTATTTTAGGATAAACATAAAACTAAAGGGAACTCTAATCTACCTAGGATTCATTAAATATAATGTCAATTGCCGTTATTTAAAGACATTTAAAAGTTATTTCATCAACAAGGCATTTTATTTGTTCCTTTAAAGGCTTGATTATGGTTAAATTATAGGTTTTATTCAACGGATCTACTCATATGCATTTCTCTATGAATATCAATCTTCCCCAATATGTTGGTTTAATGCACATAGCCTTGGTGTCATTAACAGCTTTCTCAATGTTTCCCATTCTTGCCATTATAATTATACCACTCACAATCACATAATTATTTTGTTATACATTTCTTCCTTTTTTCCCCAAATAAGCCATGCATAAAGGATGCTTTAAATAAAAGCTTTCTAGGTGCGCATTCCACACGAAGAGTTTCAATGTCCTAATTTATTCTTGTGAATCTAAGTGATGAGTGCATTAGGTGCTTACTGGTCTTGAAAATAGTAGGTCTCAAAATCATAAAGCTCCAGTTTAATAATTAGAGAGCCCACACTGAGATTAGTAGTTGTGAATCCATATATGACAGTGGCATGTATTTGTGTTTTCATTGACTATCTATCATTTTCAAAATATTAATTCTTAAAATAGATCCAATATTTTATTTTTGATGAGAAATTGATTGAACCACATGGAGGAGTAGAGTTAGTCATGGTTTTATAATAATGTGAGTAATGAAATTTGCATCTTTTAAATATAATTGCTTATCATACATCTATGCAGCTACTTTGCCTTATTTGTATTCTTACTAGATAGTGAGTAGCTTTATAGTTTACTATTATTATGTCAAGCATTAGAAGTTTTCTTGGTTTTATATGATTTATTGACTATGCTTGGTTGATAGTGTTACTTTATACGTTTGTAAATAGGGCTCTTAAGGATCAAACCGTTATAGGTGCTTGGTGTCATCTAAAAACCTATCCGGGTGAGTTATATTGCTTATATTATTATTACTTTTTATTTGATACGACTAAGTTTTATCTCTTCTATATTTCCTTTCAATTTTAAACAATAATTTTGTGGCTTAACATATAATTTGGTACTCTAAATCATGGGTAAAATTTAATGGATGTTGTTTCTTTATCTTGGATTAGTCTACTAAGAATATGATAATCATTTGTTGCATATGCAATTTGTTGTGTACGAAAATTTTTTGGGCAATGATTATATTCGACACAACTTTCCAGTTGACTTTTGTTTGAGAATTAGATAAAATCTTTTGCATATGATGATGGTATGCATATCTATAGTGCTTGATAGATATTCAAAATGCCCTTTATTTGGGAGTCTATCTGTGAATTAGAGCTAATTTACTATATGTATTTTTATTAAAGACTGTAGTATATATATATACTCGAATAGAGTTTATAGAATAAGTTAGAAAATCTGTACAGATATAGAATATAATCTTAGGATGCTGTATATCTAATCTAAAAAAATCTGATTATGATCAAATCATAATAATATGAGATATACATATCTTAACCATACTCCCTCTCAATTTGGATCATATATATCTATGTCCAACTTGCTAATACACTCTTCAAATGCTTGTCGTTGAAGTCCTTAGGTAAACACATCAGCTATCTGCTTCTTTGTTGGAACATAAGTAAGGCATATTGTCCCATCTACATGATTTGTTCTCTCAGGGTGTTTGGATTGTGTGCCATCCTTAGGGCTGCCTTGTTATCATAATAGTGCTTTCTAGGTATCTCAAAAATGATTCCCAATCCTGTCAATATTCTCTTTAACCAGAGACTTCCACACACCCCTTTTGCAACAACTCTTAGTTTAGCATCAACACTACTCTTGGCTACCACCTTTTGCTTTTTACTTTGCCATGTGACCAAATTTCTTCACACAAAAGTATAATATCTAGTGGTTGACCGCCTAACCTCTTCTAAACTTGCCCAATCTGAATCAATATACATTTCAATTGTTCTTTGATCTCCTTTCTTGAATAGTAGCCCTTTTAGATATCGTAAGATCTTATAAACCTTCGCCAAATACTTTCTCCTTGGTTTATGCATGCAACGACTTACAACACTTATGGTAAAAGTAATATCTAGTTTCGTATGAGCCAAATAAATTAATCTTCCCACTAGTGTTTGATATTCTTCACGATTAACAAGTTTGTCATCTTCATCCCTAAACTTTGTATTGTCAATAGGAGTAGTGCTTAGTTTGCATCCTAACATTCTAGGCTCTCTGAAGAGATCAAGAATGTACTTTCTTTTTGAGATGTAAACTCCCTTCTTTGATCTTACTACTTCCATGCCCGTAAATACTTCATTTCTCCTAAGTCTTTAACTTCAAATTCTTTCTTTAATGTTTTCTTAAGTCTTCTAATTTCCTTTGCATCATCACCAGTTATGTTAATATCATCAACATACACAATCAAAATTGACTTCTTACCTTCTCTAATTTTGAAAAACATTGTATGATCTGATTGTGCTTATGTGTATCATTCTGCTTTAAGGACTTTAACAAATCTTTCGAACCAAGCTCATAGTGATTGCTTTAGTCCATATAGAGATTTTCTTAGTCTATATACTCTATTTCTTCCTTCCTTATCAAACCCTAGAGAAAGTTTCATACACACTTCTTCCTTTTATTTGGCCATTCAAGAAGTTGTTTTTGATATCAAGTTGCTGAAGTGGCCAGTCAAGGTTAACAACTACTGATATCTATAGTCTGATAGTATTTAGTTTAGCCATAGGTGCAAATGTTTCCTTGTAGTCCATCCCATAGGTTTGAGTATAGCCCTTAGCTACTAATCTTGCCTTATACCTCTCAATGGAACCATCAACCCTATATTTGACTGTGAATATCCACCTACACCTATGAGTTTCTTTCCTTTTAGCAGATCAACTTCTTCCCATGTTTCATTCTTTCCAAGTGCTCTTATTTCTTCGAAAACTGCTTCTCTCCATTCTAGTTAAGAGCTTCCTAAATATTTTTAGGAATATCAATTTTATCCAGATTAGCAATAAA
Source organism: Erythroxylum novogranatense (assembly GCA_029891385.1). NCBI lineage: Eukaryota > Viridiplantae > Streptophyta > Magnoliopsida > Malpighiales > Erythroxylaceae > Erythroxylum > Erythroxylum novogranatense. The sequence continues at coordinate 397,462 of JAIWQS010000250.1, read as the reverse complement.
AGCTTTATATTGAGAAGATAGAGCTTCATAAGAGACAAACCTCTCAATCGAGTGCATAGTACATAATCTAGAATTCTTCCTTAAGGAAATTAGCCATTCTAAATATGTGTTGTCTTCTTAATCCTTACTGCTCTGAATTTCTTCGATAAGGACCTGCAATGGTTCAGAGATTAGCATAGTCTCAGGGATAAGAAGTGTACTACTTGCTTTCTTCCTTCGAGAGTGTGATCATGTATAACTGTTTCTGTATTAGGATTTGTCTCTATAGGTCACATAGGCATTGGAATTAAGGAATAGATATAGGTTTACGATTAGGCTGAGAGTCAACACCACCAACTCACTCCAGTACTCCCCCTGAATGGAAGACTTTGGATAGAAGAAATCTGTCTCAGAAAAAGAGACATCGTAACTAACAAACAATCTTTTTAATATAGGATCATAACATTTATACCCCTTTTATGTAGCAGAGTAACCCATAAACAAAATTTTTTGGCTCTTGGATAAATTGTGAATAAAGGTTGTGCACCTGAAAACCTTTAAAGGAAGGTTAGTTTCAAGATGAGTGGTAGTATAGGCTTCTTGAAATTTTTAGAGAGGTGTTTTGAAAGAAAGAACATGTCTAGACATTCTATTAATAAGATAGGTTGCAAAAATTTTGGAACATTACTGGTGTTCATCAAGGCCCTAGCTACTTTAAGAAGATGTCTATTTTTACTCTCAGCAACCCCATTTTGTTGAGGACTATTTACATAAGTATTTTTGTGGATAATTCCATGTTTTTGGAAGAAGGTATGAAGATGTTAATTAAACTATTCAGTACCATTGTCAGTATGAAGGACTTGAATACTAGTTTGGAATTGATTTTTTATCATTTGATAAAAATTGATGAATACGGTAAAGGTTTTAGCTTTATCTTTCAAATGAAACACCCAACACAAATGAGTATGGTCATCAATGAATGTAATGAACCATTTTGAATTTGTTTTATTAGGAATACGAGAAAGACCCCAAAGATCACTGTAGATAAGTGAAAAAGGTTTTGTGGATTTGTATTTGGTTAATGTAAAGGAACTTCTTTGATGCTTAGCAATGTCACAATGATCACAAAGATCTTTATTTATTGAGATGTTTGGAAACAATTATGGCTTATATTGAAAGTTTGGGTGACCTAACCTCTTATACGATAATAATAGTTCATCACTCTTAAGGACAATCACACTATTACCCAAGCTATAAGGAGTAGTTTGACTTTTTTCATCTTCAAAGTAGTACACTTCATCTACCTCTTTAGCACTGCCAATTATCTTCTCCGATGATAAGTCCTATATAACACAATGAGTAGGAAAAAAATGAGCACTACGATTAGATTCTTTTGTTAACTTACTAAATAACAGAAGATTGCATTCTAGATTAGGAACATGTAAAACATAATTTACTTTCATAGAATATGTTACCTTGATATCTCATTTTCCTGAAACTGAAGAGGAACCACCACTTGCTACCTTAATTTTTTCATGTCCGACACACAGAACATATGAATGAAACATACTATAGTCATCTGCCATATGATCTGATGCCCCAGAATAAACTATCCACTTCTTCCTACCGCATGAAGATAAAAAAAAACTTTTATGATATTACCTCTCATAGTAATATTAGCAACTATGCTTGCCTTCTGTTGGGTAGTACTTCTAATAGTTTTGCTAGTGAAATATTCAGTTCACCTCCTTGTTGTGTCTGACTAACTTCAGATTTTTCTGTTCCTCCCTCACTAGATACTTGATAGCCTCAGTTTTTCCCCGTTTTTTGTTTCCAGCCTAAAGGCTTTCCATGAATGTCCCATACCACTTTGATTACAATTCTCACACCATTTCTTATGATTTCTCTTATTGGATTCACCATGTGACATCAGGGAAGAAGCTTCATTCGTTGATACTAAAGTTACATTTGGTTATTCTTTTGGTTCCTCTTTTAGCATTATTTTTCTCCTTACTGCTTCCCTCTTAACTTTAGAAAATACTTCCTTAGCTATAGGTAAAGACACTCTACTTAAGATTCTTCTACGAACATCATCCAATTTTTTGTTGAGACCAGCCAAAAATTCAAAGACAACATTTTCAATTTTCTGGTTACACATTACCACATCTTCCTTGCATCTCCACTCTTCATTTGACAAAAGGTCAAGTCCTTGCCAAAATGCTATCATTTCAACTTAATATTCTGTAACTACTCTATCACCTTGTTTCATTGCCACAACTTTGTTTTTATCTTATAAATCCACGATGCATCCTCTTCATCAAATTAGGACTGTTGCACTCCATTCCAGATTTCTTGAGTTGTTGGCATAAACATAAAGGTCTGTTTGATTGGTGGTATCATGGCATTGATAAGCCATATGAGACCATGGAATTATCTATTTCCCACTGTTGTGCAGTCTGTAAGTTTGTTGAGTCTAGAATGTTCCCATCTTCGATGATAAAGCTCAGCTTTCCTTGTCCTCCAATGGCGAGTTTCATAGCTTGAGCCTACTCTCGATAGTTTATTCCATTCAGTTTATCAGAAATAATGATAACTGAAACTCCTTCGATACCAAAGGTCATTAATGACTGTCCCACAGTCTGGTCTGGGTTTAGATTTGCCGTGGACGATCCCTCACGATTGGAGGTCATTTCTTAACTTTCTAGGGTTGTCTCCAAGACTTCACTTTCTCTCTTTCTTGTGGCTTTGATGCCATGTGAAACAGAGCTAATTTGCTCTATGTATTTTTATTAAAGGCTGCAGTACATATATCAACGAATAGGGTTTATAGAATAATCTACAAAATCTGTACAGATATAGAATATAATCCTAGGATACTGTATATCTATAAGATACTATTATCTAATCCAAAAAGATCTGATTATGATCATATCATAATATTATGAGATATACATATCTTTTGACCATACTATCTTCCAGCCAGTAGTAATTATTTGTTAATACCACTATACATATTAAGAATTTTAACATATCAAGATACTTCATACGTTTTTAATACAACACCTCCCATAAAGACTTATTGAAGAAGGAAAAATAAGGCATCATATGGAAATCACTTGAAAATGGAAAAAGTCAGCAGTGAAGAAGTTAATAATATTCGACAGTTTTCAAGTCTTGCATAAATCTAAAAAAATTTACAACCACTCCATTTGCATGTTCTTCATGATTATCACTTTTAGCTACACTTTCGAGTTAGTTTTGCTAGGTCCTAGGAATTTGTTATATTCTTATTAGTTTAAATAGTATGTTTGTTTTGTTCATTAAATATGGCAGAATTAGGTCTAATCGTCTCCATACGAACTATCTTTAAGTGTTATTTCATTTAAGTTTGCTAAATGTAGGCATATAAGACAGTTGTTGGTAGCAGAAATGCGTATGCTTAGATAGATGTGTGGTTTTTCGAGGAGAGATAAAGTTAGGAACTGGGTGGTGAGAGAGAGACTACGGGTAGCCAGCTTTGCAGACAAGTTGAGAGAGACTAGGCTTCGGTGATATGGGCATGTGCGGAGGAGGCCCGCCGATGCTCTGGTACAGAGTTGTGAGGGCATAACACTTAGTGACTATAAGAGGAGGAGAGGGAGGTTGTACAAGAATTGGTGGGAAGTAATCAAGGCAGATATGTTAGATTAGCCCTTAATGAGGTAGTTGCTCAGAATAAAAAAGTTTGGCATGATCGGATAAGGGTAAAGGATTAACTGTTCCAGTTACCCAATCCCCTTACTTGGTGAGTAACACAGAGGGATGGACTTTATATAATACTAGGTTCTCACAAATCTATCCTCCTTCAGGTATTCCCCATCTTTTTTTCTCTTTTATTGTTTCTGTATACCACATCATTCTTACATTGTCTCATTTGCATGCGGATCCACCGGAAACAACCTCTCTACTATGTAGGGGTAAGGCTGCGTACGATCGGACCTCCCCAGACCCTGCTTCATTGCGAGATTTCAGACTGGGTGATGATGATGATAAATTAATAAAAACACGTAATAATTTATAATTATTAATAACATAAATAAAAATGTTTAATAATATTTAATAGTGAATGATATCATAATTAATAATCAAATAATAATTAATCAATAATAATAATTAAATGATTCTCTTTGCCATATAATGGCATGCTCACGAGTGTGACTTAACATGTCACACCTGTGAGCAAAGATTTAATAATTAACTAATAATATTTTATAATTAATAATAACATGCATAATAATCAAATAATAATTAATTAATAATATTTAATAAATAATAATATCATGCACGATTGTGACTAATATATAATTAATAATTACATTATTAACAATTAATTAATAATAAGAATTAATAAAACATGTAATAATTTATAATTAATAATAACATAAATAAAATAATTGATAACATTTAATAATGAGTAATGTCATGATTAATAATCAAATATGTACATATATACATAATATATTATAATTAGTCAAGAAATAAATTTTTATTAATGATATAAGAAACTTTTAATCAACTAAATTTTTAACAATATTTAATTTAATATAAATGTGTGTCACAGTGCCTAATATATTATAATTAACCAATCAATTTATTATCACTTAATTAATGAATTAAATAATTATTGTTAATTAATTGATAATAATAATAATAATAATAATAAATTATTATTATTATTATTATTATTATTATTATTATTATTATTATTATTATTATTATTATTATTATTATTATTATTATTATTATTATTATTATTATTCAGGTTGTGAATTGTCAAGTTATAATTTTTATGAATCATGGATTAAATTTTGTAAAGTATTATTTCATAATTTATGGGATATATAATTATTATTACTAATCACCACATTATAATTTTTACGTCACAGTCATACATATGTACATATGTACATAATATATTAACATATACAATGATACATTAAGAAATCGTTGTGAATTATTTTATATGTCATGTGTGTAATTTACAATCTAAAATTGAAGAATAATTATAATTTGCACAAATCAAAACATCATAGTCATACTTTATCGAAATCATGCTATAAAGTAGTGACTTGTTTATAATTATGGGCACATCGATTGCTAAATTCAAAGCATAAAAAGCATTTGAAAGATGAAAACCATGAAAGGGTGTGAACATACATTATCAGTCATAAATGTTCAAAAATAAAGAAGTATAATTTGGAAGTCACGGAGCCGTGCATATGTAGTTATGTAGATATAATTTTAGTTGTGACATAAAAATAGTGTCCCTCTTCTGTCACCATCGTGCTCAAGCACGATTATGCAACACTTGACAATCCCTCTTTGTCACGATCGTGCAACTCACCAATATCCCTCTTGGTTACAATCGTGCACTCCTTTTTTCAAGCATCATTCCAGCTTTTTTTAAAAATAGATTTTGGGTCAATCTTACATGGCCACTTTGACAAAGAAAATGAAGTATTTAAGATATACATCCTTCTAAACAAATGTTCCCATATGTCTTAGGTTTTTAATGGCATCAATTTCATGTAGTTTGGTTCAATATTTTGCAAATTATACTCAAAATACTATAAACCGTTCCCAATAGTCATAAGCGTGACTACTTAAGCTATATATACTAAAGAGCTATATATATATTGAATATTACTATATAATAATTAATAATAATTAACAATTAGCAATGCAGGTTATGACTAACATATATACTAAATATTAACATGTACAACTTAATCAATTAATTACATTTTAATACATCAATTTATTAACTATATATTTATTATTATTAATTATTCTGAGTAAACTTAACGATTAATGATTAATAATTAATTTATAAATAAATTATATTTTAATCAATTAGTTAATTTATTATATTTTAATTATTATTAATTATATCAAATTAATTAATTAGTTAATTAATTAATTATATTCTTTATATGTGTTAAATATATTATAATTAATTATGTTATAATTAATCAAATAATTAATAATATTTTAATCAATTATTTAATGAAAAATGTTATAACATAATATAGATGTTAATTACTTGCTAACAAGAAAAACAAAATAAAATGCACGGTTATGAGTATGGCAGTCACGTTTGTGACTATTAAGTCACAGGCCTGACTACTTAGAGCTACAAATCTACTGAATATTAGTATATAATAATTAATAATGATTGTCATGATTAACATATATGCTAAATATTAATATGTACTGATTAATCAGTTAGTTATATTTTAATACATTAATTAATTAATGATATATTAATAATTATTAATTATAACTGAATAAACTTAACGATTAACGATGAATAATTAATTTATAAATATATGATATTTAATAAATCAATTAATTATAATATCTTAATTATTATTAATTATATCAAAATTAATTAATTAACTATACTTTAAGCATATTTAATTAAGAAATAAAAATATATATTTGTTACAATGACATTTCCTTCCACTCGATTAACTTGAAATTTGGAGCATGAAATTCTCAAACATTTTCTTTCCTCTCTACCAAATTTCATGGTCATATGAATTCATTAAGAAAGTTTTAATTATTTAATTATAACATAATTAATTGATTCATTTATTATAATATATTTAAAACATATAAAAAATATTTTACTAATTTAAATATAATAATTTAATTAACTAATTTTGATATAAGTAATAATAATTAAGTTTATTAAGTTCTAATTAATAATAATTAATATATAATTAAATTGTTGATGTGTTAAAATATAATTAATTGATTAAGTAGTGCATGTTAATATTTACTATATATGTTAGTCATTATTAATTATTATATACTAATATTTAGTGTATATAGCTTAAGAAGTCACGCCTATGACTTAATTAACACCTATGTAATTTAATAAAATTGTTTGTTAAATAAATAAGTAAATATTCAAAATATTATTAATTAGTCAATTAATATATATACTTAACATTAACATGTACCACTTAATCAATTAATAATATTTTAACGCATCAATTAATTACTTATACATTAATTTTGATTAATTATAGCTAAATAAAGTTAACGAGTTAATCATGGATATTTAATTTATATTTTAACAAATCAGTTAATTTATTATATTTTAATTATTATTAATTTCAGCAAAATTATTTAATTAGTTAATTAATTAATTATGTTGTAATTAAGTTAAGTATATTATAATTAATTAATCAATTAATTATGTTTAAATTAATCAATAAGGTTATAATATTTAAATTAATTAATTAATTAATTATTATTATTAATTATTATTAATTTCAGTAAAATTATTTAATTATTTAATAAATTAATTACGTTTTAATTAATTAGTTATATTTTTATATGTGTTCAAGTATATTTTAATTAATCAATCAATTAATTATGTTGTACTTAATCAACAAAGTAATAATATTTAAATTAATTAATTAACTATTTAATAAAATGTTATAATATCGTATTGGTGTTAATTAGTCGCTAAGTCATATATGATGATCCGACTTATGACTATCAAGTCACAAAGTGACTAATTAATATTGAAGAGCTACATATATCTGAAATAATCGTTAATAAAATTAACAATTAGTAATGCAGGTCATGACATATATTAAATATTAGTATTAACTACTTTTCTTTTAATTATAATTTAATACATCAATTAATTAATAATATATTAATCATTATTGATTATAACTGAATAACCTTAATAGTTAAGGATAAATAATTAATTTATAAATAAAGTATAATTTAATACATCAATGAAATTATTATATTATATTTATTATTTATTATATCAAAATTAAATAATTAACTATGCTTTAAATATATTTATTTAAGAAATGAAATATATCTTTGTCATAGTGACACTTAATTCATGCCTGTGAATTGATACTTAATTAACTTAATAATAATAAGTAATCAATCTATTAATTATAATTTAATTAGTAAATTAATTATATTTAATTATATTTAATAAAGTTTTATTTATCTAGTAATTATTAATCATTATCTATAATTATTTTATGAATTTTATATTAATTTTAAATTAAATCAGCTATAGATTTTGATTTGTATTAGAATGAGTTGAGCTGAAATGGAAGTAAAAATGAAGACATAAGTTAGAAATCATAGATTAAGCAAAAGAGAGTAAGAAGTGATGAAAAATGGGAGCTTTAGAGGAGTTGCACTGTAATGCCGGACTTTCTGAGCTCTTTGGTGATTGTTCTATATTTGGAGATACTACTGTATATTGATATATACATGGTTGTATATGAGTTCAAAAATAAATTTGAATCCCTTTGGTATGCATGCCAAAGATTTATAATGTTATATGCCCTTACACGAACTTACTTAGAGTTCATCAGTAAGCGAAATCTTGGAGATTTCTAAGATATAAGCTTTTAAGTGTGAAAAACCGAGTCCATCGGATGGATATAACCGTGGTGGTTAAATTAAATGTGTTCTAATTCCTTAGAGGTGATTAGACATGATTTATAGACTTATTAGATACCTAGAAAGCTTAACTGAAAAAGTTGATGTACAAAAGGACTTATTTGCAAATTGTTAAAAGTCAAAGGATTTTTCAATTCTTGGAGGACCAATATGTAATTTTACAAAGTTAAGGGGCTTAGTTAATGTTTCCAAAAGCCCAAGAACCAAAGTAAAAATAAAAGTTTTGGTGATTTCCAAATTTTGGGATTAATTGCAAATTTAGGAAAGTTTGGAGGCTAAAATGGTAATTTCACATAAGCTAAGGGCAAAATAGTAATTCCCATTTCGTCAAAGAAGCGTCAATCTTTCACTTTTGACCGTGGATCACATTTCTAAGGTCTTAAGACATTTTGTTTTAATTGAAAGAAAGGAGAAGAAAGGAGAAAAGAGAGGAAGAAGAGGAAGTTTTGGCCATCACCAAAATTCACCCTTATTTTTGGTTTTTTAATTCAAAACAAGGTGTTTTAAGCTAATTTGGGATTAAGGAACTCAAATTTATCATTAGATTTGAGAAAATCTCAAAGGATTTGAAGATATCATCAAAGGAAGGTTTAGGTAAATTTTGTCTCATCTCTCTCTACATTATGATTTTGAGTTTGGTGTTAAGATATGTTGTTCTCCATGCCTGAATATGCGTGAAACATGGTTTACATGAATGAAATGCGTCATGAAGAGAGTTCTTTAAGTCAAAACCAAAATTGCCCCCCTTTTGGTTAAAGTTTGTGAAATTTTGAATATCTTTTGAAACTGATGGTTTAAATGAACTCTATGATGTTAATTATGTATGTATGAGGTGAATTGCTGATGGAAAATGAGTAAGAAGTACATTAGAAGGTGGCTTTCAAGTTTATACCTTCAGGTGTTTGATAAAATGCTTAAGTGAACTTGGTTTAGGATTTAAGGGTTTTGATGGTGTGCATTGGAAAGCACTTTTATGTCAACTTAGAGTGAAATTGAATCGTTGCTTAGATTGATGAATAATGGCCTAATATGCTTGGATAAAGATGTGCTTAATCATGTTATGAAATGAGTAAGTTTAGATTAAAGGCATTAAATTCCTTAGAAAATGCTTAATGTGATGGTATATAAATATGAAATTCATGTTTAAGTAGTAATTTCATTGTATGTCTTTTTATGTGTAAAGGCTCGGGAGTCATGAATTGGGAAGCTTGTACCAAGGATTGTTGAAGTTAAGAGAGTATATCTTCTTAGAGGTGAGTTGGAGAAACCATATTTCTCAAATAAGATTGGAACATCATAAGACAAGTATGATGAATGGAATGTGAATTTTGAACCTAGGCAACGTATGGTAGAATTGAATTTCAAATTGATGCAAATATGTTTAGGTATTTAATAAATGTCATTGTTTTGAACAACTATGCATTCGGAGTACAAAAGATAACTTTTATTGTGTGAAATAATGTTTCAACATTGTTTTTGAAATCGATATTTTATTAAATATTTTAAAAAATGATACTATTTTCAACAATCCTGTGTTTGAAGTGCAAAAGACAATGCTTTTTATGGTTTAATTTTGTATTTTGAGAAATGATATTACTTTTAACAAACCTGCAAAAAAAATGCAATGGCAAACGTCTTATTTTTCTAAAACTACATTTTTGAACAACTTAGCATTTGGATCTTAAAAGATGACTTTTATTGCATAAAACAGTGTTTTGAAATTTTCAAATGCATAACTGAGTCATGTATTTTGCATGTATTTGTCCAATTTTGTCTTAGAGCCATAGTACGGTTTCATTTTATCAGTTGGACCGATAAATAAAAACATGGTGTTTTATTTGATTTTTGTATTTAATTTTTGTATATGATTTTTATGATTAGTGAGGAAACGATTGATCAATCGTGTGTTGAGCACAACTAATTAAGCGACCCTGTGCCCTTAATGTTATTACATTAAAGTCGAGTTGTCATATCGACATCTTTCTACGAGACTCACGGATGATTCCACACCTAAGGTCTGGACACTGACGAGGTCATCACCTAAGTGACACTCTTGTTGATTGTAGTCCGGACTCACTACAGTTGAAAGTCAAGTCAACATTGATAATCGGTTGGTGTGCACATTAGTTTGGCTAACTAGTGGTGTCAGAAATGATTGTTTTGGCTTATCATGATATTGGATTTCCTATTGATATTTGATTTATACATATGACGTTTTTATGCTTTTGTGTACTAGAACTAGAACCTATGCTCATCGGATGAGTGAGTTAATAGGCTAGACCTATATGGTTCCTAACCAGTATACATTAAGTCATAGGATGGGCCTATGTGTTTTCTATGTGATATATATTCACTTCATAGGTTATCTACACCGTCTTGGTATGAATCGAATTCTATCTGTGACATGTTTTTCCTACTCACTGAGTACCTATTGTACTCACCTCCTTTGCTTTCCATCCATGCAGGTTAATTTAGTGAGTTTGAAGCTCTGAGTGGATTGTAGGGTCTTTTGACATTTTCGGGATATTACTACACGTGGGTAGTTTTTTAGTTTTAATTTTTGTTGTTTAGTGGCTCATGAACTGTGATTATGTAGATACGCTTTATGATTTTATAAGTTAAATTTTGATTGCCTTATGTTTTATAAATGACTTTATATATGAATCTTTGATACCATTGTTGAGATTCCCTTGACTGGACTTTAAAATCCTGAAGTTGTTGTTGGATGTGAATATAGAAGTGTGTTTAAAAATGTTTCCAGTTTTTTGAGATTTTTGAAAAACAGTCGTTGTGCTGCCTAAATTTTTCAAAAAAAAAGAAAAGAATAGATATTTAGTTAGCTTTGCATAGATGTATTAAGGATACAGTGAGAGTCCTTAGCCTGATTATGGGCTCAATGTGGTACTAGGTCTTGACAATTAAATTGGTATCAGAGAGGGTTTTTAAGTTTTTAAAAGTGTCATTTTCATTTTCAAAAAGTTCATAAACATAAGAGTCGAGTATGGGTGTCAAAAGTCTTTGGTTGAGAAGTTGAGTCTCAGATCCTTAAGTTGACGTCTTTAACGATCAAATGATTTCAACGTCGTTCAAAGTACTTGTCGACATTCCTTGGGATGTTTAGGATATCAGATAAACTATGCTTAGTTTGATCTATTTTATTAAACAATGTCTTTCTCTTTGATTTCATAGAGATAGCATTCCCCCATCTACTTGATTAGAGTCAAGTAAGAATTTTGAGGATGAAATTTTTCTTAAGGGGGGGGGGGGGAGAGTTGTAATATCCTACCTCCTAAAATTGTTAAGAGATTAAAATGGATGGATTTTGTTTGATGGATTTTAATTAGTGAATTGGGAATAAGTGACAAATGGCTTAGTTAAATGGATGACAAGTGGCTTGAGTATAATTGTGACAAATGGCCCTTTAAGTTTGCAACAAATGGAACTTTAGAATCGTGATATGTGTAGCTTTATAAATGGTGAAATGTGTAGTATTACAATTGGTGACTTGTGTTGTCTTATAATTGCTAACATATGTAGCCTTACAAGTAGTGATATGTGGAGCCTAAAGTAAGTGACACATGGACCAATGAAATGGTGACACATAGATTAGTTCGACCTTCTTGAATTTTCTAGAGAAAATGGCTGAAAAGGCAATAAAAGTAAGAGTGAAGGTCTGCCACAAGGTTAGAAGAGAGAGAAAAATGAAAATGAGAAGAGAAAAAAAAGGAGAAGGAAAGAAGCTATCAAGGTATGTTGAAATTCTGGTTTCAATTGCATCTTTCTCTTTCGATCAATTTTTCATATCCTTATAGCACAAATTTAAAGAAACTAAAAGAATAAAAGTTGTAGATATAGAGCTTAACTTAACCTCTGTGAAAGTGGATTGACTAAATAGTGACTAGAGCTCGAGTTATACTTGTTTCCCTAATATTGCCTGTGATAGACCCCTTAGCAGGAACCTTGTATTATTTCCTAAGTTTTGAGGACCTTAGTGTCTGAATTAGTGAAAGTGTAAAACACAAAAAATGATTATTGATGTCTTATTAAGGATTTTGGGAAACGGTTTTATTAAAAGAAGTATTGATAACGATTTATTGAGGGTTGAGTATCAATTGCTAGTCTGTTTCTTACCAGAAACAGGACATAATTGGATGGAGATTATATTTTAAAGGGAGATGCTGTTGGTGTAATTTTTGGATATATTAAGACTAATGGAATTCTACTTTCAGGGGGCATAAGAATCATGGTACTTTGATTTTCTTTAGAGAGTTATGATTAAAGAAGATGACCTATTCATAAAGGAACATTAGGAAGAAAAGGATGTAAACATTGCACATAAGGTTAAGTTAGCTTGATGGTTGGGGAGATGACAAGGGAACTTGAGGATACTATGAGACGTCAGTACTCCCATTTATTTTTGTTCTTGAATTAGGAGTTTCAAGGACGAAACTCTTTTGAGGAGGGGAGGACTTGTAACGCCGAACTTGCTGAGCCCTTTGTTGATTGTTTTGTATTTGGAGATACCACTGTATATTGATATATACATGGTTATATATGAGTTCAAAGATGAATTTGAATCCTTTTGGTACGTATGCCAATGATTTATAATGTTATGTGCCCTTACATGAACTTAGAGTTCATCGGTAAGCGAAATCTTGAAGATTTCTAACATATAAGCTTTTAATTATCAAAAACTGAGTCCATTGGATGGATATGACCATGGTGGTTAAGTTAAATGCGTTCTAATGCCTTAGAGGTGATTAGACATGATTTATAGACTTATTAGACACCTAGAAATGAAAAGTTGATGTACATAAGGGCTTATTTGCAAATTGTTAAATGTAAAAGGACTTAAATGTAAGTTTTCAATTCTTGGAGAACGAATATGTAATTTTATAAAGTGAAGGGGCTTAGTTATTATTTCCAAAAGTCCAAGGACCAAAACAAAAATAAAAGTTTTGCTGATTTCCAAATTTTGGCCTTAATTGAAAATTTAGGAAAGTTTGGAGGGTAAAATGGTAATTTCACATAAGTTAAGAGCAAAAATGCTAATTTCACCCCATTTGGTCAAAGAAGAGTTAATATTCCAGACCCTTCTTTCACTTATGGCCGTGGATCACATTTCTAAGGACTCAACACATTTTGTTTTAATTGAAAGAAAGGAGAAGAAAGGAGAAAAGAGAGGAAGAAGAGGACGTTTTGACAATAACCAAAATTCACCTTTTTTTTTGTTTTTCAATTCAAACCAAGGTGTTTTAAGCTAATTTGGAGTCAAGGAACTCAAACCTATCATTAGATTTGAGAAAATCTTAAAGGATTTAAACATATCATCAAAGAAATGTTTAAGTAAATTTTGTCTCATCTCTCTCTACATTATGATTTTGAGTTTGGTGTTAAGATCTCCATGCCTGAATATGAATGAAACATGGTTTAGATGAAGGAAATGTGTCATGGAGAGGGTTCTTTAAGTCAAAACCAAAATTGCCCCCCTTTTTCGTGAAAGTTTATGAAATTTTGAATATCTTTTGAAATTGATAGTTTAAATGAACTCTAAGATGTTAATTATGAATGTATAAGGTGAATTGATGATGGAAAATGAGGAAGAAGTACATTAGAAGGAGGCTTTCAAGTTTATGCCTTTAGGTGTTTGATAAAATGCCTAAGTGAACTTGGTTTAGGATTTAAGGATTTTGATGGTGTGCATTGGAAAACACTTTTATGTCAACTTAGAGTGAAATTGAATCATTGCTTAGATTGATGAATAATGGCCTAATATGCTTGATAAAGATGTGCTTAATCATGTTATGAAATGAGTAAGTTTGGATTAAAGGCATTAAATGCCTTAGAAAATGCTAAAGAGAAACTAATGTGATGGTGTATAAGTATGAAATTTATGTTTAAATAGTAATTTCATTGTATGTATTTTTATTTGTAAAGGCTCAGAAGCTGTAAATTAAGGAGCTCGTACCGAGGATTGTTGAAGTTAAGAGAGAGTATATCTTCTTTGAGGTGAGTTGCGAAAACCGTATTTCTCAAATAGGATTAGAGCATCCTAAGACAAGTATGATGATTGGTTTATGAATTTTGAACCTAGGCAACGTATGGTAGAATTGAATTTCAAATGGATGCAAATATGTTTAGGTATTTAATAAATGTCATTGTTTTGAACAACTATGCATTCGGAGTACAAAAGATAACTTTTATTGTATGAAATAATGTTTCAACATTGTTTTTGAAGTTGATATCTTATTACATATTTTTAAAAATGATACTATTTTCAACAATCCTGTGTTTGAAGTGCAAAGGACAATGCTTTATGAAGGTTTAATTTCATATTTTGAGAAATGATATTACTTTTAACAAACCTACAAATAAAATGCAATGGAAAACGTCTTATTTTTCTAAAACTACATTTTTGAACAACTTAGCATTTGGATTTTAAAAGATGTCTTTTATTACATAAAATAGTGTTTTGGAGTTTACAAATCCATAACCAAGTTATGTATTCTGCATGTATTTGTTCTCTTTTAGCTTAGAGCCATGGTACAGTTTCATTTTATCGGTTAGATCGATAAATAAAAACATGGTGCTTTACTTGATTTTTGTATATCATTTTTGTCATTGGTGAGGAAACTATTGGCCAATCGTATGTTGGGCACAATTGATTAAGCAACCCCTGTACCCTTGACGCTTGTATATTAAAGTCGAGTCGTCATATTGACACCTTTCTATGGGAATCGTGGGTGATTCCACACCTACGGTCTGGACATTGACGAGGTCATAACCCAGGGTTATGACACTCTTCTCGACTGTAGTGGGGACTCACCACGGATGAAAGTCGAGCTAACACCGATAATCGGTGGGTGTGCACATTAGTTTGGCCAACTAGTGGTGTCACACATAATTGTTTTGGCTTATCCTAATATTGGTTTTCCTATCAATATTTGATTTATACATATGATGTTTTTATGCTTTTGTGTACTAAAACTGGAACCTATGTTCACCGGATGCGTGAGTTAATAGGCTAGGCTTATATGGTTCCTAACTAGTATACGTTGAGTCATAGGCTGGGCATATATATTTTCTATGTGATATATATTCACTTCATAGGTTATCTACACGATCATGATAGGGTAAACCTAAAAGGGTTTGCACGATCGTGAGATTGAGGAGATATTAGGGAAAGCATGATGGTGATAGTGAATAATAAGCCGGAGTTGGAGAATATCCATATTTTTAAAATTTTTCCTAGCAAATTTGTTGTAATAAGGACTTAACCCATGTTTTATTCAAAAGTGTCAAAGTTTGATTTACCAAACACATTGTTAACGATAAAAAGAATTTAAGAAGGTTGTATGTCACGGGCGTGACATGTTGAGTTACACGTGTGACACCTTTTTAAAAAGAGTGACTTAACATGTCATGCCCGTAATATTGACTTAACGGGCGTGACATGTTGACTTAACATGTCATGACTTAAAATTAAAATTCTTTTGAAAACAACGAAAAGAAATTAAAAGAAACACATTTCATCAATAGTTATCAATAAATAACAAAAAAGATAGCAAAACAAGAGCTAAATATTTTTTATTTCTATATGGTTATGATTACAATGGTCTAAGCGTCAAGGATTAGCAGATAGCCAAAAAAAAGTTAAAAAAGGAAATACACCAACATCTTCACACAGTTGATTATATATAGTTCACAATTATATTTTTATTGAACACTGGGATAAGGAATATGAAATAAAACACATGAAGAAACATGAGCCTTAAATGGAATGATTTTTTTCACTGAAATGGAATGATTTTTTTGATCTTGTCATAAAAGTTGATAACCTTTTGAGGTAAATATTAAATCTAGTATATATATTTCCTTTACCTTTATATCCAATTATTCAAAGAGAAATTATTAGCTTATATATGACAAGGTGAAAACTTAACACATTAAGAAGTTTAAAATGTTCTTTGATGAGATAAAAGAGAAATCAGGTAGTTATTTACTGTTCCCCAATTTAACTCTTTATGCTTTATTTATAAAACAATCGATCTTAACACATTCCATGGAATATTCCACCACAGGTAAATACATGCCATTATACTATATTTAAGTCCATAATATACTAACCTTATCTTCCTGATGAGGTGACACCCCCACTTCTAGATTTGTGCTCCTCTAAGATTTGTTATCTATATCATCAAAGAATATGGTAGATTAGATTCAAGCATATAAATTTAGCAAAATTAGATTGAAGTATGAGAAACTCGTTTAGAAAAGTATCATGATAGGAGCATTTCAATAACCAATGACCTCGGATAACACCATCGACTCTAATTCTCATCCTAGAAATGATGATATTTTTTGTCAAAATAATGTAATTGTTATGTCCTTATGAAGCAAAATAGAAAGCTACAAATTAGAAAGAGTTCCAAATATAAGATTCTACAGGCACTAAGGCAGAAACTAAAGGTACTAAAATGCATGGAAGAATAAGTACGAAACACAAATGAGCACAAGTCTATCAGGCAGAAACTAAAGGAACTGAAATCCATAGCAGAATAAAGGCGAAAGACAAATCAGCAAGAGTCCTGAGGTCATTCATTCAAAAAAATTTAGGAGCTTGACTAGACCAACTGCTTCCATGATTTGTGAGAATTTGATGTAAAAAGTTTGCATTTCAATGAACAAATCCTTCACTGCAAAACCACGAGCAATTGGTCAAAATGAAGCAAAATATGAATGGTGCTGTTGAATGTAGAAGAAAGAGAACTAAAAGGTAAGAGATTTAGACAACCAATGATGTGAGTTTAAAGACATGCAATATATTTCTTACTTCTGTGAAAGCAAGGACTTATAAAGTTCTGAGAACTATGCTTTTTCACAGAACTTATAAAAGTTCTAAGAACTATGCTTTCCCTAACATGTTTAATTTGTACATTTTTTATTTAGATATTTGACGTATTGTTTCCATCATGAATTATCACGTTTATTGTCCAATATCAATCCAAGGTGAAAAAATATGTTTTCATGTTCTTAATAATCCCCTAATTCACTTTGTTTTTATTTTTTGATTCTGCCAACCGCTAAAGAACATATGTACATATGCATTATATAGATCTACTAAATAATAAAAGGGTCAATAAACCCTAGATCGGCAAAAAAGCAAACGTAATAAAGCAATAAGAGATGGATGCTACTTACCATCCATGATTCTATTTGGAATCAGACTCTGCAAGAAAACATAAACAACTTTGAAAAGTCTATTTTGCATATGCTTGTCCTGGAAAAACAAACTTAACACTTAGGATTCTAATAATAATGCACAGTTCAAAAGGCAATAATTGAATAATAATAACAATTAAAAGAAAACAAATAAGATGATTTAATTGAGAATTCTCAACAGAGTAACCTTCCTGAGTTTTAGGAGCAGGAAATGGAGGTATAACGCCAGCTCTTGTCAATTCTTCCATAGGTTTAACTAAGTGAGAAAGGGTTTGGTGAGTGCATTAAATGTATAAATTTCTTGGATGTATGTTAATTAAATTAATGGTTGACATGATTGAAAGCAAGAAGACTTATTAATTGGTGGGAGCAAAAGAATACAAAGGATCGTTAAATTGAAAATTCTGACGTGAGGAACCTTCACTAGTTTAGGAGCAGGAAATGAGGTATAAACCTAGCTCTTATTGATTCTTCGAGAGGTTTAACTCTGTGAGAAGTCACAACCGTGCATGTAGACTATTAAGTCACGCCTTTGACTATTAAGTTACAAGCGTGACAACTTAGAAGGGCTATATATATCTTGAATATTAGTATATAATAATTAATAATAATTAACAATCAATATTAATATGTACTACTTAATCAAATATAGATATTTTATTTAATTAATCAATCAATTAATTATAACTTAACAAAATAACAGTTAATGATTAATAATTAATTTATAAATAAATCATTTTTATTAAATCATTAATTCCTTATACTTTAAGTATCATTAGTTACATTAAAATTAATTAATTAGTTAATTAATTATATTTTAGTCAATTAATAATATTTTTATATGTGTTAAATATATTATAATTAATAAATCAATTAATAATGTCATAACTAATCAACTAATTAATAATATTTTAAATAAATAAATATTTATTTAATAAAATTTTATAAATTTATATAGGAACAAAATAACAACTCCTATGTCATGCTTGTGACTATTAAGTCACGAGCATGGCTACTTAAGCTATATATATATATGAATATTAATACATAATAAATAATGATAATAAGCAGTTAATAAAGTCGGTCATGACTAATTGTTAAGTCATCAATTTGCACTTATTTTATACTTAATTATCTTTAATGTATTGAAATTGCTATCCGAAATTAATGGAATTATCTTATAATTATTTACAGATGATTTTCAACACCTTAGAAAGAAAATTGAATAAAAAAGATGCAAAAGAATGAAAAAAATCTGAAATTCCAAATTTGACAGCAATTTAGTGACTAAGTGTAGGCACGTCTAAGGATGGAATAAATCTGCAGATTAATTTTCAAAAATCAAATTTGAGATTATCACAATCTTTAAAGATTATATTGCCATCTTTCAAGGGGATTGACTACCTGAAAATGGGGGATACATTATCTAATGAGAATTAAGGAAAGATAGGAGGGAAATTAGAAAAATAAGCATAAAAGGAAAGAGGATCACTATTCACGCAAGCATAGACTAGTTTTTAGAGATTTTCATTTCTGCTATTTTCTTTTCAGTCTTTTTACGTTTTCTGCACTTTCTCCATTAGTATTTTCTTGTTTTCGATAAGAACCGAGGATGGAGACTTTACGCTTTGTTATTTATTTCGTTTTCAATTCTAGTATGAGTAGCTAAACTTTTTTTCTTGGTTGAAGGGATTCGTGTTATCCGTTATTATTCATGAGATGTTTCAATAAAGTTTATACTGTTGATGAACATTGAATATCTTCTGAATTACTTTTTCTAAATGAGTTGATTGATTTCTAGGTGAGCAACTAGGGACTAATTCGTTCAATAGCTAGATTAACAAAATATGACGTTCAGTTTCGTTAATCACAAGTAGCAATTAGGATTACCTTCTTTATGTTAGGGTCGAAAATTCTAAGGCGATATTCGCTTGATTGATTGCATGTCGTACATATATTTCGCTTGCTCATTGGTTCTTGATTTGTAAAGCTATAATTCAATTAAACCTAGATCGTATCTAGGTTGTTGTTTAGTAAGAATGCTAGGATACATGTTTCTAGTCATTACATTTAAGAGAAAACATCCCCAATGAATGTTTGTTAATGATTGCAATTTTATATCGAAGATCCATATTAGCGTGATAACATCGGTGACCCAAAAACAAAGGTATTTTTCATTAATTTTTTAGATCCAATTATTGCTTTCGATTTGCGATTTCTCATATAATTTTTCTTATTTTGTCGTGAATCAACCCCCCCCCCCAATTTCGTTACTTTCTTTTAGTTTTAAACATCGCTAACCTTTACCATTACAAATTTCTCGTGGAAACGATATCCACTTACCGCTACTACATTAATTTGCATTAACGTAAGTGATTTCTTTTGAATTTGGTTGCAGGTGATATCAGTACCAC
This sequence comes from Erythroxylum novogranatense, assembly GCA_029891385.1. Classification (NCBI taxonomy): domain Eukaryota; kingdom Viridiplantae; phylum Streptophyta; class Magnoliopsida; order Malpighiales; family Erythroxylaceae; genus Erythroxylum; species Erythroxylum novogranatense. The sequence goes on along the minus strand of JAIWQS010000250.1, from coordinate 377,354 downwards.
TAATATATATACTAAATATTAACATGTACTACTTAATTGATTAATTATATTTTAGTACATCAATTAATTAATTATATATTAATCATAATTGAATAAACTTCATATTTAATGATTAACAATTAATTTATTAAAAATATATTTTAATAAATCAATTAATTTATTATATTTTAATTATTATTAATTATATCAAAATTAATTAATAATTTAATAAGTTAATTAATTAACAATAATGAAAAACCAAAAACTAAATAATATGCTTGGTTGTTAGCTAACAACTCACAATCATGAAAATCACACCTGCGACTTAATAGTCACATGCGTGACTACCATTTATACAAACTTAATATTATTATATAATACTTTATAATAATTAATTTTCAATAATATATACTTTTTTTTAGCGAGAAATGGGATCGGCATCCTATTGCTCGGTTCACTATGGCGCTGTGAAGGAAAGAAACCGGCAAGAAAACCTCCACAGATTCAGGCCAAGTACAAGTATTAAAAAAGTAGAAAAAATCATGTAATACGGATGTAGGGAGTGGCATTTCGTTCTAAGACCAAACTTCCACGAACAATCAATGGCAAGTCTGCCTCGTGGCGAAAATGAGTCGAAACCCCAAATGAGCCAATCCTGGACAAATAATCGGCAATAGTATTTACCTCGCGATAAACATATGAGATCGAAGAAGAAGAAGCAGTCATCATATCCTTGATAATTTCAAAATCAGTGTAAAATTGCCATGGCCAGCCTCCATTCCTATTTAATAAAGCCGCAATAGCCGAGTTATCTGTTTGAATTTGTGTTCCAGTGAAACCACAAGCATTGCAAAATCTCAAACCGTTAATAATAGCCTCCAATTCCATCTTCATGCTGCTCGATATTCCCACATAAGAAGCCTCGGTAGAAGAAAACTCGACGAAAATCTTACAATAAAACCCCAACCCGACTGTCCTGGGTTGCCAAGCGATGAACCGTCTGTATTCAAAACCATAACATCAGAGTCAGGGAGTCTCCAACTAACCGTGTGAATCTGCTGCTTTCTCGGTTGCCGTATCGGGCAGTTGAATTTGCGTTCAAAAAAAAGACGATCATGGAAATTTCTCAGCATCGGACGGTGAGCCAACAAAATCCCGGTTAGGTGTTGATGCACAGCATTGATAATAATCAGCTTGTTAGGTCTTATGTTGTCGAAAACAAATTTATTCCTGGATTTCCAAACCTCCCATAGGATAATTGAAGGTAATATTGAGATGAGCGTCTGACGAAGAGACGAAGAGCTTCCCAAGCGGCACCAATATATAAACATCGGCCACAAACCATGGAAACGTGGGATAATTATTTCCAGCAAAGAAGCAAAATAATCCCAAATTTCCAACACCACAGGACAATAATAGAAGGAGTGGTCATAACTCTCAGAACTTGATCGACAAAAGCAACAGATAGTAGGATTCAAGGCAAAACCAATACCAACCAAGAAATCAGGAAGAGGCAGAAGTGAGTTCCAAAATTTCCAAACAAATATTGAGATTTTCGTAGGTAACAACTTGGACCAAAGATATTTTGCCACAGAAGAAATGGGAGCATGAAACCGAACAAGATCATATGTGGTTTCTAGTGAAAACAAACCCGTAGACATAAGTTTCCAAAACACGCGATCTGGTGAATCTGTCAAAACCGAAGGTAAAGCATTCAACGTCTGAAATTGGGCATCGGTTAGATGATTTGTAATGAGAGGTAAACAGTAATCTTTATTTCGGATGAAATCAGCAACCGTTAATGAAGGAAGAGGGAATTGGTGCTCATCATCCATATGCCGAAAAGGCCCCAAGCCAGACTAGTTATCATCCCAAAAGTTCGAGGAGCCATTCCGGATGCAAAGATGCACTTGATTACCGACAAGCCTATCAACAGAAAGAAGCCTTCGCCAGCTAGTTTTCAGCTTGCAGGAGGTAGACAAAGAGGAAATAAATCGGGCCCAATTACCAACTCCATTTTTAAACTGCCACCATAATTTGATCGTGTAAGCTTTAACCACATCTTCTAATTTCCGAAAGCCTAAACCGTTTTCAGTCACCGACATTGATATTCTCTCCCAAGATTGCCAATGTCGTTTGGATATGTCAGTGGTGCTGCCCCAAAAAAACCGTTGAAAAATCCGCTCTATTTGGCCCAACACAGATTTAGGAGGGACGATTGCCGACATGATATGCAACGACAAAGATGAGAGAACATGTTTTATCAAGATGAGACGACCTCTAGGTGAAAGTAATTTGTGTTTCCAGTTGCCGACTTTTGCCTCCACTCGTTCTACCATGAATCTAAAAATTTGTTCTGTTTTCCATCCCCGAAAAAGAGGAGATCCAAGATATAGTATAGGCAAACAACCCGACACCATTTGTAGAATAGTTCGAGAGAGTTCCACCCTTGGAGAGGTTAATCCTTCAGATCGAATAAAACAACTTTTAGATTTATTAACCTTCTGACCAGTTGCAAGCTCGTAATCCTCTATCAATAGCATAAATTGTTCCATTGAGCGTTTGTCGCCACGAAGGAAGAATATCATATCATCAGCATATGCTAAGTGATTTACTGCGAGAGCACCTCTTGGAAGGCCATATGGTTGAATTACGCCACTTGGACAAAAGCATTCAAACCCCGGATAAAGCTTGAGAGACAAGAATGAATAAATATGGAGAGAGCGGATCTCCCCTTCACACCCCGAAAGCTGAAAAAATCCAATAGGGCTTCCATTCAATGAATTGAAAACCAACTTGCATAAACCGCCCATAATCAAATGTATGAAAGCTTCACAAAACCAAATTGACGTAGAATTCGACCGTAAAAGCCCAAGACACTCGATCAAAAGCCTTGACATATCCAATTTGAGAATCACATTACCACCCTCCCGGGTAGTCTAAGAAGCGTGTTAGGTCCTGGGCCAACAGTATATTGTCGACAATATCTCGCCCTGCCAGGAAACCCGACTGTATCGGAGAGATCAACTTTGCCAAAATTGGTTTAATTCGTTCCATCATGAGTTTGGTGAAGACCTTGCCAATAAAATTGCATAAACTAATTGGCCGGAAGTCTGCAAAAGAGGTTACATGTTGCTTTTTTGGAAGGAGAATAATGAGTACACTTGCGATGGCTCTCGGAAGCGAAATTCCCGATATAAACTCAACACAAGCATTGAAGAGATCATCCTTGATAATAGACCAACAATTGTGATAGAAGGAACCACAAAATCCATCAATGCCAGGTGCACTATGAGAGGAGAGACTCATTACCACGTCTTTTACTTCATCATAAGTTGGCACCCTCAGCAAAGATGCATTATCCTCCTCATCAACCAGTGAAGGGATGAAACCGAGCTGCCGAAGTTTCGTCCATGTCCGAGTCTTGACATAGCAATGTTTGGAAGAAATCGATGGCCTCAGTTGAAATTTCAGGAGGAGAATCTAGCCACCTGCCATCAGCTGCCCTTATGGAATGGATCCCTAGAGGCGATCTTTTCCACGTAAGGAAGCATGAAAAAAATTACTATTTGCATCACCCTCCTTGCACCAACGGATTCGTGATTTTTGGAGCAGAAAATCATCACGTTCCCTTTCTCTCATAATCAAATTCACCTTTGCTTTGTTTAGTTCAGCTAGGGTATCTGGGGAAGGCAATTGTTCATAAGTCGTTTCATAGTGTAGAACCAAGTCTTCGAAATCTTGTAAGTTCTGAAAAACATCTCCAAATTGTAACTTATTCCAAATTTTCAGTGCCTCTTTCAATCGTCTGAGTTTTAAAGAGAATCTCAACATTCCAAAACCGTCAACTGGAGCTCCCCAATGTTCCTAAACTACATCATAAAAACTGGAGCGACGGAGCCACATCCTCTGGAAACGAAAGATTCGAGGTTTGGAGTCAATAACCATATCAAATTGATGTAAAATAAGAGAGTGATCAGATTGAATTCTACTTAAGTATTGAACGGTGGCCACTGGAAAACGGTCAAGCCAGGCAGGGGAGAAGAGACAACGGTCCAATTTCTTTAGCACTGGTCCGTTAGATCGAATTCCAAACCATGTAAACTCACAACCCTGAGTAGGACGCTCCTCTAGTCCACATTCAACTATGAATTCATTAAAATCATCAATCGAAGATAATTCAGGAGTAGCTTGCCCCTGATATTCCTCCAGAGAGCAAATAACATTAAAATCACCTGTAATTGTCCAAGGAGTATCAGAATGCAGATGCTGAAAAGCAAGCAGATTGGCCCATAATGCCTGTCTTTCTCGACGAGTAGACTTAGCATAAACAATAGAAACAATGAAAAGAGCAGGATGCGTATGATGTTTAACCCGTAAGTGTAGAACTTGTTCATCGCCACCCAGGTTATCCACCGTATAGTCAGCTGAAAATAAAGCCCAGATTTTATTCGTGAGTGAGACAAAAGTGGATGGGAAGTGCAGCTCTCTCGATATTGTAGACAGAACTGAAGAATTTCCCATTGGTTCTAAATAAGAAAACAGCCGTCACTTTATGCAAAGCAACCAGATTTTTTAAACGTCGACGTGTTGGCTTGTTGGCCACGCCCCGAATGTTCCATGTCAGGCTACTGATCATTGGGGAAATGTTGAACCGTTACCAGTAGGAGCTCTCCTGGACCGATGAAGAGATGTCTCATTCACAATAGGAATTTTGTTTTTGGAGCCCAAAGGCCGACCGCGTCGACGAGTATGTTGTATATCATCATTCTGGGGCAGGACAAGTAAAAGTTGATCGGAGACCAGGCCTAGTGTCGAATCATCACGATAGGCAGGCAGAGGAACATTATCAAAAACATCAGAATGTGAGATAGGCAAAGCAGCATGTTGAGATTGCAGAGTCAAATCTGCAGGCAGATGATCACAATTTATTTCCTCATTAATAGGCACTTGAGGAGCAGCCATAGGCGGAGAGGGTAATAAATCCCCCTGATATTCTGTAGGCCGCGGGAACGAAGGTATGAGTTTCTCAATAGAGTGCAAATTAGGTAAAACAGTCGATGAAGGGTGCAAATCAGGCACGCTAGGCAGAATTGTGAATTGAGGGGTTGGAGCAGGCAACCCAGTCGATTGAGACATTACTGGCAGTAAGGGTGGGCAGGCTGGGCCATTATCGTCATCTGGAAGGTGAGAGAGAATGTTAAACCTTGATGATAGTTGGGGAGCAGCAGGGGGCGAGTCCTTCGAAAGGAGGAAATCCAAACCAATAGTCTGCAGTTGATCAGGAACCAGCAAAGGAGGTGTAATCGGAACATCAACTGTCGTTTGCACTGGGGGTAAAGAAATCGGAGCAGAGGAGGGGATATTGGGAATAGGGGCATTCTGCTCTGCGGGTGGTAATCCAGATGAGGTTGGTAGAGACGCTTTTGGTTTCCAAATTTTCGGTGCGGGGAGAACACCGGGAGTGAGAGGCAGCGACTTTGATGGAGGATCGACGGGTTTACCTGGTTGCAACTGACGACAATGGTCCTTGTCATGGCCGACTTTGTGACAGTGAAGACAGAAAGCTGGGAGATCTTCATAGACAACCGGTTGGAAAAAAGGTTTGGATTCCGTACCCAATCGAAGACGCATAGGCAAATCCTTCAAGAGATCAACTTCTAAACAGACCCGAGCCACCAATCGCGAGAGATTCAGAGTAGAAGTGTCGATTTTCAACAATGTCCCAATCGGTTCAGTCATTCGCTTTAAGTATTGTTCGTGAAAGCCATAGACAGGGAGACCTTCAAAAGAAACCCAGATAGGGACGATTGAAGATTCCTGTTTGGGATGGAAATCAGGGGACCATTTGAACACACGCGTGATGTGGGAATCAAAAGTCCAGATTGTGCGCAACCAACATCTATGAAAATCCTCTTCAAGGTCAAAATTAATTAGGACGTGTTGGAAATCGATCAATCCTATAGTAAAAGCACCAAGAAACCCAATCCGATCGAAAGCTGATCGTAGAAAATCCAGTTTAGGGTTCCCTTTTGTGAATTTGCCCACGAGTGAAAGTCTGAATGGCGCCGATAATTGATCTTGCTCGTCTTATGTCAAGAAAAATGTAGGTTCCCCTTTCAGCAGCTTCGATTTGGAAACCAGATCTACATCGGCAAGTGGACGAAGAATGGAGCGGGGGGAAGTTTTCGAACCAGATAGCGCCTGAGCGAAGGTACGGCCACCTCCCCATGGCGGCGATGTCGGGACGGCGCCAGGCATGTGGCCTGGAGATAGGCCGGAAAAGAGAGCGAAGTCGAGCCTTGTGGAGGAGATAGGCTGGAAAGAGAGCTACATGTAAGTATATTTAATTAAAAATTTAATATTAATACAATTATTAACAATTATTTATTGCTTATGTTATTATTAATGCCTTTGAAAAATTTATTTTTTCAAATTTTAATTAAATATACTTAATATATATTTAATAAATTAAAGTATAACTAATTTATTAATTAAAATATAATTACATATAATTAAAATATAAGAAGGAAGGAATGATTAGCTTAATAACTAATTAATAATTAATAATATTTTATATATTATTAAGTTAATTAAGTGTTATATATTAAGGGATCATATGAGTTAATTTTATTTTAGTCAATTAATGAATTAATAATGTTTTATATATGTCTTAATTATCTAATCAATTAATTATATTTTATTTAATCAATTAATTAATTATATTTAATTAAAAATTAAATAATTTATATGTGTCACAAAGTGACGTTTAAGTCATGCTTGTGACCTTATATTTTAATTAATTAATTAATTATATTTTATTAAAATGATAAAATATATAAGTGCCACAAAGTGACACTTAAGTTATGCTTGTGAACTTATATTTTAATTATTTAATTATATTTTATTTAATCAATTAATTAATTATATTTAAATAAATATAAAATATTAATCTGGTTAATTAATTAATTGATTTATTTCTTAATCAAATGTAGTTAATTAATAAAATATAATTAATAATAATTTAAATATAATTAATTATTAATAATTAATAATTAATAATTGCTTATGTTATTATTAACGCCTATGACAAATTTATTTTTTGATTTTAATTAAATATACTTAAAATATATTTAATTATCTAAAATATAATTACATATAATTAAAATATAATAAGTTAAATGAAGGAAGGAATAATTAGCTTAATAATAATTAATAATTAATAATTAATAATATTTTATATTATTAAGTTAATTAAGTTTTATATATTAAGGGACCAGAGGCATTAATTATATTTTAATTAATTAATCATATTTTGTATGTGTTAAATGTATTATAATTAATAAATTAATTCATTATGTTATAATTAATCACTTATTAATAATATTTTAATTAATTAATTAATGATTTAATATAAATGTTATAAAATAATAAAGGGTTAATTGCTTGCACTGTTGTGACTCAAAATGAAATGTTGTAGCTTGATTTCTAATTATTATGTCTTTAATTCTCCTAATCCAATATTAATAGAGGTGAAATACTATAAAAATTTAAGTGCTTTTTAGAAAATTTTAGGACAAGTTTAGTCATATAAACGAAGATAATAGAGAGAGTGAGGGAGCCGGAGATTGAAATTACCAAGCATTCCAAATACGGGGATATAAACGACAAATCATGTGAACAAATTTGAAAAGTAAGATGCTTTTATAAACAAACCAACGGTAACTCCGGTCTCAACAAACTCCACTCCACTTTTCTCATTCTCAACAACGAGTAACGTTGTCTCTCATTCTTACATTTTTTTTGTTGCTTTAAACCAAGGTCACAGTACCTACAACAATGGAGGGTCTCATTCCATTCGTGTACAAAGCCATAATGCAATACAAATCGGGCAACCAAAGCCCCTTGTCTTCCTGGCTTGCCGACTCTCCTTCCAGGTGACTCTGGTTGTTTCCAGGCTTCCGAGATCAGGCTCTTTGGTTCAGACTATGCCTTTCCAACATCGTCAACCTCTTCCAACATGAGTTCTCAATCACCTGTCGTCTGTCGCTTGCCTTCTCGTAGAATGGTCACCTTACATTTGATTGTATGTAAGAATTTCTTTTTCGTTATAAGAAGTCTTTGCCCAAGAATTTCAATGCGATAGTGATATCATTGAAGAATTGGGGAGCTTTAAGTACATAGATGAAAAAGGGTAATTCCCGATTACCGTTTTAAACTTTTATTTGATTATGCGGAAGCTGGTCTGATTGCCAATTGTAATTTCAGTTTCAATTGGGGTGCCATTTCAGTTTTATTCTGTGGCTGAAATGAGATACTATTGTTAATATAAATGTTCCATGTAAATAACTAAAACTTATACTTTTGCTCCTAACAAGGTTTGGACAAATTAATTTTTATCTGTTGGTCCAGCATCATCTAGTTAGGACCAAGTAGAAATGCTACTCTTTCGACGCACAACTATTACATGTGGGTGACCAATGAAAGGCATCCTTTTTTGGTGTTTTCTAGAAGAAAAGTCATGAATGCTATAAAAGAACCTTTTCGTCTAGTATATGCTCGTCAAATTAGTAGTTCTAAGGGAGAATATGAAAAGAATGTAGATTGTCATTAGACTAATCAAATTTGGATTTTTATTTCAAATTTTCTTATTAAAAAAATAAAAAAATAAATAAAATTTCCAATTCTTGTTGATGTTTTTGTCGACTTCCTTGCTATGAACTTTTAGAACCAAAACTAGTAGATTAATTTAGGATAAACATAAAACTAAAGGGAACTCTAATCTACCTAGGATTCATTAAATATAATGTCAAGTGCCGTTATTTAAAGACATTTAAAAGTTATTTCATCGACAAGGCATTTTATTTGTTCCTTTAAAGGCTTGATTATGGTTAAATTATAGGGTTTATTCAACGGATCTACTTATATGCATTCCTCTATGAATATCAATGTTCCCCAATATGTTGGTTTAATGCACATAGCCTTGGTGTCATTAACAGCTTTCTCAATGTTTCCCATTCTTGCCATTGTAATTATACCACTCACAATCACATAATTATTTTGTTATACGTTTCTTCCCTTTTTTCCCCAAGTAAGCCATGCATAAAGGATGTTTTAAATAAAAGCTTTCTAGGTGCGCATTCCACACGAAGAGTTTCATTGTCCTAATTTATTCTTGTGAATCTAAGCGATGAGTGCATTAGGTGCTTACTGGTCTTGTAAATAGTAGGTCTCAAAATCATAAAGCTCCAGTTAAATAATCAGAGAGCCCACACTGAGATTAGTAGTTGTGAATCCATATATGATAGTGGCATGTATTTGTGTTTTCATTGACTATCTATCATTTTCAAAATATTAATTCTTAAAATAGATCCAATATTTTATTTTTGATGAGAAATTGATTGAACCACATGGAGGAGTAGAGTTAGTAATGGTTTTGTAATAATGTGAATAATGAAATTTGCATCTTTAAAATATAATTTCTTATCATACATCTATGCTGCTACTTTGCCTTATTTGTATTCTTACTAGATAGTGAGTAGCTTTATAGTTTACTATTATTATGTCAAGCATTAGAAGTTTTCTTGGTTTTATATGATTTGTTGACTATGCTTGGTTGATAGTGTTACTTTATATGTTTGTAAATAGGGCTCTTAAGGATCAAACCGTTATAGGTGCTTGTGTGTCATCTAAAACCTATTCGGGTGAGTTATATTGCTTATATTATTATTACTTTTTATTAGATACGATTAAGTTTTATCTCTTCTGTATTTCCTTTCAATTTTAAACAATAATTTTGTGGCTTAACACATAATTTGGTACTCTAAATCATGGGTAAAATTTAATGGATGTTGTTTCTTTATCTTGGATTAGTCTACTAAGAATATGATAATCATTTGTTGCAGATGCAATTTGTTGTGCACGAAAAATTTTTGGGCAATGATTATATTCGACACAACTTTCCAGTTGACTTTAGTTTGAGAATTAGATAAAATCTTTTGCATATGATGATGGTATGCATAGCTTACAGTGCTTGATAGATATTCAAAATGGCCTTTATTTGGGAGTCTATCTGTGAATCAGAGCTAATTTGCTTTATGTATTTTTATTAAAGACTTTAGTATATATATACTCGAATAAGGTTTATAGAATAAGTTAGAAAATCTGTACAGATATAGAATATAATCTTAGGATGCTGTATATCTAATCTAAAAAAATGTGATAATGATCAAATCATAATATTATGAGATATACATATCTTAACCATACTCCCTCTCAATTTGGATCATATATATCTATGTCCAACTTGCTAATACACTCTTCAAATGCTTGTCGTTGAAGTCCTTAGGTAAACACATCAGCTATCTGCTTCTTTGTTGGAACATAAGTTAGGCATATTGTCCCATCTTCCATCTTTCTTCTCTTTGATGAAATGTCGATCAACCTCAACATGTTTTGTTCTCTCAGGGTGGATTGGATTGTGTGCCATCCTTAGGGCTGCCTTGTTATCATAATAGTGCTTTCTAGGTATCTCAAAAATGATTCCCAATCCTGTCAATATTCTCTTTAACCAGAGACTTCCACACACCCCTTTTGCAACAACTCTTAGTTTAGCTTCAGCACTACTCTTGGCTACCACCATTTACTTTTTACTTTACCACGTGACCAAATTTCTTCACACAAAAGTATAATTTCTTTCCAAGTGCTCTTATTTCTTCGAAAACTGCTTCTCTCCATTCTAGTTAAGAGCTTCCTAAATATTTTTAGGAATATCAATTTTATCCAGATTAGCAATAAAAGCTTTATATTGAGAAGATAGAGCTTTATAAGGGACAAACCTCTCAATCGAGTGCATAGTACATAATCTAGATTTCTTCCCTAAGGAAATTAGCCATTCTAGGTCTGTGTTGTCTTCTTAATCCTTACTGCTCTGAATTTCTTCGATAAGGACCTGCAATGGTTCAGAGATTAGTATAGTTTCAGGGATAAGAAATGTATTACTTGCTTTCTTCCTTCGAGAGTGTGATTATTTATAACTGTTTCTGTAGTAGGATTTGTCTCTATAGGCCACATAGGCATTGGAATTCAGGAATAGATATAGGTTTAGGTTTAGGTTGAAAGTCATCACCACCAAACTCACTCCAGTACTCCCCCTGAATGGAAGACTTGGGATAGAACAAATCTGTCTCAGAAAAAGAGACATCGCAGCTAACAAACAACCTTTTTAATATAGGATAATAACATTTATACCCCTTTTGTGTAGCAGAGTAACCCAGAAACAAAATTTTTTGTCTCTTGGATAAATTGTGAATAAAGGTTGTACACCTGAAAACCTTTAAAGGAAGGTTAGTTTCAAGATGAGTGGTAGTATAGGCTTCTTGAAATTTTTGGAGAGGTGTTTTAAAAGAAAGAACATGTCTAGACATTCTATTAATAAGATAGGTTGCAAAAATTTTGGAACATTACTGGTGTTCATCAAGGCCCTAGCTACTTTAAGAAGATGTCTATTTTTACTTTCAACAATCCCATTTTGTTAAGGACTATTTACATAAGTATTTTTGTGGATAATTCCATGTTTTGGGAAGAAGGTATGAAGATGTTGATTAAAATATTCAGTACCATTGTCAGTATGAAGGACTTGAATACTAGTTTGGAATTGATTTTTTATCATTTCATAAAAATTGATGAATACGGTAAAGGTTTTGGCTTTATCTTTCAAATGAAACACCCAACACTAATGAGTTTGGTCATCAATGAATGTAATGAACCATTTTGAATTTGTTCTGTTAGGAATACGAGAAAGACCCCAAAGATCACTATAGATAAGTGAAAAAGGTTTTGTGGATTTATATTTGGATATTGTAAAGAAACTTCTTTGATGCTTAGCAATGTCACAATGATCACAAAGATCTTTATTTATTGAGATGTTTGGAAACAACTGTGGCTTATATTGAAAGTTTGGGTGACCTAACCTCTTATGCGATAATAATAGTTCTGTAGGAAAATCCCAGTGTGAGCATCACATGCCCACGGTGCGGAAAACAAAAATTTTTGTTCCGGGACCTTCCCGAAAGCCAGGATCCATGTGACTATATAACAAAGTCAAACCAAAACGACCAAAGGAGACCGTCTCTAACGGTATCCACGCAGAGATCGGAAAACCTAACTGGGACAAACCCTTTGACCCGGGAATAGCTAGAACAAAGTAAAGACTGTTAGATCTTACCTTTGTTCTGGAGTGCTTGGAAAATGATGGAGGAGAACCTTGAAGGATGAAGATGATCGATGAAGATTAGAAGAAGAAAAACTCTTTTTATTTTTAAACCTTTCTTCTTCACTTAAAACCAACGAGCACTTCACCTCATCTTTTTATATTGCCTCTTTGTCTTCTAGCCATTTAATAAAATCAATGACTAAGCATAAGAAGCTTCTCCCTTTCCACATTACCTTATATAAATATATATATATATATATATATATATATATATATATTTAATAAAGCTAAGCTTCATCCTCCATCCACGTATAGCCTATATATATATATATATATTAATTAATTATTTATTTAATTAATTAATTATATATATATATATAAATAAATGCTGAAGTGGTCCAGTCACACTGGGTTGGTCCTACCGCCTCACTGGTCCCGTATGGGAAAAACCTCCAGAAACGTTTTTCAGCAATGTCAATGTCGCGATCTCATCGGGACATATTTCGATCTCATCGGGATCCATTTAATCCGATTGCTCTCCATTTATTGGAACTCTGTCTAAAACTATTTTACGAGTTCTCCGAGACACTCTTATGCGTGTGACCCATTAGGTTCCCGGTTATGTTGGCCACTTAGATTAACACTTAATCTGAGCAAGTCATGAGCGGTATCTAGCAACACATCATGACCCCCAATTGACCGAAAAGTAATTGGTTTGACAAATGAAGCTATATTCATCATGGACCATATCACGAACCTTTCCATAGACAATTACCGTGCAATTCGTCCTTTCACCATGCTATACCCCACTTGGTTATGAGTATGGGCAATGTGTCAACTCTCACTAGACTGACTATGTCAAATCTAGTCCAAGTGATTTCAGTTCTTATCCTGGGACTCATTACTTAATACTTAATATGTCAATGAAGACACTCTTCATGACATATGTACTCTGATCAGAGATTTCCAAGTAATGACCCTGACAAGAGGCCATGGGTATCATCTTCTACTATCATAGAAGTGGTGAATCCTTTATTGGCTACTCAAACCTTCGAATACCTCAAACTGTACCCAAGCACCACCCTATGAGCGACCTCTGAAAGGCAACAAGGAATGGAGTCAAAGCACAGAATCAGTATCCAAGATATCCTTGAGTACCTCAAGTCTAAGGATACTTGAACCATTGCTATGATGAGATTATCACTGACATTAGAATAGTACATCCATGTGATGATCTCATAGCAGGTCATCCAATGTACTTACTACCTCTAGTAAGCATCCACATCTCAACCCTAAATATCTCATATGTACAGTTTCTGAGATCCACTACTTGATCAAATCAAGGAGCTTGAGATGTGCTAGTCTATCCGGATTACCGATGTCCAGTCTCAGTAATCCTATGACTAGGGATAATTTAGATACTGACATAATTGCACATGATAGGAATCTCAGTAGTATGATCACATCACAATTTACTTCATGCTATGTCATATATCATGGACTTCATTAATTTACTTATTGATCAATATCAGTTCATAAATAATGAACAGTAACGTAATGAAATATGCCTTTCTTTATTTATTCATAAAGACTGTACACAAATTAGTACAAAATGCGCTAAAGGCGATTGCCTTCAGGGCACTACTCTAACAATCTCCCACTTGTCCTAAAGCCAATCGCCTTGATATCTAATACCATAGGCGAGTACATGATAATCAAAACTCTTCTGTGACAATGGCTTTGTCAACGGATCAGCAATATTCTGCTCTGTGGGAATTCTCTCTATCTGCACATCACCTCGACCAATGATCTCCCTGATTAGATGATATCTGCAGAGTACGTGTTTGGATCGTTGATGAGACCTTGGTTCCTTCGCTGCAAGAATAGCCCCATTGTTGTCACAATACAACCGTATGGGTCCATCAACGCTAGGAACCACACCAAGTTCAATAATGAACTTCTTGATCCAAACGGCTTCCTTTCGCTACGAGCGGCAATGTACTCTGCCTCGCTTGTTGAATCGCGATGCGTCTCTTGTTTGGAACTCTTCCAACCGATCGTCCCGCCGTTCAGTGTGAATATGTAACCTGATTGGGATTTGGAATCATCCTTATCAGATTGGAAACTGGCATCTGTATACCCGCTCACCTGGAGATCTCCATCCCCATATATCAAGAACACATCCTTAGTCCTTCGCAAGTACTTGAGGATATTCTTGACTGCCACCCAGTGACCCTCACCAGGATCCGATTGGTATCTGCTCGTAACACTTAGAGCATATGATACATCGGGTCTCATACATAGCATTGCATACATGATAGATCCTACCGCAGATGCATACGGGATCATATCCATGCGCATCCTCTCATCTTGTGTCTTAGGACACAAAGATTTCGAGAGTGTTATCCCATGAGTGATGGGAAGGTACCCTCTCTTGGATTGTTCCATGCTAAACCTCTTTAGCATCTTGTCTATGTACGTTGATTGTGAAAGACCAAGCAATCTTTTTGATCTATCTCTATAGATCCTTATCCCAAGGATATAAGTTGCTTCACCAAGGTCTTTCATAGAAAATTGTTTGGACAACCAAATCTTGACTGATTGTAGCATCGAGACATCGTTTCCCAGTAATAATATGTCATCTACATATAGCACAAGGAATACGATTGTAGTCCCACTAACCTTCTTATACACACAGTATTCATCCGGATTTTGTGAGAAACCAAACTCTTTGATTACCTCATCAAAACGGATATTCCAACTCCGGGATGCTTGCTTCAATCCATAAATGGATTTTTGAAGCTTGCATACCTTTTCGCCATCATAGGAGATGAAGCCCTCAGGTTGTGTCATATACACATCCTCAGCTAGATTTCTATTTAGGAAAGCTGTCTTCACATCCATTTGCCATATCTCATAATCATAATGAGTGGCAATGGCTAGGAGTATCCTAATGGATTTAAGCATTGCTACTGGGCTGAAGGTCTCGTCGTAGTCAACTCCTTGTCTTTGACGAAAACCTTTAGCCACAAGCCTTGCTTTATAGGTAATTACATTACCATCCATGTCGGTTTTCTTCTTGAAAACCCATTTACACCCTATGGGTTTTATTCCTTCGGGTGCATCAACCAAAGTCCATACTTGGTTTTCATACATGGAATCCATTTCAGATTTCATGGCTTGAAGCCATTTCTCAGACTCTGAACTCTTCAGAACCTCTTCATAGGTGGTAGGCTCATCATCTTCTATGAGCAATACGTCATTCTATTCACTCACGAGAAATCCATATCTCTCGGGAACAGAGCGTATCCTACGTGACCTACGAACTTCGTGTGTTGTAGAAGGTTGAACTGTTACTTCATCTGTATGAGTCACAGCTTTGAGTTCAGCGATTGATCTGCGGCTGCCGAGCATCTTGAACTTCTTCAAGTTCAATTTTGCTCCCACCGCCTTCTTCTTGTAAAGAAACTCTTTCTCTAAAGACAGCATGCTTTGAAACAAACACCTTTTGTTCCTCAAAGATGATAGGCGATATCCCATTGTTTCTTTAGGATATCCTACGAACAAACACTTGTCGATTTTGCATCAAGTTTATCTCGATCGTATCCGCTTCACATAAGCAGACAACCCCAAACTTTCAAATGAGTAAGATAGGGTCTTTTGTTAGTCCACATCTCATATGGAGTAACATCAATCGTCTTTGATGGAACTCTGTTTAGCAAGTAAGCAGTTGTCTCGATTGCATACCCCAAAAGGATTTTGGCAACTTTGCAAAGCCCATCATTGATCGTACCATGTCTAACAAGGTTCGATTTCTCCTTCTGCCACACCATTATCTTTGTGGTGTGTAAGGAGGTGTCCATTGAGATAAAATCCCATTATCTACGAGATAATCCAAAACTCTTGGTCTAAGTATTCCCCACCACGATCTGATCGTAATGTCTTGATACTTTTCCCAAGTTGGTTTTCTACTTCATTTCTGAATTGTTTGAACTTTTCAAATGCTTCAGATTTGTATCTCATCAGATAAAGGTACCCATATCGAGAATAATCATCGATAAAGGTAATGAAGTAAAGACAACCACTTCTAGCATGGATGGACATCGGACCACATACATCTGAATGTATTAGGTCTAATACTCCAGTCGCTCGTTCACCCTTTCCCTTAAAGGGTAACTTAGTCATCTTGCCTAATAAACAAGATTCGCATGTGTCATATGATTCATAATCAAATGACCCTAAACTTCCACTCTTATGGAGCTTAGCTATCGTCTCTCATTTATATGGCCAAGCGACAATGCCCTAAGTAAGTTGATTTTAAATTATCTCGTTTATGTCTTTTCGTGTCATTGACATTCATAATTGGATGTGACATATCTAATATGTAAATTCCATTGCATAAAGTACCAGTACCATAAAGCATTCCATTCAAACTAATAGAACAACCATTGTTACTAAAAGTCAAATGGAAACCAACTCTATTTAAACAAGAAATAGACAATATGTTCTTTGTTAATACAGTACAAAATAACAATCATCCAATTTAATTACAAGCCCGGTGGGGAGTGACAAAAGTAAGTGCCTACGGCTAATGCAAAGAACTCTTGCTCCATTTCCCACACGCAGTCTAGTTCTCCTTCACGAGCCGCTCTCGTCCCTCGAGGCCCCGTGATATCATTGCATATGTGTGAGCCACAACCGGTATCTAATACCCATATGTTATGATCAGAAACAGTATTAACCTCAATGACAAACATACCTAAAGAAGTCGAGGCATCTGATGCCTTCTTCTGCTTCAGTTCCTCCAGATAGACTTTACAGTTCCTCTTCCAGTGGCCAGTCTTGCCACAATGGAAGCAAGTTCCTTTAGTGCGATCTCTTTGGTTTTTCTTCGCTATACTTCCTTTCGGTTTCTTAGACCTCTTCTTCTTCAGTTTCTTTTTCTTGGAACCAGAAGAAGAGTCCACCATAAGCACTGCCTTGCTATCCTTCTTGATAGCTTGCTCTGCTGTCTTGAGTAGATTGATCAACTCAGGGATTGTCGTGGATATTTGGTTCATCCGATAGTTTAACACAAACTGTGAATAACTATCAGACAATCCAACTAGAATTAAGTCAACACTTAATTCATAATCCATGACAAAACCTAAGACAGCCAACCTCTCAATATACCCATTCATCTTCAGTGCATACTGCACTACAGATGAACCTGGAGTCATCTTAGTAGTGAAGAGTAACCTCGAGGTCTCGAACCTTTCAGACCGAGCTTGCTCATCAAATAGCTCCCTAAGATGAAACACTATAGTATGAGCATCCATAGACTCATGCTGCTTCTGCAGCTCTGGTGACATCGAGGCAAGCATAATATAGGTTGCTATGTCACTGTCTATGAGATGCTTTCGATATACTTTCTGATCCTCATCAGAAGTATCAGTAGCAGGTGGATCAGGAAGTGGAACATCTAGGACATATCCCAGTTCCTCAGACCTGAGAACAATTCTCAGATTTCTCAGCCAATCAAGAAAATTTGGTCCAGTTAATTTGTTTGAGTCCATAAGTGAGCGCAAGTTCACACTTGAAGTCATCTTCAATCAACCTAAAGAGAAAGAGAGAAAGAATGTTATAATAGAATTAAATGCATGATCATAAGGACTTGCATGACATGCATATGGCTCCCACTAGTTTCAAAGAATCCATAACCCTCAGTACGAATCTAAGAAACATTATGACAAAATGTCCTAGTGGGTCGATATCTGATATTACTAACAATGACCTTGGGTTTACCCAACAAGCCACCTTAGGTCAATCGGTAGGTATCGGTCATACCAATTGCATCTTAGATATCAGACATTACTAAAATGACCTTGGGTTTACCCAACAAGCCACCTTAGATCAATCGGCAGGTATCGGTTATACCAATTACTTTATAGATCCAACTATCGACTAGTGCTATCAACTCGTGATGTATGCACACCCATTGGGTTATCAACTCTTGATGCGCGTACATCTGATGTACACTACCCAATTTCGCCTCTGTCCACGTTGACCTTGAGTTTACTCAACAAATCAACGCTTCTAGTGAAAATCGACCCATTAATCCGAAAATCTTATTTTCATGGTTCGAACATATTCGTATAGAGTGAGCTTAGGTTTACCCAACAACCCAACTCTATAAGAACTCTGGTTCTCCCCATATTAATGGAAGACGTGAGTTTTCATATTAAGTGTGAGGGTTTTCAGGTCTCATCTTCTTCTTCTCCAAGTTATAGGATTATAGTCATCATGACTATATGGTATGATTTAGGGTATTTCATCAATCACATTGAGTCTATACCTAAAATCACCCATCATCCCACCTATGCATGTTGTTATAGTCGACTGGTGCATGTTCTAGTCGACTGGTACATGTGCCAGTCGACTGGAACTTGTGCTAGTCGATTATAGGTTATCATGACGCGTTCGGTGACTAGAACATGTTCCATCATTTGGGATGGACGTGCCATCATTGGAACATGTGCTAGTCGACTGGTTTTTGGCCTGCTTTCTAATCGGCTAATTTCTCAATCCGTGTAGTTCAAATTCACAATACCAAGTGTAATATCCTTTATTATGATGTAACAATGAAACACTTTCATTGTTGCATGCTTACCATATATAGTCAAACTATACATGAAACTTGAAATTAATGAATACGCTCTTATTCATTTAGATTTCCAAATAATTTGAGAATATCATATTATCATCCTAAGTATCTCTAGGTAGTCTACACTTTATCAAGACTATTTCGACACTGGTCACAAAATTTGTGACGGCCAAAACAATCAAGATAATGGAATATACTAACGAGACGCTAATGAGACACATTTGACATCCAAAAATTGTTTGGAAGCCTAATTTCAAAAAATTCAATTTGGAAAGCATACAACATCAATATAACACATTTTTAATCACATTAAAAATGATCAAAGGCATTGGAATAGAAAACTACACATTTTCTCATTTCAAACAAAACAGCTCCAGCAACTTTCTCAAAACTGCCAAGCTTTGCCTTTTGCTTGTAAAACTCATTGAAACAATTTCAATAAATTCTGAGAAAATTAAAGAGGTTACAACACGTTCACAAAATGCTCCATGAATTGTTTCAGGATTTATTTCCATCAAACACTCATTCAACCTCAGCAACTAAGCCAATGTAGAATATGTGTTCCTCAACACAGTTATTCCCAGCAGCACACAATAAATTCTCAAATAAATAGTAAATCACCTCGAAAACATTTTTCCTTTCTCATAGACATTAATAAACATCTTAGAGACATTTTAGTGAAAGAAAATCCAAAAAAGAAATTTCTACAATTTATTCTCCAATTTATAAGCATGCCTGTTCAAGGAATGTGTACAAAGACAGCAACCAGAACATTAGGGAATAAATTAGCAAAACCATATCAAATCAAATTGATAAATCCCGAGCTTCCACAGACATATGCAAAAACACCTTGTGAACATATCTGGGCAAGAAAATTTCGAAAATACTATCTCTATACTGAATTCGAAATTCACATATATAACATGCATCACCATCACAAGCATTAGGCAACTCCGACCTAGTCATGGTTTCTTCGTTATATACGACACAAGTGGCTCTGATACCACTGTAGGAAAATCCCGGTGTGAGCATCACATGCCCACGGTGCGGAAAACAAAAATTTTTGTTCCGGGACCTTCCCGAAAGCCAGGATCCATGTGACTAAATAACAAAGTCAAACCAAAACGACCAAAGGAGACCGTCTCTAACGGTATCCACGCAGAGATCGGAAAACCTAACCGGGACAAACCCTTTGACCTGGAAATAGCTAGAATAAAATAAAGACTGCTAGATCTTACCTTTGTTCTGGAGAGCTTGGAAAATGATGGAGGAGAACCTTGAAGGATGAAGATGATCGATGAAGATTAGAAGAAGAAAAACTCTTTTTCTTTTTAAACCTTTCTTCTTCACTTAAAACCAACGAGCACTTCACCTCATCTTTTTATATTGCCTCTTTGTCTTCTAGCCATTTAATAAAATCAATGACTAAGCATAAGAAACTTCTCCCTTTCCACGTTACCTTATATATATATATAATAAAGCTAAGCTTCATCCTCCATCCACATATAGCCTATATATATATATATATATATATATATATATATATATATTAATTAATTCTTTAATTAATTAATTAATTATATATATATATATAAATAAATGCTGAAGTGGTCCAGTCACACTGGGGTCGGTCCTACCGGCCTACCGGGTCCCGGTATGGAAAAAACCCTAGAAACGTTTTTCAGCAATATCAATGTCGCGATCTCATCGGGACATATTTCGATCTCATCGGGATCCATTTAATCCGATTGCTCTCCATTTATTGAAACTCTGTCCAAAACTATTTTACGAGTTTTCCGAGACACTCTTATGCGTGTGACCCATTAGGTTCCCGGTTATGTTGGCCACTTAGATTAACACTAAATCTGAGCAAGTCATGAGCGGTATCTAGCAACACATCATGACCCCCAATTGATCGGAAAGTAATTGGTTTGACAAATGAAGCTATATTCATCATGGACCATATCACGAACCTTTCCATAGACAATTACCGTGCAATGCGTCCTTTCACCATGCTATACCCCACTTGGTTATGAGTATGGGCAATGTGTCAACTCTCACTAGACTGACTATGTCAAATCTAGTCCAAGTGATTTCAGTTCTTGTCCTGGGACTAATTACTTAATACTTAATATGTCAATGAAGACACTCTTCATGACATATGTACTCTGATCAGAGATTTCCAAGTAATGACCCTGACAAGAGACCATGGGTATCATCTTCTGCTATCACAGAAGTGGTGAATCCTTTATTGGCTACTCAATTACCTTCGAATACCTCAAACTGTACCCAAGCACCACCCTATGAGCGACCTCTGAAAGGCAACAAGGAATGGAGTCAAAGCACAGAATCAGTATCCAAGATACCCTTGAGTACCTCAAGTCTAAGGATACTTGCACCATTGTTATGATGAGATTATCACTGACATTAGAATAGTACATCCATGTGATGCTAGTCTATCCGGATTATCGATGTCCAGTCTCAGTAATCCTATGACTGGGGATAATTTAGATACTGACATAATTGCACATGATAGGAATCTCAGTAGTATGATCACATCACAATTTACTTCATGCTATGTCATATATCATGGACTTCATTAATTTGCTTATTGATCAATATCAGTTCATAAATAATGAACAGCAACGTAATGAAATATGCCTTTCTTTATTTATTCATAAAGACTGTACATAAATTGGTACAAAATGCGCTAAAGGCGATTGCCTTCAAGGCACTACTCTAACAAGTTCGTCACTCTTAAGGACAATCACACTATTACCCAAGCTATAAGGAGTAGTTTGCCTTTCTTCATCTTCAAAGTAGTACACTCCATCTACCTCTTTAGCCCTGCCAATTATCTTCTCCGATGATAAGTCCTATTTAACACAATGAGTAGGGAAAAAAATGAGCAATACAATTAGATTCTTTTGTTAACTTACTAACTAATAGAAGATTGCATTCTAGATTAGGAACGTATAAAACATAATTTACTTTCATAGAATATGTTACCTTGATATCTCCTTTTCCTGCAACTGAAGAGGAATCATCATTTGCTACCTTAATTTTTTCATGTCCGACACACAGAACATATGAATGAAACATACTATAGTCATCTGCCATATGATTTGATGCTCCAGAATAAACTATCCACTTCTTCCTACCGCATGAAGATAAAAAAAACTTTTATGATATTACCTCTCATAGTAATATTAGCAACTATGCTTGCCTTCTGTTGGGTAGTACTTCTAATAGTTTCGCTAGTGAAATATTCAGTTCACCTCCTTGTTGTGTCTGACTAACTTCAGATTTTTCTGTTCCTCCCTCACTAGATACTTGATAGCCTCAGTGTTTTTCCCCGTTTTTGGATTCCAACCTAAAGGCTTTCCATGAATGTCCCATACCACTTTGATTACAATTCTCACACCATTTCTTAAGATTTTTCTTATTGGATTCACCATGTGACATCAGGGAAGAAGCTTCATTCGTTGATACTAAAGTTACATTTGGTTCCTCTTTTAGCATGATTTTTCTCCTTACTGCTTCCCTCTTAACTTTAGAAAATACTTCCTTAGCTATAGGCAAAGGCACTCTACTTAAGATTCTTCTATGAACATCGTCCAATTTTTTGTTGAGACCAGCCAAAAATTCAAAGAAAATATTTTCAATTTTCTGGTTACACATTACCACATCTTCCTTGCATCTCCACTCTTGATTTGACAAAAGGTCAAGTCCTTGCCAAAATCCTATCATTTCAACTTAATATTTTGTAACTTCTCTATCACCTTGCTTCATTGCCACAACTTTTTTTTATCTCATAAATCCACGATGCATCCTCTTCATTAAATTAGGACTGTTGCACTCCATTCCAGATTTCTTGAGTTATTGGCAGAAACATAAAGGCCTGTTTGATTGGTGGTATCATGGCATTGATAAGCCATATGAGACCATGGAATTATCTATTTCTCACTGTTGTGCAGTCTGTAAATTTTTTTAGTCTAGAATGTTCCCATCTTCGATGATAAAGCTCAGCTTCCCTTGTCCTCCAATGGCGAGTTTCATAGCTTGAGCCTACTCTCGATAGTTTATTCCATTCAGTTTATCAGAAACAATGATAACTGAAACTCCTTCGATACCAAAGGTCATTAATGACTGTCCCACAGTCTGGTCTGGGTTTAGGTTTGCCGTGGACGATCCCTCAAGATTAAAGGTCATTTCTTAACTTTCTAGGGTTGTCTCCAAGACTTCACTCTCTCTCTTTCACGTGGTTTTGATGCCATATGAATCAGAGCTAATTTGCTCTATTTATTTTTATTAGAGACTGCAGTACATATATCAATGAATAGGGTTTATAGAATAATCTACAAAATCTGTTCAGATATAGAATATAATCCTAGGATTATGATCAGATCATAATATTATGAGATATACATATCTTTTGACCATACTATCTTCCAGCCAGTAGTAATTATTTGTTAATACCTCTATACATATTAAGAATTTTAACATATCAAGATACTTCATACGTTTTTAATACAACACCTCCCATAAAGACTTATTCTAGAAGGAAAAATAAGGCATCATATGGAAATCACTTGAAAATGGAAAAAGTTAGCAGTGAAGAAGTTAATAATATATGACAGTTTTCGAGTCTTGCATAAATCTAAGAAAATCTGCAACCACTCCACTTACATGTTCTTCATGATTATCACTTTTAGCTACACTTTAGAGTTAGTTTTGCTAGGTCCTAGGAATTTGTTACGTTCTTATTAGTTTAAATAGTATGTTTGTTTTGTTCATTAAATATGGCAGAATTAGGTCTAATCGTCTCCATACGAACTATCTTTAAGTGTTATTTCATTTAAGTTTACTAAACGTAGGCATATAAGACAGTTGTTGGTAGCAGAAATGCGTATGCTTAGGTGGATGTGTGGTTTTTCCAGGAGAGATAAAGTTAGGAACTGGGTGGTGAGAGAGAGACTACGGGTAGCTAGCTTTGCAGACAAGTTGAGAGAGACTAGGATTCAGTGGTATGGGTATGTGCGGAGGAGGCCCGCGGATGCTCCGGTACGGAGCTGTGAGGGCATGACACTTAGTGACTATAAGAGGAGGAGAGGGAGGCCATAAAAGAATTGGCGGGAAGTGATCAAGGCGGATATATCAGAGTTAGCCCTTAATGAGGTAGTTGCTCATAATAGAAAAGTTTGGCGTGATCGGATAAGGGTAAAGGACTAACTGTTCCAGTTACTCAATCCCCTTACTTGGTAAGTGACACAGAGGGATGGACTTTATATAATACTAGGTTCTCGCAGATCTATCCTCCTTCAGATATTCCCCATCTTTTTTTCTTTTTTATTGTTTCTGTACACCACATCATTCTTATATTGTCTCATTTGCATGCGGGTCCACCGGAAACAGCCTCTCTACTATGTAAGGGTAAGGCTGTGTACTATCGAACCTCCCTGCACCTCGCTTCATCATGGGATTTGAACTAGGTGATGATGATGATGAATTAATAAAACACGTAATAATTTATAATTATTAATAACATAAATAAAAATATTTAATAGTGAATGATATCATAATTAATAATCAAATAATAATTAATCAATAATAATAATTAAATGATTCTCTTTGCCATATAATAACATGCTCACAGTGTGACCTAACATATCGCACTTTGTGAGCAAAGATTTAATAATTAACTAATAATATTTTATAATTAATAATAACATGCATAATAATCAATTAATTAATTAATTAATAATATTTAATAAATAATAATATCATGCACGATTGTGACTAATATATAATTAATAATTACATTATTAACAATTAATTAATAATAAGAATTAATAAAACATGTAATAATTTATAATTAATAATAACATAAATAAAAATAATTAATAACATTTAATAATGAGTAATGTCATAATTAATAATCAAATATGTACATATATACATAATATATTATAATTAATCAGTAAATAAATTTTTATTAATGATATAAGAAACTTTTATTCAACTAAATTTTTAAAATATTTAATTTTAATATATATATGTGTCATAGGTGCCTAATATATTATAATTAACCAATCAATTTATTATCACTTAATTAATGAATTAAATAATTAATGTTAATTGATTGATAATAATAATAATAATAATAATAATAACAAATTATTGTTATTATTATTATTATTATTATTATTATTATTATTATTATTATTATTATTATTATTATTATTATTATTATTATTATTATTATTATTATTCAGTTGTGAATTGTCAACTTATAACTTTTAATGAATCATGGATTAAAATTTGTGAAGTATTATTTCATAATTTATGGGCAACATAATTATTATTACTAATCACGACATTATAATTATTAAGTCACAATGTACATATGTACATATATATATATATATATATATATATTAATATATGCAATGATACAATAAGAAATCGTTGTGAATTATTTTATATGTCAGTGTGTGTAATTTACAATCTAAAATTGAAGAATAATTATAATTTGCACAAATCAAAACATCATAGTCATACTTTATCAAAATCATGCTATAAAATAGTGACTTGTTTATAATTATAGGCACATCGATTGCTAAATTCAAAGCATAAAAAGCATTTAAAAGATGAAAACAGTGGAAGGGTGTGAAGAGACATTATCAGTCATAAATGTTCAAAAATAAAGAAGTATAATTTGGAAGTCACGGAGCCGTGCATATGTAGTTATGTAGATATAATTTTAGTTGTGACATAAAAATAGTGTCCCTCTTCTGTCATCATCGTGCTCAAGCACGATTGTGCAACACTTGACAATCCCTCTCTGTCACGATCGTGCAACTCACCAATATCCCTCTTGGTTACAATCGCGCACTCCTTTTTTCAAGCATCATTCCAGCTTTTTTTAAAAATAGATTTTGGGGCAATCTTACATGGCTATTTTGACAAAGAAAATGAAGTATTTAAGTGATACATCCTTCTAAACAAATGTTCCCATATATCTTAAGTTTTTAATGGCACCAATTTCATGTAGTTTGGTTTAATATTTTGCAAATTATACTCAAAATACTATAGACTATTCCCAATAGTCATAAGCGTGACTACTTAAGCTATATATATATCAAGAGCTCTATATATAATGAATATTACTATATAATAATTAATAATAATTAACAATTAGCAATGCAGTTATGACTAACATATATATTAAATATTAACATGTACTACTTAATCAATTAATTACATTTTAATACATCAATTTATTAACTATATATTTATTATTATTAATTATAACTGAGTAAACTTAACAAGTAATGATTAATAATTAATTTACAAATAAATTTTATTTTAATCAATTAGTTAATTTATTATATTTTAATTATTATTAATTATATCAAATTAATTAATTAATTATATGCTTTAGATGTGTTAAATATATTATAATTAATTATGTTATAATTAATCAAATAATTAATAATATTTTAATCAATTATTTAATGAAAATGTTATAACATTATATAGATGTTAATTACTTGCAAACAAGAAAACAAAATAAAATGCACTATTATGAATATGGCAGTCACGTTTGTGACTATTAAGTCACAGGCCTGACTACTTAGAGCTACAAATCTACTGAATATTAGTATATAATAATTAATAATGAAGTTCATGATTAACATATATGCTAAATATTAATATGTACCGCTTAATCAGTTAGTTATATTTTAATACATCAATTAATTAATGATATATTAATAATTATTAATTATAACTGAATAAACTTAACAGTTAACGATGAATAATTAATATATAAATATATGATATTTAATTAATCAATTAATTATATTATCTTAATTATTATTAATTATTTCAAAATTAATTAATTAACTATACTTTAAGCATATTTAATTAACTATTCTTTCCTCTCTACCAAATTTCATGGTCATATGAATTCATTAAGAAAGTTTTAATTATTTAATTATAACATAATTAATTGATTCATTTATTATAATATATTTAACACATATAAAAAATATACTTTACTAATTTAAATATAATAACTTAATTAACTAATTTTGATATAAGTAATAATAATTAAGTTTATTCAATTGTAACTAATAATAATTAATATATAATTAAATAGTTGATGTGTTGTAATATAATTAATTGATTAAGTAGTGCAGTTAATATTTCCTATATATGTTAGTCATTATTAATTATTATATACTAATATTTAGTGTATATAGCTTAAGAAGTCACGCCTATGACTTAATTAACACCTATGTAATTTAATACAATTGTTTATTAGATAAATAAGTAAATATTCAAAATATTATTAATTAGTCAATTAATATATATACTTAACATTAGCATGTACTACTTAATCAATTAATAATATTTTAATGCATCAATTAATTAATTATACATTAATCATGATTAATTATGGCTAAATAAAGTTAACAGTTAATCATGGATATTTAATTTATATTTTAACAAATAAGTTAATTTATTATATTTTAATTATAATTAATTTCAGCAAATTATTTAATTAGTTAATTAATTAATTATGTTGTAATTAAGTTAAGTATATTATAATTAATTAATCAATAAATTATGTTTAAATTAATCAATAAGGTTATAATATTTAAATTAATTAATTAAATATTTAATTTATTTTAATTATTATTAATTTCAGCAAACTTATTTAATTAGTTAATAAATTAATTACGTTTTAATTAATTAGTTATATTTTTATATGTGTTTAATATATTTTAATTAATCAATCAATTAATTATGTTATACTTAATCAACAAAGTAATAATATTTAAATTAATTAATTAACTATTTAATAAAATGTTATAATATCGTATAGGTGTTAATTAGTTGCTAAGTCATACATGACAGTCACAATCTGTGACTATCAAGTCACAAAAGTGACTAATTAATATTTGAAGAGCATATATATTGAAATAATCGTTAATAAAATTAACAATTAGTAATGCAGGTCATGACATATATTAAATATTAGTATTAACTACTTTTCTATTAATTATAATTTAATACATCAATTAATTAATAATATATTAATCATTATTGATTATAATCGAATAACTGTAATAGTTAAGGATAAATAATTAATTTATAAATAAAGTATAATTTAATACATCAATGAAATTATTATATTATATTTATTATTTATTATATCAAAATTAAATAATTAACTATGCTTTAAATATATTTATTTAAGAAATGAAATATATCTTTGTCACAATGACACTTAATTCATGCATGTGAATTGATACTTAATTAACTTAATAATAATAAGTAATCAATCTATTAATTATAATTTAATTAGTAAAATAATTATATTTAATAAAATTTTATTTATCTAGTAATTATTAATCATTATCTATAATTATTTTATGAATTTTATATTAATTTTAAATTAAATCGCTTTAGATTTTCGTTTGTTGTTATTATTATTATTATTATTATTATTATTATTATTATTATTATTATTATTCAGGTTGTTAATTGTCAAGGTTATAACTTTTTATGAATCATGGATTAAATTTTGTAATGTATTATTTCATAATTTATGGGCAATATAATTATTATTACTAATCACAACATTATAATTATTAAGTCACAAAGGTACAATATATACATAATATATTAACATATACAATGATACATTAAGAAATCGTTGTGAATTATTTTATATGTCAAGTGTGTAATTTACAATCTAAAATTGAAGAATAATTATAATTTGCACAAATCAAAACATCATAGTCATACTTTATCGAAATCATGCTATAAAATAGTGATTGGTTTATAATTATGGGCACATCGATTGCTAAATTCAAAGCATAAAAGCATTTGAAAGATGAAAACAAAGGGAAGGGTGTGAAGAGACATTATCAGTCATAAATGTTCAAAAATAAAGAAGTATAATTTGGAAGTCACGGAGCTGTGCATATGTAGTTATGTAGATATAATTTTAGTTGTGACATAAAATTAGTGTCCCGCTTCTGTCACCATCGCGCTCAAGCACGATTGTGCAACACTTGACAATCCCTCTCTGTCACGATCATGCAACTCACCAATATCCCTCTTGGTTACAATCGCGCACTCCTTTTTTCAAGCATCATTCCAGCTTTTTTTTAAAATAGATTTTGGGTCAATCTTACATGGCTATTTCGACAAAGAAAATGAAGTATTTAAGCAATACATCCTTCTAAACAAATGTTCCCATATGTCTTAAGTTTTTAAAGGCATCAATTTCATGTAGTTTGGTTCAATATTTTGCAAATTATACTTAAAATACTATTGACTATTCCCAATAGTCATGAGCATGACTACTTAAGCTATATATATATTGAAGAGCTCTATATATAATGAATATTACTATATAATAATTAATAATAACTAACAATTAGCAATGCAGGTTATGACTAACATATATACTAAATATTAACATGTACTACTTAATCAATTAATTACATTTTAATACATCAATTTATTAACTATATATTTATTATTATTATTAATAACTGAGTAAACTTAATGACTAATGATTACTAATTAAATTATATTTTAATCAATTAGTTAATTTATTATATTTTAATTATTATTAATTATATCAAATTAATTAATTAGTTAATTAATTAATGATATGCTTTATATGTGTTAAATATATTATAATTAATTATGTTATAATTAATCAAATAATTAATAATATTTTAATCAATTATTTAATGAAAATGTTATAACATTATATAAATGTTAACTACTTGCTAACAAGAAAAACAAAATAAAATGCACGGTTATGAGTATCGCAGTCACGTTTGTGATTATTAAGTCACAAGCCTGACTACTTAGAGCTACAAATCTACTGAATATTAGTATATAATAATTAATAATGAAGGTCATGATTAACATATATGTTAAATATTAATATGTACTGCTTAATCAATTAGTTATATTTTAATACATCAATTAATTAATGATATATTAATAATTATTAATTATAACTGAATAAACTTAACGTTAACGATGAATAATTAATTTATAAATATATTATATTTAATAAATCAATTAATTATAATATATTAATTATTATTAATTATATCAAAATTAATTAATTAACTATAATTTAAGCATATTTAATTAAGAAATAAAAATATATATTTGTAAAATGACATTTCCTTCCACTCTAATTAACTTGAAATTTGGAGCATGAAATTCTCACACTTTTTCTTTCCTCTCTACCAAATTTCATGGTCATATGAATTCATTAAGAAAGTTTTAATTATTTAATTATAACATAATTAATTGATTCATTTATTATAATATATTTAACACATATAAAAATATACTTTACTAATTTAAATATAATAACTTAATTAACTAATTTTGATATAAGTAATAATAATTAAGTTTATTCAATTGTAACTAATAATAATTAATATATAATTAAATAGTTGAAGTGTTATAATATAATTAATTGATTAAGTAGTGCATGTTAATATTTACTATATATGTTAGTCATTATTAATTATTATATATCAATATTTAGTGTATATAGCTTAAGAAGTCACGCCTATGACTTAATTAACACCTATGTAATTTAATAAAATTGTTTATTAAATAAATAAGTAAATATTCAAAATATTATTAATTAGTCAATTAATATATATACTTAACATTAGCATGTAATACTTAATCAATTAATAATATTTTAATGCATCAATTAATTAATTATACATTAATTATGATTAATTATAGCTAAATAAAGTTAACAGTTAATCATGGATATTTAATTTATATTTTAACAAATCAGTTAATTTATTATATTTTAACTATTATTAATTTCAACAAAATTATTTAATTAGTTAATTAATTAATTATGTTGTAATTAAGTATATTATAATTAATTAATCAATTAATTATGTTTAAATTAATCAATAAGGTTATAATATTTAAATTAATTAATTATGTATTTAATTTATTTAATTATTATTGGTTTCAGCAAACTTATTTAATTAGTTAGTAAAATAATTACGTTTTAATTCATTAGTTATATTTTTATATATGTTTAGTATATTTTAATTAATCAATAAATTAATTATGTTATACTTAATCAATAAAGTAATAATATTTACATTAATTAATTATCTATTTAATAAAATGTTATAATATCGTGTAGGTGTTAATTAGCTGCTAAGTTATACATGACAGTCACGACTGTGACTATGCAAAAATAGCCAATTGGAAAGCAATAGTCATGTTTATAATCCTCCAAGCTACCAACAAAAGAACTATACCATTTGATCCCTAATTAATATTTGAAGAGCTACATATATACTGAAATAATCCTTAATAAAATTAATAATTAGTAATGCAGAGTTATGACATATATTAAATATTAGTATTAACTACTTTTCTATTAATTATAATTTAATACATCAATTAATTAATAATATATTAATCATTATTGATTATAACTTAATAACCTTAATAGTTAAGGATAATTAATTAATTTATAAATAAAGTATAATTTAATACATCAATGAAATTATTATATTATATTTATTATTTATTATAGCAAAATTAAATAATTAACTATGCTTTAAATATATTTATTTAAGAAATGAAACATATCTTTGTCACAAAGACACTTAATTCATGCCTGTGAATTGATACTTAATTAACTTAATAATAATAAGTAATCAATCTATTAATTATAATTTAATTAGTAAACTAATTATATTTAATAAAATTTTATTTATCTAGTAATTATTAATTCATTATCTATAATTATTTTATCAATTTTATATTAGTTTTAAATTAAATATGCTATAGATTTTCATTTGTTATTATTATTATTATTATGGTTGTGAATTGTCAAGTTATAACTTTTATGAATCATGGATTAAATTTTGTAAAGTATTATTTCATAATTTATGGGCAATATAATTATTATTACTAATCACGACATTATAATTATTAAGTCACACCATACATATGTACATATATACATAATATATTAACATATACAATGATACATTAAGAAATCATTGTGAATTATTTTATATGTCAGTGTGTGTAATTTACAATCTAAAATTGAAGAATAATTATAATTTGCACAAATCAAAACATCATAGTCATACTTTATCGAAATCATGCTATAAAATAGTGATTGGTTTATAATTATGGGCACATCGATTGCTAAATTCAAAGCATAAAAAGCATTTGAAAGATAAAAACAGTGAAAGGTTGTGAACAGACATTATCAGTCATAAATGTTCAAAAATAAAGAAGTATAATTTGGAAGTCACGGAGCTGTGCATATGTAGTTATGTAGATATAATTTTAGTTGTGACATAAAAATAGTGTCCCTCTTCTGTCACCATCGTGCTCAAGCACGATTGTGCAACACTTCACAATCCCTCTGTGTCACGATCGTGCAACTCACCAATATCCCTCTTGGTTACAATCGCGCACTCCTTTTTCAAGCATCATTCCAGCTTTTTTTAAAAATAGATTTTGGGTCAATCTTACATGGCTATTTTGACAAAGAAAATGAAGCATTTAAGCGATACATCCTTCTAAACAAATGTTCCCACGGCACTAATTTCATGTAGTTTGGTTTAATATTTTGCAAATTATACTCAAAATACTATAGACTGTTCCCAATAGTCATAAGCGTGACTAATTAAGCTATATATATACTGAAGAGCTCTTTATATAATGAACATTACTATATAATAATTAATAATAATTAACAATTAGCAATGCAAAGTTATGACTAATATATATACTAAATATTAACATGTACTACTTAATCAATTAATTACATTTTAATACATCAATTTATTAACTATATATTTATTATTATTAATTATAACTGAGCAAACTTAACACTAATCATTAATAATTAATTTATAAATAAATAATATTTTAATCATTTATTTAATGAAAATGTTATAACATTATATAGATGTTAATTACTTGCTAACAAGAAAAAAATAAAATGCACATTATGAGTATGGTAGTCATGTTTGTGACTATTAACTCACAAAGCTTGACTACTTAGAGCTACAAATATACTAAATAATAGTATATAATAATTAATAATGAAGTTCATGATTAACGATATGCTAAATATTAATATGTACTGCTTAATCAGTTAGTTATATTTTAATACATCAATTAATTAATGATATATTAATAATTATTAATTATAATTGAATAAACTTAATAGTTAACGGTGAATAATTAATTTATAAATATATTATATTTAATAAATCAATTAATTATAATATTTTAATTATTATTAATTATATACAATGACACTTCCTTCCACTCTTATTAACTTGAAAATTGGAGCATGAAATTCTCACATTTTCTTTCCTCTCTACCAAATTTCATGGTCATATGAATTCATTAAGAATGTTTTAATTATTTAATTATAACATAATTAATTGATTCATTTATTATAATATATTTAACACATATAAAAATATATTTTACTAATTTAAATATAATAATTTAATTAACTAATTTCGATATAAGTAATAATAATTAAGTTTATTCAATTGTAACTAATAATAATTAATATATAATTAAATAGTGGATGTGTTAAAATATAATTAATTGATTAAGTAGTGCAGGTTAATATTTCATATATATGTTAGTCATTATTAATTATTATATACTAATATTTAGTGTATATAGCTTAAGAAGTCACACCTATGACTTAATTATCACCTATGTAATTTAATAAAATTGTTTATTAAATAAATAAGTAAATATTCAAAATATTATTAATTAGTCAATTAATATATATACTTAAATTAGCATGTACTACTTAATCAATTAATAATATTTTAATGCATCAATTAATTAATTATATATTAATTATGATTAATTATAGCTAAATAAAATTAACAGTTAATCATGGATATTTAATTTATATTTTAACAAATCAGTTAATTTATTATATTTTAATTATAATTAATTTCAGCAAAATTATTTAATTAGTTAATTATGTTGTAATTAAGTTAAGTATATTATAATTAATTAATCTATTAATTATTTTAAATTAATCAATAAGGTTATAATATTTAAATTAATTAATTAAATATTTAATTTATTTTAATTATTATTAATTTCAGTAAACTTATTTAATTAGTTAATAAATTAATTACGTTTTAATTAATTAGTTATATTTTTATATGCTTCATTACATTTTAATTAAACAATCAATTAATTATGTTATAATTAATCAACAAAGTAATAATATTTAAATTAATTAATTAACTATTTAATAAAATGTTATAATATTTTATAGGTGTTAATTAGCTTCTAAGTCATACATGATCCACATTGTGACTATCAAGTCATAAGGCGGACTAATTAATATTTGAAGAGCTACATATATCTGAAATAATCGTTAATAAAATTAACAATTAGTAATGCAGGTCATTACATATATTAAATATTAATATTAACTACGTTTTCTATTAATTATAATTTAATACATCAATTAATTAATAATATATTAATCATCATTGATTATAACTGAATAACCTTAATAGTTTAGGATAAATAATTAATTTATAAATAAAGTATAATTTAATACATCAATGAAATTATTATATTATAGTTATTATTTATTATATCAAAATTAAATAATTAACTATGTTTTAAATATATTTATTTAAGAAATGAAGTAAATCTTTGTCACAAGGACACTTAATTCATGCCTGTGAATTGATACTTAATTAACTTAATAATAATAAGTAATCAATCTATTAATTATAATTTATTTATTAAATTAATTATATTTAATAAAGTTTTATTTATCTAGTAATTATTAATCATTATCTATAATTATTTTATGAATTTATATTAATTTTAAATTAAATCAACTATAGATTTTCATTTGTATTGGGATGAGTTGAGCTGAAATGGAAGTAAAAATGAAGACATAAGTTAGAAATCATAGATTCAGCAAAAGAGAGTAAGAAGTGATGAAAAATGGGAGCTTCAGAGGAGTTGCACTGTAATGTCGGACTTTCTAAGCTCTTTGGTGATTGTTCTGTATTTAGAGACACTACTGTATATTGATATATAAATGGTTGTATATGAGTTCAAAAATAAATTTGAAACCTTTTGGTACGCATGCCAAAGATTTATAATGTTATATGTCCTTACACGAACTTACTTAGAGTTCATCAGTCAGCGAAATCTTGGAGATTTCTAAGATATAAGCTTTTAAGTGTGAAAAACCGAGTCCATCGGATGGATATGACCATGGTGGTTAAATTAAATGTGTTCTAATGCCTTAGAGGTGATTAGACATGATTTATAGACTTATTAGATACCTAGAAAGCTTAACTGAAAAAGTTGATGTATATAAGAACTTATTTGCAAATTGTTAAAAGTCAAAGGATTTAAACGTAATTTTTCAATTCTTGGAGGACAAATATGTAGTTTTACAAAGTTGAGGGGCTTAGTTATTGTTTCCAAAAGTCCAAGGACCAAAATAAAAATAAAAGTTTTGGTGATTTCCAAATTTTGGGCTTAATTGCAAATTTAGGAAAGTTTGGAGGGTAAAATGGTAATTTCACATAAGCTAAGGGAAAAATAGTAATTCCCCATTTCGTCAAAGAAGAGTCAATATTCTAGACCCTTCTTTCACTTATGACCGTGGATCACATTTCTAAGGACTTAAGACATTTTGTTTTAATTGAAAGAAAGGAGAAGAAAGGAGAAAAGAGAGGAAGAAGAGGAAGTTTTGGCCATCACCAAAATTAACCTTTTTTTTTGTTTTTCAATTCAAAACAAGGTGTTTTAAGCTAATTTGGAATTAAGGAACTCAAATCTATCATTAGATTTGAGAAAATCTCAAAGGATTTGAAGATATCATCAAAGGAAGGTTTAGGTAAATTTTGTCTCATCTCTCTTTACATTATTATTTTGAGTTTGGTGTTAAGATATGTTGTTCTCCATGCCTGAATATGCATGAAACATGGTTTAGATGAATGAAATGTGTCATGGAGAGGGTTCTTTAAGTCAAAACCAAAATTGCCCCCCTTTTGGTAAAAATTTGTGAAATTTTGAATATCTTTTAAAATTGATGGTTTAAATGAACTCTATGATGTTAATTATGTATGTATGAGGTGAATTGGTGATGGAAAATGAGGAAGAAGTACATTAGAAGGAGGCTTTCAAGTTTATGCCTTTAGGTGTTTGATAAAATGCCTAAGTGAACTTGGTTTAGGATTTAAGGATTTTGATGGGGTGCATTGGAAAACACTTTTATGTCAACTTAGAGTGAAATTGAATCGTTGCTTAGATTGATGAATAATGGCCTAATATGCTTGGATAAAGATGTGCTTAATCATGTTATGAAATGAGTAAGTTTGGATTAAAGGCATTAAATGCCTTAGAAAATGCTAAAGAGAAGCTAATGTGATGGTGCATAAATATGAAATTTATGTTTAAGTAGTAATTTCATTGTATGTCTTTTTATTTGTAAAGGCTCGGGAGTTGTGAATTGGGAAGCTTGTACCAAGGATTGTTGAAGTTAAGAGAGAGTATATCTTCTTTGAGGTGAGTTGAAGAAACCGTATTTCTCAAATAGGATTGGAACATCCTAAGAAAAGTATGATGACTGGAATATGAATTTTGAACCTAGGTAACGTATGATAGAATTGAATTTCAAATGGATGCAAATATGTTTAGGTATTTAATAAATGTCATTGTTTTGAACAACTATGCATTCGGAGTACAAAAGATAACTTTTATTGTGTGAAATAATGTTTCAACATTGTTTTTGAAACCGATATTTTATTACATATTTTAAAAAATGATACTATTTTCAACAATCCTGTGTTTAAAGTACAAAAGACAATGCTTATTGATGGTTTAATTTTGTATTTTGAGAAATGATATTACTTTTAACAAACCTGCAAAAAAATGCAATGGCAAACATCTTATTTTTCTAAAACTACATTTTTGAACAACTTAGCATTTGGATTTTAAAAGATGAATTTTATTGCATAAAACAGTGTTTTGGAATTTTCAAATGAATAACTGAGTCATGTATTTTGCATGTATTTGTCCAATTTTGGCTTAGAGCCATAGTACAGTTTCATTTTATCAGTTGGACCGATAAATAAAAACATAATGTTTTATTTGATTTTTGTATATGATTTTTATGATTAGTGAGGAAACAATTGACCAATCGTGTGTTAAGTACAACTGATTAAGCGACCCTCGTGCCTTAATGCTGTTACATTAAAGTTGAGTCGTCATATCGACACCTTTCTACGAGACTCGTGGATGATTCCACACTTAAGGTCTGGACGCTGATGAGGTCATCACCTAAGTGACACTCTTGTTGATTGTAGTCTGGACTCACCACAGTCGAAAGCCAAGCCAATATTGATAATCGGTCGGTGTGCACATTAGTTTGGCTAACTAGTGGTGTCACATATGATTGTTTTGGCTTATCATGATATTGGTTTTCCTATTG
The DNA here is from genome assembly GCA_029891385.1 of Erythroxylum novogranatense. Classification (NCBI taxonomy): domain Eukaryota; kingdom Viridiplantae; phylum Streptophyta; class Magnoliopsida; order Malpighiales; family Erythroxylaceae; genus Erythroxylum; species Erythroxylum novogranatense. The sequence continues at coordinate 339,950 of JAIWQS010000250.1, read as the reverse complement.
ATATTTGATTTATACATATGACGTTTTTATGCTTTTGTATACTAGAACTAGAACCTATGTTCACCGGATGAGTGAGTTAATAGGCTAGGCCTATATGGTTCCTAACCAGTATACGTTAAGTCATAGGCTAGGCCTATGTGTTTTCTATGTGATATATATTCACTTCATAGGTTATCTACGCCGTCTTGGTATGAATCGAATTCTATCTGTGACATATGTTTTTCCTGCTCACTGAGTACCTAGTGTAATCACCCCCCTCTGCTTTCCAACCATGCAGGTTAATTTAGTGAGTTTGAAGCTCTGAGTGGATTGTGGGGTCTTTTGACATTTTCGGGGTATTACTACACGTGGGTAGTTTTTTAGTTTTAATTTTTGTTGTTTAGTGGCTCATGAACTGTGATTATGTAGATACGCTTTACGATTTTGTAAGTTAACTTTTGATTGCCTTATGTTTTATAAATGACTTTATGTATGAATCTTTGATACCATTGTTGAGATTCCCTTGACTGGACTTTAAAATCCTTAAGTTGTGGTTGGATGTGAATATAGAAGTATGTTTAAAATTGTTTGCAGCTTATTGAGATTTTTGAAAAACAGTCGTTGTGCAGCCTAAATATTTTTTAAAAAAGAAAAGAATAGATATTCAGCTAGCTTTGCATAGTCGTATTAAGGATATCGTGAGTGTCCTTAGCCTGATTATGGGCTCAACGTGGTACTAGGTCTTGACAATTAAATTGGTATCAGAGAGGGTTTTTAAGTTTTCAAAAGTGTCATTTTCATTTGCAAAAAGTTCATAAACCTTAGGAGTCGAGTCTCGGTGTCAAAAGTCTTTGGTTGAGAAGTTGAGTCTTAGATCGTTAAGTTGACATCTTTAACGATCGGATGATTTCAACGTCGATCAAAGTACTTGCCGACATTCCTTGGGATGTTTAGGATATCAGATAAGCTATGCTTAGTTCGATTTATTTTATTAAACAATGTCTTTCTCTTTGATTTCATAGAGATAGCATTCCCCCATCTACTTGATTAGAGTCAAGTAAGAATTTTGAGGATGAAATTTTTCTCAAGGGGGGGAGAGTTGTAATATCCTACCTCCTAAAATTGTTAAGAGATTAAAATGGATGGATTTTGTTTTGATGGATTTTAACTAGTGAACTGGGAATAAGTGACAAATGGCTTAGTTAAATGGATGACAAGTGGCTTGAGTATAATTGTGACAAATGGTCCTTTAAGTTTACGACAAATGGCACTTTAGAATTGTGACATGTGTAGCTTTATAAATGGTGAAATGTGTAATCTTACAATTGGTGACTTGTGTTGTCTTATAATTGGTAACATATGTAGCCTTACAAGTAGTGACATGTGGAGCCTAAAGTAAGTGACACATGGACCAATGAAATGGTGACACATAGATTAGTTTGACCTTCTTGAATTCTAGAGAAAATGGATGAAAAGGCAATAGAAGTAAGAGTGAAGGTCTTCCATAAGGTTAGAAGAGAGAGAAAAATGAAAATGAGAAGAGAAAAAGAAGAAGGAAAGAAGCTATCAAGGTAAGTTGAAATTCTGGTTTCAATTTCATCTTTCTCTTTAGATCTATTTTTCATATCCTTAGAGCACGAATTTGAAGAAACTCAAAGAATAAAAGTTGTAGATATAGAGCTTAACTTGACCTCTGTGAAAGTGGATTGACTAAATAGTGACTAGAGCTCGAGTTATACTTGTTTCCCTAATATTGCCTGTGATAGACCCCTTAGCAGGAACCTTGTATTATTTCCTAATTTTTGAGGACCTTAGTGTCTGAATTAGTGAAAGTGTAAAACACAAAAAATGATTATTGATGTCTTATTAAGGATTTTGGAAAACAGTTTTATTAAAAGACTTATTGATAACGATTTATTGAGGGTTGAGTATCAATTGCTAATCTATTTCTTACCAGAAACAGGACATAATTGGATGGAGATTATATTTTAAAGGGAGATGCTGTTGGTGTAATTTTTAGATATATTAAGACTAATGGAATTCTACCTTCAAAGGGCATAAGAATCATGGTAATTTGATTTTCTTTTGAGAGAGTTATGATTAAAAGAAGACAACCTATTCATAAAGGAACATTAAGAAGAAAAGGATGTAAACATTGCACATAAGGTTAAGTTAGCTTGATGGTTGGGGAGATGACAAGGGAACTTGAGGATACTATGAGACGTCAATACCCCCATTTATTTGTGTTCTTGAATTAGGAGTTTCAAGGACGAAACTCTTTTGAGGAGGGGAGGACTTGTAACGCCGGACTTGCTGAGCCCTTTGGTGATTGTTTTGTATATGGAGATACTACTGTACATTAATATATACATGGTTATATATGAGTTCAAAGATGAATTTGAATCCTTTCGGTATGTATGCCAATGATTTATAATGTTATATGCCCTTACATGAACTTAGAGTTCATCGGTAAGCGAAATCTTGAAGATTTTAACATATAAGCTTTTAATTATAAAAAACTGAGTCCATTGGATGGATATGACCATGGTGGTTAAGTTAAATGCGTTCTAATGCCTTAGAGGTGATTAGACATGATTTATAGACTTATTAGACACCTAGAAAGGAAAAGTTGATACACATAAGGGCTTATTTGCAAATTGTTAAATGTCAAAGGACTTAAACGTAAGTTTTCAATTCCTGGAGGAAAAATATGTAATTTTATAAAGTTAATGGGCTTAGTTATTATTTCCAAAAGTCCGAGGACCAAAATAAAAATAAAAGTTTTGCTGATTCCCAAATTTTGGTTGTAATTGAAAATTTAGGAAAGGTTGGAGGGTAAAATGGTAATTTCACATAAGCTAAGAGAAAAATGCTAATTTCACCCCATTTGGTCAAAGAAGAGTTAATATTCTAGACCCTTCTTTCACTTATGGCCGTGGATCACATTTCTGAGGACTCAAGACATTTTGTTTTAATTGAAAGAAAGGAGAAGAAAGGAGAAAAGAGAGGAAGAAGAGGGCGTTTTGGCCATCACCAAAACTCACCCTTATTTTTGGTTTTTCAATTCAAACCAAGGTGTTTTAAGCTAATTTGGGGTCAAGGAACTCAAATCTATCATTAGATTTGAGAACATCTTAAAGGATTTAAAGATATCATCAAAGAAATGTTTAAGTAAATTTTATCTCATCTCTCTCTACATTATGATTTTGAGTTTGGCGTTAAGATATGTTGTTCTCCATGCCTGAATATCATGAAACATGGTTTAGATAAAGGAAATGTGTCGTGGAGAGGGTTCTTTATGTCAAAACCAAAATTTCCCCCCTTTTTCGTGAAAGTTTATGAAAATTTGAATATCTTTTGAAATTGATAGTTTAAATGAACTCTATGATGTTAATTATGAATGTATAAGGTGAATTGATGATGGAAAATGAGGAAGAAGTACATTAGAAGGAGGCTTTCAAGTTTATGCCTTTAGGTGTTTGATAAAATGCCTAAGTGAACTTGGTTTAGGATTTAAGGATTTTGATGGTGTGCATTGGAAAACACTTTTATGTCAACTTAGAGTGTACTTGAATTGTTGCTTAGATTGATGAATAATGGCCTAATATGCTTGGATAAAGATGTGCTTAATTATGTTATGAAATCAGTAAGTTTGGATCAAAGGCATTAAATACCTTAAAAAATGCAAAAGAGAAGCTAATGTGATGGTGTATAAATATGAAATTTATGTTTAAGTAGTAATTTCATTGTATGTCTTTTTATTTGTAAAGGCTCAGAAGCTATAAATTAGGGAGCTTGTACTGAGGATTGTTGAAGTTAAGAGAGAGTATAGCTTCTTTGAGGTGAGTTGCGAAAGCCGTATTTCTCAAATAGGATTAGAACATCCTAAAAAAAGTATGATGATTGGTTTATGAATTTTGAACCTAGGCAACATATGGTAGAATTGAATTTCAAATGGATGCAAATGTGTTTAGCTATTTAATAAATGTCATTGTTTTGAACAACTATGCATTCGGAGTACAAAAGATAACTTTTATTGTATGAAATAATGTTTCAACATTGTTTTTGAAACCGATATTTTATTACATATTTTGAAAAATGATACTATTTTCAACAATCCTGTGTTTGAAGTGCAAAGGACAATGCTTTATGATGGTTTAATTTCACATTTTGAGAAATGATATTACTTTTAACAAACCTACAAATAAAATGCAATGGAAAACGTCTTATTTTTCTGAAACTACATTTTTGAACAACTTAGCATTTGGATTTTAAAAGATGACTTTTATTACATAAAATAGTGTTTTGGAATTTACAAATGCATAACCAAGTTATGTATTCTGCATGTATTTGTTCTCTTTTAGCTTAGAGCCATGGTACAGTTTCATTTTATCGGTTAGACCGATAAATAAAAACATGATGCTTTACTTGATTTTTGTATTTAATTCTTTTATATGATTTTTGTATTTAATTTTTTGTATATGATTTTTGTATTTAATTTTTGTATATGATCGTATGCTGGGCACAATTGATTAAGCAACCCCTGTACCCTTGACGCTTGTATATTAAAGTCGAGTCGCCGTATTGACACCTTTCTACGGGAATCGTGGGTGATTCCACACCTACGGTCTGGACATCGACGAGGTCATAACCCAGGGTTATGATGCTCTTATTGACTGTAGTTCGGACTCACCACGGATGAAAGTCGAGCCAACACCGATAATCAGTGGGTGTGCACATTAGTTTGGCCAACTAGTGGTGTCACACATAATTGTTTTGGCTTATCCTAATATTTGTTTTCCTATCAATATTTGATTTATACATATGATGTTTTTATGCTTTTGTGTACTAAAACTGGAACCTATATTCACTGGATGAGTGAGTTAATAGGCTAGGCTTGCATGATTCCTAACTAGTATACGTTGAGTCATAGCCTGGGCCTATATGTTTTCTATGTGATATATATTCACTCCATTGGTTATCTACACTGTCTGGTATGAATCAAATTCTATTTTTGATATATATTTTTCCTACTCAATGAGTACCTAATGTACTCACCCCCTCTGCTTTCCAACCATAGGTTAATTTAGTGAGTTTGAAGCTCTGAGTGGATCATGGAGTCTTTCGACATTTTCAAGGTATTACTACACGTGGGTAGTTTTTTAGTTTTTATTTTTTTTGTCTAGTAGCTCATAAACTGTGTTGATGAAAATACGCTTTATGATTTTGTAAGTTAACTTTTGATTGCCTTGTGTTTTATAAATGACTTTATGTATGAATCTTTGATACCGTTGTTGAGATTGCTTTGAGTGGACTTTAAAGTCCTGAAATTGTGGTTAGATTTGAATATAGAAATGTGTTTAAAAATGTTTGCAGCCTTTTGAGATTTTTAAAACACAGCTGTTGTGTTGCCTAAATTTTTCAAAAAAAAAGAAAAAATAGATATTCAGTTAGCCTTGCATAGTCGGATTAAGGATACCGTGAGTGTCCTTAGCTCGGTTATGCGGCAGTTGTCATGGACCTAATGTGGTACTGGGTCGTGACAGGCATGATCATGACAGGGTAAACCTAAAAGGATTTGCACGATCGTGACATTGAGGAGATATCAGGAAAAGCATGATGGTGATAGTGAATAGTAAGCAGGAGTTGGAGAATATCCATATTTTTAAATTTTTCCTAGCAAATTTGTTGTAATAAGGACTTAACCCATGTTTCATTCAAAAGTGTCAAAGTTTGATTTACCAAACACATTGTTAACGATAAAAAGAATTTAAGAAGGTTGTATGTCACGGGCGTGACATGTTGAGTTACACTTGTGACACCTTTTTAACGAGAGTGACTCAACATGTCATGCCCGCAAAGGGTTTTGAGTTTTGCTGAAAATTTTCAACAATACAAATGGTGAAAAGTTACTTTTGTAAATTTTTTAAATAATCAATTTAGGAGAAGGCACAAACAAATTTTTCAGATGTTCACTACAAAATGATAATTGAGTAATACTGACGATTTTTTCTTGATATAAGAAGCTTTGAATCCATATTTAATTTTAACTATACAAAAAAAAGAGCAAAGAATTAATCAATTTTTATATAATAAGTAAATAAACTTCTTTAATTAAATAAATAAAATTCATGTAATTTTTAAATTAAATTTTAATTTAATCTTTCTATAAAGTAAGTTAAATTAATGGAATAGTTAATAATTTTCATAATTAATGGGCATTATTATTATTACTACTACTAATCACATTTATTAGTTAAATATTGCATATGTACTATATTATATTATAATTAACCAAAAAAAGTACAATACAGACATAATTTTGTAAGGAAAAGGATAAAAGATATTTTAGTAAAGAATATAATAACGCCAAATGTGATGCAAATTAAAATAAATTAATAAATGCTTAAAATTAAATTTCTTTTGAAAACAATGAAAAGAAATTAAAAGAAACACATTTCATCAATAGTTATCAATAAATAGCAAAAAAGATAGCAAAATAAGAGCTAAAATAATTTTTTTATTTTTGTATGGTTAGGATTACAATGGTCTAAGCATCAAGGATTAGCGGATAGCCAAAAAAAAGTTAAAAAAGGAAACAACAACATCTTCACACAGTTGACTATATATAGTTCGCAATTATATTTTTATTGAACACTGGGATAAGGAATATGAAATAAAACACATGAAGAAACATGAGCCTTAAATGGAATGATTTTTTTCACTAAAATGGAATGATTTTTTTGATCTTGTCATAAAAGTTGATAACCTTTTGAGGTAAACATTAAATCTAGTAGATATATTTCCTTTACCTCTATATCCAATTATTCAAAGAGAAATTATTAGCTTATATATGACAAGGGGAAAACTTAACACATTAAGAAGTTTAAAATGTTCTTTGATGAGATAAAAGAGAAATCAGGTAGTTATTTAGTGTTCCCCAATTTAACTCTTTATGCTTTATTTATAAAACAATCGATCTTAACACATTCCATGGCATATTCCACCACAGGCAAATACATGCCATTATACTATATTTAAGTCCATAATATACTAACCTTATCTTCCTGACGAGGTGACACCCCCACTTCTAGATTTGTGCTCCTCTAAGATTTGTTATCTATATCATTAAAGAATATGGTAGATTAGATTCAAGCATATAAATTTAGCAAAATTAGATTGAAGTATGAGAAACTCGTTTAGAAAAGTATCATGATAAGAGCATTTCAATAACCAATGACCTCGGATAACACCATCGACTCTAATTCTCATCCTAGAAATGATGATATTTTTGTCAAATAAACGTAATTGTTATGTCCTTATGAAGCAAAATAGAAAGCTACAAATTAGAAAGAGTTCCAAATATAAGATTCTACAGGCACTAAGGCATAAACTAAAGGTACTAAAATGCATGGCAGAATAAGTACGAAACACAAATGAGCATAAGTCTATCAGGAAGAAACCAAAGGAACTGAAATCCATAGCAGAATAAGGGTGAAAGACAAATCAGCAAGAGTCCTGAGGTCATTCATTCAAAAAAATTTAGGAGCTTTACTAGACCAACTGCTTCCATGATTTGTGAGAATTTGATGTAAAAAGTTTGCATTTCAATGAACAAATCCTTCGCTGCAAAACGGTTGGGACCCGATCCAGAAACCGGATCCCAACCGAAATAGAAGCGAAAAACGGGAACGAAACAAAGTGGAAGAACGAAACACTCGAACCAAACGAACAAATTTCGAAGCGAAATGAAATACAAAAGTACCGAAGCAAAACGAAGCGAAGCGGAATCGATACTTAACAAAACGGATAACAAAGCGAAAGCAAATCGGAATTGAATGCAAAACATATAAGCGGAGTAATTGAACTGAAATCAAAAGAATCAATTCAATTGACACAAATTCCGACATCCGAGAGAACCAAAGAACAAAGAACAACAACGAATAGATGAACATAATTGCGTTGGAAACCCTAAGACGTTGCAAAATCCGGTATGAATTTTTTTTCTTCTTTTTCTTTCTTTCTTATTCCTTGTCTTTTCATTCTTAATCACTTTATTCCATTACATACAAAATCATCATATGCTTGGATACTCATACAAATCCCAAATCTCACTTTAATACTAATTCTATCAAAATTGACAAGATAACTACGCATTTATCCTAACCCAAACCTGCAAAGTGTTCAAAATACACTTCTAAAAATATATTCCAATCAACCATGCAATCATCAAATCCACCGGACCCTCCGTCCGGGATCTCAGCAGAGACAAACGCAATCTTAGTTCTAAACACTTTACATATCGGAATCATCCATCTCAAATCCAAAATCTTCAAAATTACAAACAATTTTATAATTCATCATAGCCATAGCCAAATCAACAATCATATCTTAATTTCATAAACAATCTCATTACACTAATTACAATCATATGCAAATCATTAACTTAAATCCCGAATTCATATCCTTCAGATCCAATCACATACAGAATCATATACACACATGACAATTCAAGCCATATACAGAATTAATACCAAAGCCCAATTTACACAAAAATCCAAACGATACAAAATCGGACCAAACGTCTTGATATTCTTCCATCCGATCTCCTGCTCAAAACCTGGAGATGGGGATGAAAGGGGGGGGTGAGCTCGGAAGCTCATGGATAATATATTTATAAATTGAACCATAAGAAAAAATCATTTCTTAAAAATGTCCCAATTTTCTAAATAATCGTAACCAATTTGAAAACATTTCACAGTTGGAACATTCGTTTGTTTATTTCTCAAGATTTCTCACAGATTCCAAAATTTTCACAGTTCACAATTATTTGCCAAAACAATTGCCATCGCTTTTCAGTTGAAAAAAAACCACTATAATTTATTTCTCAAAATTTTCACATTTTGTTTAAAAAAAATGATGCAATGCAACACACTTATAACAAAACAAAACACACAAAACACAGCAAATGGTCTGGTTTGGTCTAAGCGAGCGTCGTATCGCACATTCTCAGCATAGCGGTCCTGCGGTACCGTGAGCGAATGTACTACACTTTTCCGCATAGCGGTCCAGTGTAGCCGTGAAGGGAGTCTGAAATCGGAGCTCCAATGCCACTAGCGGGCAGCCGGGAGAAGGCTTTAAACGAATAGAGACAGTGCACTGACTCACAAGGGACCTACCAAACCCACATATCACATATCGAAAATGAAAAGTCGGATTGCCCGAAGGTACTTTTCGAAAATCTTACTTTTCAACATTTCTTATAATACAATCACAAGTGGCATCAAATCATATAACAAACCATATGCAATCTAACTCACGAATTACATCACACAGCAATCAAAATCACAACAATGTATGCAGCTATTTCTTTCAATTACAAATTCAACCTTTTTCAATTTCACTTTTCAAATCGTTCATATAAAGCAAACTGCATTTTCGTAACATTTATTTCGAAAACCAATTTTTCAAACATTTTCATAAACCATAAATTTTTTTAAAGCATTTTTCAATCTCACATGCTTATGCTTAAAATTCAATAAATAAACATACTACCCACGTCAAAATGATGCAAGGACCTCGTCCCGATCATCAATTTGACCAAAGCATCCTTTGTTCTTCCAATTTAACATTCCCTAAAGCAATTTCATCAAAATTCAACCTCATACATAACTTAATCCTTAAAATTGATGTCATAACTCATCAATTCATACTAATTCCAAGATATTTAAATCATCAATTTCTAAATTCCCCAAATTCCCAATTTGACCTAAACCCCCAATTTATCATTTTTCAAATTGAACCTCACTTAAGGCATAAATATCAAAATTGACTTAAGAAATCTCAAATTCATCATTAATCCAAGCTATCTAAAGCATCAATTTACAAAAACCCCAATTCACAAATTTGGGCAAAACCCACAATTCACAATTAATCCAAAATTAAACATAATCATAACCTATTCTCTTCAATTAACCTTAGGAAAACTCAATCCATAACCATCTTAAACTAAACCAACCAACAAACTCATCAAAAATTCAAAACTTGAACTTTCTCTCACTTACCATTTTCTCCACCATTTTCGTTATTTTTGAGCTCCAAGACAAGCTTTCATCTTCTTCCCTTTATTTCCTCTTGGAAACAACGAAAATCTCTAAGAAAAACCCATAAAAACCAAACCTTGCTTCATCTTTCTTCTCCTTCCTTCCATAGCCGATTGCTTCATTCTCTTCTTCTTCATTTCTTCTTCTCCCTTCTTCTAATTTTCGTGACTTCTGCTGGTTTCTTGGAGTAAAAACGACAGCCCTTGATTTATGCCCTCATGTGTTTCATTTAATGAAGCACAATTTACCATCTTGCCCCTCCAATTAAGCCTATTTCCAAGTTTGCCCCTGCACAGGATTTTGAAAAACTGATAGCTTGCGTCCTGAATGTGAGCAGCTAAACGAAATAATTTGGACAAACTTTCTTCTATAGAAATGTTCCTATCAATCATATGAATCCAACGCCACCGACCGCGCTCAATTCGGATCAGAAACGAAGAAGTTATAGCCAAAATACTATTGGACCTTCACAAAATCCGAGACTGAACATTAACATAACTTCAGTCCAGAAATAGACAATCTTAGGGATGAAATTAAATTTCGATACCTTCACACGATTTGTATCCCCATATCTTAATTTTATTTGGCCTTAAGAATCAACTCAATCGGAGTTGTAAAGCTCCCGAATTTCGTAAAATACCGAACCATGTTCAGAAAATTATCCAACTTATAACCTATAACCAAATCTCCTACTTTGGTTCAATCAATCTCTTTCCATTTAATCTCCTAAAAATCATAATTCTTTAAGAAAATGAAATTAATTGTCTTAGATATCCAACGCTTCGAGAATCAAATCAATCGGATGTCAGATGAAGGAATTATAAGCAAAAGATTACAAAAGGGATCGGATTAAAAACAAAGTAACGGAACTTCAAAACCGAACTTTTCAAAAATCATATCTCTCGATCCCGAACTCAGAATTTGACAAATTTGGTGTCAATAAAAAGATCAAATGAAGCTCTACAACTTCCCTAAAGTACTCAAAATCAAATTAGGTCTCGAAAGAGGTCAAAAACTCAATCAAAGATTCTGTCCAAAACAGCTTTTCCTAAACGACTCTCAATTTTTAATCGCTCATAACTCCTAGCCCCGATATCGAAAAATTGCAAAATTTATATCAATGGAAAGATAAAAACATCATCTAAAACTTTCATGAAGACTACTTACTCCAATTCAGACTAAATCCATACAACACGTGACCTCGAAGCATAGAACACACAAATCTATACTTAATAGCATTTTCAAAACAAAGCATATCTTCGGAAAATCATATCTCTCAATCCTGACATCGAAAAATAGCAAACTTTATATCCACAAAAAGCTCTCGACAGAGGCTACAATTTTCATGTTGATCATTTTCTCGAATTTTGCCTAAATCAAAAAGTCAACTTTTTCTTCAAAAAGTCAAACTCTAAGCGAACTTTGACTGATCATAACTCTCACTTCCGATATCGAAAAATATCTAACTTTATGGCTACAAAAAACTCTTGACATAAACTACAAGTTTCCAGAAGACAATCTCTTCAAATTTTGCCTCAAACAAAAAGTCAATTCTCTCAAGTCAAACTCTCTATCTCCAAAAGTCAACTTTCTTAATTTTTTTCAAATTCTATCATAATCCATATAAATTCATTCAAATATCAAAGTCCTCAAAACTAAACAATTCTTTTCTCATAAATTTTTCTTAATTTCAGCAAATTTTCTTAAATTCATAAATTGTCTCACCAATTTCTTTCTCATTAATATTCATTTTAATATTTCTAATTATCATCAAAAGTTCGGGGTCCAACAAAAATCACGAGCAATTGGTCAAAATGAAGCAAAATATGAATGGTGCAATTGAATGTAGAAGAAAGAGAGACAAACAATGATGTGAGTTTGGAGACATGTAATATATTTCTTACTTCTGTGAAAGCAAGGACTTATAAAGTTCTGAGAACTATGCTTTTTCATAGAACTTATAAAGTTCTGAGAATTATGCTTTCCCTAATATGTTTAATTTGTACATTTTTTATGTAGATATTTGACGTATTGTTTCCATAATGAATTATCACATTTATTTTCCAATATCAATCCAAGGTGAAAAAAATATGTTTTCATGTTCTTGATAATCCCCTAATTCACTTTGTTTTTATTTTTTGATTCTGCTAACCGCTAGAGAACATAGGTACATATGCATTATATAGATCTACTAAATAATAAAAGGGTCAATAAACCCTAGATCGGCAAAAAAGCAAACCTAATAAAGCAATAAGAGATGGATGCTACTTACCATCCATGATTCTATTTGGAATCAGACTCTGCAAGAAAACATAAACAACTTTGAATAGTCTATTTTGCATATGCTTGTCCTGGAAAAACAAACTTAACAGTTAGGATTCTAAGAATAATGCACAGTTCAAAAGGCAATAATTGAATAATAATAACAATTAAAAGAAAACAAATAAGATCATTAAACTGAGAATTCTCACCATAGTAACCTTCCTGAGTTTTAGGGGCAGGAAATGGAGGTATAACCCCAGCTCTTGTCGATTCTTCCATAGGTTTAACTATGTGAGAAAGGGTTTGGAGAGTGCATTAAATATGTAAATTTCTTGAGATGTATGTTAATTAAATTAATGTTTGACGTGATTGAAAGCAAGAAGACTTATTAATTGGTGGGAACAAAAGAATACAAAGGATCGTTAAATTGAGAATTCTGACGTGAGGAACCTTCACGAGTTTAAGAGCAGGAAATGAGGTATAACCCCAGCTCTTATTGATTCTTCGAGAGGTTTAACTCTGTGAGAAGTCACAACCGTGCATGTAGACTATTAAGTCACGCCTTTGACTATTAAGTCACAGGCGTGACAACTTAGAAGAACTATATATATCTTGAATATTAGTATATAATAATTAACAATCAATATTAATATGTACTACTTAATCAAATATATATATTTTATTTAATTAATCAATCAATTAATTTTATATTAATTATAACTTAACAAAATAACAGTTAATGATTAATAATTAATTTATAAATAAATCATATTTTATTAAATCATTAATTCCTTATACTTTAAGTATCATTAGTTATATTAAAATTAATTAATTAGTTATTTAATTAATTATATTTTAATCAATTAATAATATTTTATATGTATTAAATATATTATAATTAATAAATCTACTAATGTCATAATTAATCAACTAATTAATAAAATTTTAATTAATTAATTATTTATTTAATAAAATTTTATAAATTTATATAGGAACAAAATAACAACTCCCATGTCATGCTTGTGACTATTAAGTCACGAGCATGGCTACTTAAGCTATATATATATAGTGAAGATATATATATATATCTGAATATTAATATATAATAAATAATAATAATAAATAGTTAATAAAGTAGGTCATGACTAATTGTTAAGTCATCAATTTGCACTTATTTTATACTTAATTATCTTTAATGTATTGAAATTGCTATCCGAAATTAATGGAATTATCTTATAATTGTTTACAGATGATTTTCAACACCTTAGAGATAAAATTGAATAAAAAAGACGCAAAAGAATGAAAAAAAATATGAAATTCCAAATTTGACAACAATTTAGTGACTAAGTGTAGGCACGTCTAAGGATGGAATAAATCTGCAGATCAATTTTCAAAAGTCAAATTCGAGATTCTCACAATCTTTAAAGATTGTATTGCCATCTTTCAAAGGGATTGACTACCTGAAAATGGGGGATACATTATCTGATGAGAATCAAGGAAAGATAGGAGGGAAATCAGAAAAATAAGTATCAAAGGAAAGAGGATCAGTATTCACGCAAGCTTAGAGTAGTTTTTAGAGATTTTCATTTCTGCTGTTTTCTTTTTAGTCTTTTTACGTTTTCTGCACTTTCTCCATTAGTATTTTAGTGTTTTTCAGTAAAGAACCAGGGATGGAGACTTTACGCTTTGTTATTTATTTCGTTTTCAATTCTAGTATGAGTAGCTAAACTTTTTTTCTTGGTTGAAGGGATTCGTGTTATCCATTATTATGCATGAGATGTTTCAATAAAGTTTATATTGTTGATGAACATTGAATATGTTGGACCCCGAATTTTTTTTATTTATGTTATTAAACATGAATTGTGATAATTGTGTGTTTATGTCTTAGTTTGATTAAATTGGGCGTGTTCGTGGATTATAGAGGTTTTTTTGATTTTAGTGTGGTTTAAATGAGAATTATAGGGTAAAAGTTATGAGGAAATTTTGGGAAGATTACTTAGGTTGAAATGGGTTAAGGCTTTACAAGGAGGGGTAACTTGGTCTTTGTCTCCATTTAGAATTAAGAGAAAGAATTAGAGGGGAAAGGAAAGAAAAGAAAGAAAGAAGAGAAAAGAAGAAGAAGAGTGTCGTAGGGTGAGGAAGAAGGAGAAGAAAAAGAAAGTTTTGTGATCCTTGTGATTTCCGACAGATTTGAGACGTTCCTGGTAAGTTTAACTTCCATTAACCTTGCTTCGGTTGGATATGCTTGAGCTCCTCAAAGCTCCTCTGGCATTCATCACTTCATATAAACTTCTGATTCTTCCTCAATTTGTCGAATCGTCTGCCCTTCTTAGCTAGGGCTAAAGCAGAAGGCTGTGGCATCTGACCCATAACCTGAACAAACGCCTGAGTGAATGCCTGGAACAACCTCGGATCCAATGGAGGCACTTGCTCCTGCATAACCGGCGACTCCTGAGTCTACGATGGAAGGGGCTCACTACCTAGCCCTACAGAAGCCTCAGCATTTCCTGGGGCTACTGACTCATCAGTCCTCTCCTCTCTAGTCGGAGAGTTAGGTGCAACAAATCCTTGCAAAGCTCCTCCTGTTAGGATCGGGTCCGAATTTTGGGGAGCTCGTCGCTGGCACAGCCCGAGGGGCCACCTCGGGATTGGGGATCCGGGACCCGGGCCCAACAAAATATCTTCTGAATTACTTTTTCTAAATGAGTTGATTGATTTTTAGGTGCCCAACTAGGGATTAATTCGTTCAATAGCTAGATTAACAAAATATGATGTTCACTTTCGTTAATCACAAGTTGAAATTAGGATTACCTTCTTTATGTTAGGGTCGGAAAGTCTAAGGAGATATTCACGTGATTGATTGCATGTCGTACATATATTTCACTTGCTCATTGGTTCTTGATTTGTAAAGCTATAATTCAATTAAACCTATAATCGTATCTAGGATGTTGTTTAATAAGAATGCTATGATACATGTTTCTAGTCATTACATTTAGGAGAAAACATCCCCAATGAATGTTTGTTAATGATTTCAATTTTATATCGAGGATCCATATTAGCGTGATAACATCAGTGACCCAAATATTAAGGTATTTCCCATTAATTTTTCAGATCCAATTATTGCTTTCGATTTGCGATCTCTCTTATAATTTTTCTTATTTTTTAGTGAATCAACCACCCCTCCATTTCGTTACTTTCTTTTAGTTTTAAACATCGCTAACCTTTACCGTTACAAATTTCTCATGGGAACGATATCCACTTACCACTATTACATTAATTTGTATTAACGTAAGTGATTTCTTTTGAATTTGGTTGCAGGTGACATCAGTACCACGAATATATATACTAAATATTAACATGTACTACTTAATCAATTAATTATATTTTAGTACATCAATTAATTAATTATATGTTAATTATAATTGAATAAACTTCATATTTAATGATTAATAATTAATTTATTAAAAATATAATTTAATAAACCAATTAATTTATTATATTTTAATTATTATTAATTAGATCAAAATTAATTAATAACTTAATAAGTTAATTAATTAACAATAACTAAAAAGCCTTAAAAAAGCAAAACTAAATAATATGCATGGTTGTTAGCTAACAACTCACAATAATGAAAATCACACCATGACTTAATAGTCACATGCGACTACCATTTATACAAACTTAATATTATTATATAATACTTAATAATAATTAATTTTAATAATATATACTTAATCTTAATACAATTATTAACAATTATTTATTGCTTATGTTATTATTAATGCCTTTGACAAATTTATTTTTCAAATTTTAATTAAATATACTTAATATAAATTTAATAAATTAAAGTATAACAAATTTATTAATTAAAATATAATTACATATAATTAAAATATAAGAAGGAAGGATTGATTAGCTTAATAACTAATTAATAATTAATAATATTTTATCTATTATTAAGTTAATTAAGTGTTATCTATTAAGGGATCATATGAGTTAATTTATTTTAGTCAATTAATGAATTAATAATGTTTTATATATGTCTTAATTTCTAATCAATTAATTATATTTTATTTAATCAATTAATTAATTATATTTAATTAAAAATAAAAATTTATATGTGTCACAAAAGTGACGCTTAAATCATGTTTGTAACCTTATATTTTAATTAATTAATTAATTATATTTTATTAAAATGATAAAATATATAAGTGCCACAAAGTGACACTTAAGTCATGCTTGTGACCTTATATTTTAATTATTTAATTTATTAATTATATTTTATTTAATCAATTAATTAATTATATTTAATTAAATATAAAATATTAATCTAGTTAATTAATTAATTGATTAATTTCTTAATCAAATGTAGTTAATTAATAAAATATAATTAATAATAATTTAAATATAATTAATTATTAATTATTAACAATTAATAATTGCTTATGTTATTATTAACGCCAGGACAAATTTATTTTTGATTTTTAATTAAATATACTTAAAATATATTTAATTATCTAAAATATAATTAGATATAATTAAAATATAATAAGTTAAAGGTAGGAAGGAATAATTAGCTTAATAATAATTAATAATTAATTGTTATAAAAGATAGAAATAATATGGTGTACCACTAATTGTAGATGCACCATTTAATAGTTAGTGTACATATGGATTGGTTTGGTTTTACCTAACACAAGAATGAAGTAGGTAGTTATTAGTTAGGTTTTACCTAACACAAGAATGAAGTAGGTGGTTATTAGTTAGGTTTTACCTAACACAAGAATGAGGTAGATGGTTATTAGTTAGGTTTTACCTAACAGAAGAATGAGGTAGATGGTTATTGGTTAGGTTTTACCTAACACAATAACATATATGGAGTAGGTGGTCACATGTGTATTAGGTGGTTAAAATGTACTATAAATAGAAGGGTTAACTTGATGTAAGATATATCATTTTTTCATAAGAAGAATTCTCCTCTCCCAAATATTCTTACATTTTAGTTTCGGTTTTATAACACGTTATCAGCACGAAGCTCTCATTTCTAAAATTTGGCTTATCAACATCAAGCAATCGTAAGGTTCTTTCGTCTACCTACATCGTACAAACGTTCTTCGGTTTACGTACATCAAACAAACGTAAGTTCTTCCGTTTATTAAAATAAAGTTCTTTTTATCTACATTAATTCTACTTATGATATGATTAAAACAAATTATAGACGACTCATTTTTTTTACCTTTTTTAAATAATGAAAAGTTATTACCACCTCTAAATACGATATTTATTGTATAGTATACATCATCGATGTTTTAAAAAATAAAATAAAATAAAAATAAAATTTATAACGGCTATATATATAACGGTAATATATATATATATATATATATATAAAGAAAATTATAACGGTTAGGTAACGGTAAATTTTTTTTTTCTATAAATAGATACCACTCCTTCATAATTTACTTCATCCCTACACACTATTTCTTACCTCAAAATTCTTACAAAAAATTTTCAAATGTTGTCCGCTATTTCATTTTTTTGTATAATTATTATCATTATATATCTTTGTTTCATTCTTAGTGTAGAGCTAAATAATTCAGTTCGCACATATTTTCTCTTAGTAATACCATGTATTATGATCCCTATGTTGCTTCTTGGCATAGCATTTGAGCAAGGCATGTAATTTATTTAATGTAATATCGATTTGAATACATGTATTAATTATTTCTCTCTATATAGTTGCCAACATGTCCAATCTTGCCAAAATTGAGTTCGCTGCTCTTGATGTTGCGGGCCATAATTATATGCCGTGGATGATTGATGTTGAAATGCATCTTGAATCAATGGATCTTTTAGATACCATTAAAGAAAATAATACAACATCAAAACAAAATAAAGCCAAAGCGATGATCTTCATTCGTCGTCATCTTGATGAGGGATTAAAAAGAGAATACCTCACAATTAAAGATCTAAGTCATTTGTGGAAAAATTTACAAGAAAGATATGACCATCAGAAGAAAGTTTTACTTCTGGCTTCTCGAGATGAATGGAGCGCTTTACGCTTCTAAGATTTTAAAAAGGTCAATGAGTATAACTCAGCTATGTTTAGAATTGTCTCACACCTAAAATTTTGTGGGCAAACAATCACTGAGGAAGATATGTTAGAAAAAACATACTCCACCTTCCACGCATCGAATGTAACCTTGCAACAACAATATCGAGTGCGCGGATTTAAAAAATACTCTGACCTGATTTCATGCCTTCTTGTAGCCGAGAAGAATAATGAACTTTTGATGAAAAATCATCAATCCCGCCCTACTGGCGCGGCAGCATTTCCAGAAGTAAATATTGCAATTCGAAATGAAAGAAAAAATCATCATGGGCCTAGTCGTGGTCGCGGTCGTGGCCATGGTCGTGGCCATGGTCGTAACTACATTCGTGGTCGTAGTCGTGGACGTGGCCGAGGAAGTTATCCATATAACTCTCTTCAAAGAAATACGAGCCACCATAATAACAAGCACCATATTAATGATGTTCATGGAAGTTCTTATAGGACTTCAGGAGATTCTTGCCTTAGATGTGGTACAAAAGGACATTGGGCTAAAGTTTGTCGAGTTCCTGAACATCTATGTCAGTTATACAAAGCATCCTTAAAAGGGAAAGAAAAGGAAGTGAATTTTACTGAACAACACCCTTTAGGTGATTCAACTGACTTTGGTACTTTTGATTTTGATTTCATTGAGAATCATAATCCTTCAGATGACTCTACATATCTGAATGCTTCAGATTTTACTGATGATTTTGTGGATCAGGGTATTGTTGGTGGCAGTAGCAATGGAAATTAAAATAATGTACTTATGTTTGTGTTAAGTATTATTATGCTTATTATGTCACTCAGTTTCAATTGCTTGTTATGTTACTAGTTTCAATTATAGTATTGTTTTTAAGTTAACATAACATCTCTTTCTCTTTATTCTTGCGCAATTTTCTCATTAGATTATTTATTTTTATGCGAAGTTTTGATATGGATCGTTCTGTAAGAGGAGCGAAAAATAATGATAATTTATGCATACCGAGATAGTGGCACAACGCATACTATCCCGAAGATAAGAGGTTCTTTCGAATTAAAACCAATAAAAACAATTGTGAACACAATATCAGTCCTATAGACTTGATTGAAGGAATTGGCAAGGCAAATTTCACATTACCAAATGGCACAAAGTTCTCAATACATGATGCCTTATTTGCCTAAAGTCCAAAAGAAATTTGTTGAGTTTTAATGATATATATTCTCATAATATGATACTCGATCAGAATCGAGGGAAATATGAAATATATGTATCTTACAACTCGTCAATCGGAAAGATAAACATATTGGAAAAACTACCAATGCTCCCTACTGGATTACATTATACATATATAAATGTGATTGAATCTAATATGGTAGTTAAAGCAAAACACATTGATCCTTCAATAATCTCTATTTGGCATGATCGTCTGGGTCATCCAGATCAACAATGATGCGAAAATAATTGAGAATACATGGACATCCATTGAGTAACAAAATGATTACTCAAATAAATAAGAGTCCATGTACATCTTGTTCTCTTGAAAACTGATCATAAGGCCATCACCACTAAAATAAAATTTGAATCACTGCTTTCCTCGCACGTATTCAAGGTGATATATGGGACCCATTCATCCACCATGTGGACCATTTCGATATTTTATGGTATTGATAGATGCCTCCAGCAGATGGTCTCACGTTTGTCTACTATCAACTCGTAATATGGCATTTTCAAGATTTCTTGCACAAATTATTAAATTACGAGCACAATTTCTTGACTATACAATAAAGAAAGTCAAACTCGATAATGCTGGTGAATTCACATCCCAAACTTTCAATGACTATTGTATGTCAACTGGGATTATGGTCGAGCATCCTGTTGCTCATGTGCATACTCAAAATGGTTTAGCTGAATCTTTAATTAAACGCCTTCAGCTTATTGCTAGACCATTGATGATGAGAACAAAGCTTCCAATTTCAGTATGGGTCATGCAATTTTACATGCCGAGGCATTAATTCAAGCATCCCACCAAGTGCATATCATACATACTCCCACTACAACTTGCATTTGGTCAAGAGCCAAATATCTCCCATTTGAAAATTTTTGGTTGTGCAGTATATGTGCCTATTGCACCACCACAACGTAGTAAAATGGGACCTCAAAGAAGATTGGGGATATATGTCGGCTATGAAAGTAAATCTATTATTAGATATCTTGAACCTCAAACGGGTGATATGTTTACAGCACGTTTTGCTGATTGTCATTTTGATGAAAATACTTTCCCAACATTAGGGGGAGATAATAAATAGCTGATGAAAGAAATTACATGGTGCGAACCATCATTATTGTACCTTGATCAACGCACAAAACAATGCAAAACAGAAGTGCAAAGAATTGTGCATTTGCAAAGAATTGCAAATCAATTACCAGATGCTTTCACAGATACAAAAAGAGTGACTAAATCATTTATACCAACTGTAAATGCTCCTGCTCGGATTGAAATCCCAAAAGGACAATCTGAGAACATGGTCACTCATGAATCTACAACACGCATGAAGCGTGGTAGACCAATCGGTTCCAAAGATAAAAATCCTTAAAAAAGAAAAGGAGCAAATGGATTAATGACCCCAAGATAGATAAAAGTGTTCCTCTTGAAACACAAGATGAGGATAATGTCCCAGAAGAGACACAAACTGACATTAATCAAGAAATCGCAATTAATTATATTCACACAAAAGAATTATGGAACCGGAATGATATGAAAGAGATTGATGAAATATTTTCTTATGCTATAGCATGTGATATCCTCAATGAAAATGAAGATCCCGAACCAAGATCTATCATTGAATGTCAAAATAGACATGATTGGGTTCAATGGAAAGATGCTATTGAAGCTGAATTAAATTATCTTAACAAGCGTAATATGTTTGGACCTATTGTCCTTACACCCCAAAGTGTAAATCCTGTAGGTTACAAATGGGTTTTTGTTCGAAAACGAAATGAGAAAAATGAGATTGTGAGATACAAAGCTCGACTTATTGCACAAGGTTTTTCTCAAAGACCCAGAATTGACTATAAACAAACATACTCTCCTGTTATGGATACAATTACGTTTAGATATTTAATCAACTTAACAGTTCTTCAAAACCGGAAATGCATCTTATGGATGTTATTACACTTACTGCGGATCACTTGATAGTGATATTTACATGAAAATCCCTGAAGGATTCAAAATGCTTGCAGCATTAAAATCACAACCAAAGGAAATGTATTCGATCAAATTGCAAAGATCCTTATATGGACTAAAGCAATCTGGATGCATGTGGTACAATCATCTAAGCGAGTATCTATTAAAGAAAGGATATGTAAATAGTCCTATTTGCCCTTGCGTTTTTATAAAAAAAACAACATCCGGATATGTGATTATCGCTGTCTATGTTGACGATTTGAATATCATTGGTACTGCTAAAGAAATCCAAGAAACAGTGGTGTACTTAAAGAAGGAATTTGAAATGAAAGATCTTGGAAAAACTAAATATTGTCTTGGTCTGCAAATTGAACATAGACCAAGCGGAATCTTTGTGCATCAATCGACATATACAGAAAAGGTATTGAGGCGTTTTAATATGGATAAAGCAACTCCATTAAGTACACCAATGGTTGGTAGATCGCTTAATGTTGAGAAGGATCCATTTCGCCCTTGCGAAGAAAACGAAGAAGTTCTTAATTCTGAAACGCCATATCTAAGTGCGATAGGAGCTCTCATGTATCTTGCTAATTGTACTAGACCTGATATAGCTTTTGCTGTTAATCTACTAGCAAGATTTAGTTCATCTCCTACGAAAAGGCACTGGAATGGAATTAAACATCTATTCCGTTATCTTCGAGGTACAATTGATTTGGGATTATTTTACACTAAAAATGCAAAACAAGTTTTGGTTGGTTATGCAGATGCAGGTTACTTATCAGATCCGCATAAAGCCAGATCCCAAACTGGTTATGTATTTACGTATGGAGGCACTGCAATTTCTTGGCGTTCACAGAAACAAACACTTGTTGTTACTTCTTCAAATCATGCTGAAATCATTGCACTTCATGAAGCAAGCCGAGAATGTGTATGGTTAAGGTCAATGACGCACCACATTTTAACAACTTGTGGCTTATCGACCAACAAAGAATCAACAATCATATTTGAAGACAATGCAGCATGTATCGCTCAAATAAAGGAGGGTTATATCAAAAGTGATAGAACTAAACATATCCCTCCAACATTTTTCCAATTCACCCAAGATTTCGACAAGAGCAAAGAAATCAACATCCAGTATATTCAATCAAGCAACAATGCTGCGGATCTTTTCACAAAGGCACTTCCTACTATACCTTTCAGGAAGCATGTCCACGAGATTGGAATGCGACATCTAAGAAATTTATGAGGAAGAGCTCATTGTGTTAAATGAGGGGGAGCTTACGCAGTTGCACTCTTTTTCCTTATCATGGTTTTTATCCCACTGGGTTTTTCCTGATAAGGTTTTTAACGAGGCAACACCAAATGCGTTTAAAGGCCAGAGAAGAGACAATTATATGGCACACCAAGGGGGAGTGTTATAAAAGATAGAAATAATATGGTGTACCACTAATTGTAGATGCACCATTTAATAGTTAGTGTACATATGGATTGTTTTGGTTTTACCTAACACAAGAATGAAGTAGGTGGTTATTGGTTAGGTTTTACCTAACACAAGAATGAGGGAGATGGTTATTGGTTAGGTTTTACCTAACACAAGAATGAGGTAGATGGTTATTGGTTAGGTTTTACCTAACACAATAACATATATGGAGTAGGTGGTCACATGTGTATTAGGTGGTTAAAATGTACTATAA
Source organism: Erythroxylum novogranatense (assembly GCA_029891385.1). NCBI lineage: Eukaryota > Viridiplantae > Streptophyta > Magnoliopsida > Malpighiales > Erythroxylaceae > Erythroxylum > Erythroxylum novogranatense. The sequence goes on along the minus strand of JAIWQS010000250.1, from coordinate 316,657 downwards.
ATAGAAGGGTTAACTTGATGTAAGATATATCATTTTTTCATAAGAAGAATTCTCCTCTCCCAAATATTCTTACATTTTAGTTTCGGTTTTATAACATTAATAATATTTTATATTATTAAGTTAATTAAGTGTTATATATTAAGGGACCGAGGCGTTAATTATATTTTAATTAATTAATCATATTTTGTATGTGTTAAATGTATTATAATTAATAAATCAATTAATTTATTATGTTATAATTAATCAGCTTATTAATAATATTTTAATTAATTAATTAATGATTTAATAAAAATGTTATAAAATAATAAAGGGGTTAATTGCTGCACTGTTGTGACTCAAAAAGTCACATGCTATAACTTGATTTCTGATTATTATGTCTTTAATTCTCCTAATCCAATATTAATAGAGGTAAAATACTGTAAAAATTTAAGTGCTCTTTAGATAATTTTAGGACAAGTTTAGTCATATAAACGAACATAATAGAGAGAGTGAGGGAGCCGGAGATTGAAATTACCAAGCATTCCAAATACAGGGATATAAACGACAAATCATGTGAACAAATTTGAAAAGTAAGATGCTTTTATAAACAAACCAACGGTAACTCCAGTCTCAACAGCTCCACTCCACTTTTCTCATTCTCAACAACGGTAACGTTGCCTCTCATTCTTACATTTTTTTTGTTGCTCTAAACCAAGGTCACAGTACCTACAACAATGGAGGGTCTCATTCCATTCGTGTACAAAGCCATAATGCAATACAAATCGGGCAACCAAAGCCCCTTGTCTTTCTAGCTTGCCGACTCTCCTTCCAAGTGACTCTGGCCATTTCCAGGCTTCCGAGATCAGGCTCTTCGGTTCAGACTATGCCTTTCCAACATCGTCAACATCTTCCAACATGAGTTCTCAATCACCTGTCGTCTGTCGCTTGCCTTCTCGTAGAATGGTCACCTTACATTTGATTGTATGTAAGAATTTCTTTTTCGTTATAAGAAGTCTTGTTCCTTTTATCTTCAATTAAGAGACAAATCCTTCTTCAGCAGTAAACTTCGTTATTTCTCTACCATTTTGCTCCTTGACTGAGGTTATTTTTTCACCATAATTTGGATAGTTAAATTATCCATACCATAATTGTTGTTGCGGTTCTTCACAAGAGGTAAAAAAGGACACCAGATGCGTAGAAAACTTTATATGTACTACGTTGATCATAAGCAAACCTAACATATCCTATGTACAAAGTCCAGGTTTGAAAATATTGATTGGAAGCAATGGAGGCAATCTTACAACTCGCTCATAGATGAAAAAGGATAATTCCCGATTACCGTTTTTATACTTTTATTTGATTATGCGTAAGCTGGTCTGATTGCCAATTGTAATTTCAGTTTCAATTGTGGTGCCATTTCAGTTTTAATCTGTGGCTGAAATGAGATACTATTGTTAATATAAAGGTTCCATGTAAATAACTAAAACTTATACTTTTGCTCCTAACATAGGTTTGGCCAAATTAATTATTATCTGATGGTCCAGCATCAGCTAGTTAGGACTAAGTAGAAATGCTACTCTTTTGATGCACAACTGTTACATGTGGGTGACAAATGAAAGGCATCCTTTTTTGTGTTTTCTAGAAGAAAAGTCATGAATGCTATAAAAGAACCTTTTCGTCTAGTATATGCTCGTCAAATTAGTAGTTCTTAGGGAGAATAAGAAAAGAATGTAGATTATCATTAGACTAATCAAATTTGGATTTTTATTTCAAATTTTCTTACTAAAAAAATAAAAAATAAATTTTCTAATTCTTGTTGATGTTTTTGTCGACTTCCTTGCTATGAACTTTTAGAACCAAAACTAGTAGATTAATTTAGGATAAACATAAAACTAAAAGGAACTCTAATCTACCTAGGATTCATTAAATATAATGTCAAGTGCAGTTATTTAAAGACATATAAAAGTTATTTCATCGACAAGGCATTTTATTTGTTCCTTTAAAGGCTTCATTATGGTTAAATTATAGGGTTTATTCAACGGATCTACTCATATGCATTTCTCTATGAATATCAATCTTCCCCAATATGTTGGTTTAATGCACATAGCCTTGGTTTCATTAACAGCTTTCTCATTGTTTCCCATTCTTGCTAATGTAATTATACCACTCACAATCACATAATTATTTTGTTATACATTTCTTCCTTTTTTCCCCAAATAAGCCATGCATAAAGGATGTTTTAAATAAAAGCTTTCTAGGTGCGCATTCCACACGAAGAGTTTCATTGTCCTACTAATTTATTCTTGTGAATCTAAGCGATGAGTGCATTCAGTGCTTACTGGTCTTGAAAATAGTAGGTCTCAAAATCATAAAGCTCCAGTTAAATAATCAGAGAGCCCACACTGAGATTAGTAGTTGTGAATCCATATATGACAGTGGCATGTATTTGTGTTTTCATTGACTATCTATCATTTTCAAAAAATTAATTCTTAAAATAGATCCAATATTTTATTTTTGATGAGAAATTGATTGAACCACATGGAGGAGTAGAGTTAGTAATGGTTTTGTAATAATGTGAGTAATGAAATTTGCATCTTTAAAATATAATTGCTTATCATACATCTATGCTGCTACTTTGCCTTATTTGTATTCTTACTAGATAATGAGTAGCTTTATAGTTTACTATTATTATGTCAAGCATTAGAAGTTTTCTTGGTTTTGATATGATTTATTGACTATGCTTGGTTGATATTGTTACTTTATACGTTTGTAAATAGGGCTCTTAAGGATCAAACCGTTATAGCTGCTTGTGAGTCATCTAAAACCCTATTCGGGTGAGTTATATTGCTTATATTATTAATAATTTTTATTTGATATGACTAAGTTTTATCTCTTCTATATTTCCTTTCAATTTTAAACAATAATTTTGTGGCTTAACACATAATTTGGTACTCTAAATCATGGGTAAATTTTAATGGATGTTGTTTCTTTATCTTGGATTAGTCTACTAAGAATATGATAATCATTTGCTGCAGATGCAATTTGTTGTGTACGAAAAAATTTTAGGCAATGATTATATTCGACACAACTTTCCAGTTGACTTTTGTTTGAGAATTAGATAAAATATTTTTCATATGATGATGGTATGCATAGCTTGTAGTGCTTGATAGATATTCAACATGTTTTGTTCTCTCAGGATGGATTGGATTGTGTGCCATCCTTAGGGCTGCCTTGTTATCATAATAGTGCTTTCTAGGATCTCAAAAATGATTCCCAATCTTGTCAATATTCTCTTTAACCAGAGACTTCCACACACCCCTTTTGCAACAACTTTTAGTTTAGCTTCAGCACTACTCTTAGCTACCACCTTTTTCTTTTTACTTTGCCACGTGACCAAATTTTTTCACACAAAAGTATAATATCTAGTGGTTGACTGTCTATCCTCTTCTAAACTTGCCCAATCTGAATTAATATATATTTCAATCGTTCTTTGATCTCCTTTCTTGAATAGTAGCCCTTTCCCTAGAGTACCTTTTAGATATCGTAAGATCTTATAAACTTTCTCCAAATACTTTCTCCTTGGTTCATGCATACAGCGACTTACAACACTTATGGTAAAAGCAATATCTAGTTTAGTATGAGCCAAATAAATTAATCTTCCCACTAGTGTTTGATATTCTTCACGCTTAACAAGTTTGTCATCTTCATCCCTAAATTTTGTATTGTCAATAGGAGTAGTGCTTGGTTTGCATCCTAACATTCTAGGCTCTCTGAAGAGATCAAGAATGTACTTTCTTTGTGAGATGTAAACTCCCTTCTTTGATCTTACTACTTCCATGCCCATAAATACTTCATTTCTCCTAAGTCTTTAACTTCAAATTCTTTCTTTAATGTTGTCTTAAGTCTTCTAATTTCCTTTGCATCATCACCAGTTAGGTTAATATCATCAACATACACAATCAAAATTGTCTTCTTACCTTCTCTAATTTTGAAAAACATTATACGATCTGATTGTGCTTGTGTGTATCCTTTTGTTTTAAGGACTTTAACAAATCTTTCGAACTAAGCTCGTGGTGATTGCTTCAGTCCATATAGAGATTTTCTTAGTCTATATACTCTATTTCTTCCTTCCTCATAAAACCCTAGAGGAAGTTTCGTACACACTTCTTCCTTTTAGTTGGCCATTCAAGAAGTTGTTTTTGATATCAAGTTGCTGAAGTGGCCAGTCAAGGTTAACAACTACTGATAACTATAGTCTGATAGTATTTAGTTTAGCCATAGGTGCAAATGTTTCCTTGTAGTCCATCCCATAGGTCTGAGTATAGCCCTTAGCTACTAATCTTGCCTTATAACTCTCAATGGAACCATCAACCCTATATTTGACTGTGAATATCCACCTACACCTATGGGTTTCTTTCCTTTTAGCAGATCAACTTCTTCCCATGTTTCATTCTTTCCAAGTGCTCTTATTTCTTCGAAAACTGCTTCTCTCCATTCTAGTTAAGATCTTCCTAAATATTTTTAGGAATATCAATTTTATCCAAATTAGCAATAAAAGCTTTATATTGAGAAGATAGAGCTTCATAAGAGACAAACCTCTCAATCGAGTGCATAGTACATAATCTAGATTTCTTCCTTACGAAAATTAGCCATTCTAAATATGTGTTGTCTTTTTAATCCTTACTGCTCTGAATTTCTTCGATAAGGTCCTGCAATGGTTCAAAGATTAGTATAGTTTCATAAGAAGTGTACTACTTGCTTTCTTCCTTCGAGAGTCATTACCACCAAACTCACTCCACTACTCCCCCTGAATGGAAGACTTGGGATAGAAGAAATCTGTCTCAGAAAAAGAGACATCGCATCTAACAAACAACCTTTTTAATATAGGATCATAACATTTATACCCCTTTTGTGTAGCAGAGTAACCCATAAACAAAATTTTTTGGCTCTTGGATAAACTGTGAATAAAGGTTGTGCACCTGAAAACCATTAAAGGAAGGTTAGTTTCAAGATAAGTGGTAGTATAGGCTTCGTGAAATTTTTGGAGAGGTGTTTTGAAAGAAAGAACATGTCTAGACATTCTATTAATAAGATAGGTTGCAAAAATTTTGGAACATTACTGGTGTTCATCAAGGCCCTAGCTACTTTAAGAAGACGTCTATTTTTACTTTCACCAACCCCATTTTGTTGAGGACTATTTACATAAGTATTTTTGTGGATAATTCCATGTTTTTGGAAGAAGGTATGAAGATGTTGATTAAAATATTCAGTACCATTGTCAGTATGAAGGACTTGAATACTAGTTTGGAATTGATTTTTTATCATTTGATAAAAATTGATGAATACGGTAAAGGTTTTAGCTTTATCTTTCAAATGAAACACCCAACACTAATGAGTATGGTCATCAATGAATGTAATGAACCGTTTTGAATTTGTTCTTAGGAATACGAGAAAGACCCCAAAGATCACTATAGATAAGTGAAAAAGGTTTTGTGGATTTGTATTTGGATATTGTAAAGGAACTTCTTTGATGCTTAGCAATGTCACAATGATCACAAAGATCTTTATTTGTTGAGATGTTTGGAAACAACTGTGGCTTATATTGAAAGTTTGGGTGACCTAACCTCTTATGCGATAATAATAGTTCATCACTCTTAAGGACAATCACACTATTACCCAAGCTATAAGGAGCAGTTTGACTTTCTTCATCTTCAAAGTAGTACACTCCATCTACCTCTTTAGCACTGCCAATCATCTTCTCCGATGATAAGTCCTATAAAACACAATGACTAGGGAAAAAATGAGCACTACAATTAGATTCTTTTGTTAATTTACTAAATAAAAGAAGATTGCATTCTAGATTAGGAACATGTAAAACATAATTTACTTTCATAGAATATGTTACCTTGATATCTCCTTTTCCTGCAACTGAAGAGGAATCATCATTTGCTACCTTAATTTTTTCATGTCCGACACACAGAACATATGAATGAAACATACTACAGTCATCTACCATATGATCTGATGCTCCGGAATAAACTATCCACTTCTTCTTACCGCATAAAGATAAAAAAACTTTTATGATATTACCTCTCATAGTAATATTAGCAACTATGCTTGCCTTCTGTTGGGTAGTACTTCTAATAGTTTCGCTAGTGAAATATTCAGTTCACCTCCTTGTTGTGTCTGACTAACTTCAGATTTTTCTGTTCCTCCCTCACTAGATACTTGATAGCCTCAGTTTTTTTCCCTGTTTTTGGTTTCCAGCCTAAAGGCTTTCCATGAATGTCCCATACCACTTTGATTACAATTCTCACACCATTTCTTATGATTTTTCTTACTGGATTCACCATGTGACATCAGGGAAGAAGCTTCATTCGTTGATACTAAAGTTACATTTGGTTCTTCTTTTGGTTCCTATTTTAGCATGATTTTTCTCCTTTCTGCTTCCCTCTTAACTTTAGAAAATACTTCCTTAGCTATAGGCAAAGGCACTCTACTTAAGATTCTTTTACGAACATCATCCAATTTTTTGTTGAGACCAACCAAAAATGCAAAGACAACATTTTCAATTTTCTAGTTACACATTACCACATCTTCCTTGCATCTCCACTCTTCATCTGATAAAAGGTCAAGTCATTGCCAAAATGCTATCATTTCAACTTAATATTCTGTAACTTCTCTATCACCTTGCTTCATTGCGACAACTTTGTTTTTATCTCATAAATTCACGATGCATCCTCTTCATCAAATTAGGACTATTGCACTCCATTCCAGATTTCTTGAGTTGTTGGCAGAAACATAAAGGTCTGTTTGATTGGTGGTATCATGGCATTGATAAGCCATATGAGACCATGGAATTATCTATTTCCCACTGTTGTGCAATATGTAAGTTTGTTGAGTCTAGAATGTTCTCATATTCGATGATAAAGCTCAGCTTCCCTTATCCTCCAATGGCGAGTTTCATAGCTTGAGCCTACTCTCGATAGTTTATTCCATTCAGTTTATCAGAAATAATTATAACTAAAACTCCTTCGATACCAGAGGTCATTAATGACTGTCCCACAGTCTGGTCTGGGTTTAGCTTTGTCGTGGACGATCCCTCAAGATTGGAGGTCATTTCTTAACTTTCTAGGGTTGTCTCCAAGACTTCACTCTCTCTCTTGCACATGGCTTTGATGCCATGTGAATCATAGCTAATTTGCTCTATGTATTTTTATTAGAGACTACTGTACATATATCAACGAATAGGGTTTATAGAATAATCTACAAAATCTGTACAAATATAGAATATAATCCTAGGATACTGTATATCTATAAGATACTATTATCTAATCCAAAAAGATCTGATTATGATCAGATCATAATATTATGAGATATATATATCTTTTGACCATACTATCTTCCAGCCAGTAGTAATTATTTGTTAATACCTCTATACATATTAAGAATTTTAACATATCAAGATACTTCATACGTTTTTAATACAACACCTCCCATAAAGACTTATTCTAGAAGGAAAAATAAGGCATCATATGGAAATCACTTGAAAATGGAAAAATTCAGCAGTGAAGAAGTTAATAATATACGACAGTTTTTGAGTCTTGTATAAATCTAAGAAAATCTACAACCACTCCACTTGCATGTTCTTCATGATTTATCACTTTTAGCTACACTTTCGAGTTAGTTTTGCTAGGTCCTAGGAATTTGTTATGTTCTTATTAGTTTAAATAGTATGTTTGTTTTGTTCATTAAATATGGCAGAATTAGGTCTAATTGTCTCCATACGAACTATCTTTAAGTGTTATTTCATTTAAGTTTGTTAAACGTAGGCATATAAGACAGTTGTTGGTAGCAGAAATGCGTATGCTTAGGTGGATGTGTGGTTTTTCCAGGAGAGATAAAGTTAGGAACTGAGTGGTGAGAGAGAGACTACGGGTAGCCAGCTTTACAGACAAGTTGAGAGAGACTAGGCTTCAGTGGTATGGGCATGTGCGGAGGAGGCCCGCCGATGCTCCGATACGGAGCTGTGAGGGCATAACACTTAGTGACTATAATGTTAAGTGAAAATGACGTTACATAAATGATTTTGATAAAGTACAAATAATAATGAAAAACAGATGGAAGAAATACAGACGATAGAAAGCAGACAAAGAAAAACAAACGGAAGATAAATTAAAAAAGCAGACGAAGAAAAGTAGACAGAAGCTAAATTGAAAAGATGGAAGAAAAGTAGACGAAGAAAAATAGACAGAAGCTAAATTGAAAAGCAGACGAAAGAAAAACAGACGGAAGAAAAGCAAATGAAGAAACATAGATGAAAGAAAAGCAGACGATAGAAAGCAGACGAAGAAAAATAGACTGAAGCTAAATTGAAAAGCAGACGAAGAAAAACAGACGGAAGAAAAACAGACCAAGAAAAGTAGACGGAAGCAAACCATGTCAAATCAAGAATCAGTTTGAGTTAGTTACAAAACTCAACTGAATAACGTTTCTTGAAAGAAGCAAGAATCAAGAATCAAAAAGCAGTTAAAGACGAAGATTATAAATATGAGTTGGAGTCGAAGATTGAAAGAGTGACGATAGTTACAAAAATTACATAGATTGCAAAAGTTACAAAAGTTAGTGAAATCAAAGAGCTTAGCAATAATTGAGAGAAACTATTGTGCGCAAAATCTAGAGCTATTTTTCTGTAATTAAGCTCAAAAAATCTTTCAGTTGAAAGTAGTGCAAATAGCCTGCAGAGGCTAAGTGTGAAAGAATACTAATTGTAAGAGACCTGAAGAGGCTCGGAGACAAAGAATACTTATGACGTTTTGAGAGATAGTGAAATCTCAGAAAGATATCTGAGGATTGGACGTAGCTCACGGTTTGGGGTGAACCAGTATAAAAATCGTTATGTCAACATCTCTCAACTCTTAATCTCTCTTATCTTTCAATTTTTTGATCTTACTAGTTTTTATACAAGTTTTCTAAAAATACTTTATAACGTCAATTTTCAGTAGTTCTTGTGAAAAGAACGAGTGAACAAGTTTCTTTTAACAAAACGTTTTCGAAATGGCGAAAAAAATAATACACAATTCAACCCCCCCTTCTTGTGCATTTGTATATTGTATAACAAGTCTTGTATTAACGTGTGATTCATCTCAATTGGTATCAGAGCTTGGGGTCCAAGGATCACCTTAACAAAGTGTGGATTAAAGATTATGTCGGAATCATATACATACTTAGTGGAAGGTGCCTCAGTCACTAGACCTCCAGCGTTTAACGGAGAAGACTATCACTACTGGAAAGATAGAATACGGTTGTTTATCGAATCAACTCATGTTAACCTTTGGGACACAATAGTGAATGGACCATACACACCAACGGATGAAGAAGGAAATCTTATTCCACGAATCAGATGGACGGTTGATCAAAAGGCGAGATTTCAACTAAACTCCAAAGCAAAGTTCTTCTTGAGTTGTGCCTTAAGCAGAAGTGAGTACGATAAAGTCCACAAATGCGATACTGCGAAGGAAATGTGGGATACGTTATTCATCGCACATGAAGGTACGAACCAAGTTAAAGAATCCAAGATAAGTATTCTTGTGCATCAGTATGAGCTGTTCAAAATGAAAGATGAAGAATCTATTGATCAAATGTTTGGAAGATTTCAAAAAATTATTAATGGACTAAAAGCTCTTGGAAGAACTTACGACAATCAAGATCACGTTCGTAAGATCCTAAGAAGTCTACCAAAGAGGTGGAGACCAAAAGTTATTACTGTACAGGAAGCCAAGGATTTAAGCATATTAAAACTTGACTAATTGCTTGGATCATTGAAGATACATGAAGTTGAGCTCGATGCTGACGACAAGCCCAAACGGGACAAGTCGATAGCACTAAAGGTCGGACAAAAGAATCATAAGACTTAAAGGAAGAGGAATTCATCAAAAGCGCTGAAGATTGAAGAATCAAAGAACTATGATTCCAGTGAGTCAGAACAGGAGTCGAGTGAAGAAGATGACGAGCTATCTTTCATTTCCAAGAAGATCAGATGGATATGGGAAGATAGAGAGGACATTACAAGTGCAACAAACCAGGACATTACAAGTCTGAGTGTCCAACATTAAAGAAGAAACCAAAGAAGAGTAGAGAAGGCAAGAAAAGCATGATGGCATGAATCAGATACATGCTCCGAGACATCAGAACATGCAAATATATGCCTGGTAGCTGAAGAGGAAAGTGATGAGGAGGTAACCTTTAAATATGATGACTTGCAAGATGCATATTCTGAACTACTAGAAGATTCCATGCTATTCTGAAACAGTACAAACTGTTGAAGAAAAAGTATGTAGAAAATCTGAAAATACACAAGAGATAGAAAGAGAGAACACCTGCTTAAAAAAGGAAGTAGAGGAAATTAAGAAAAAGGGAGTCATAGATAGATCTGAAGAGATCAATCAACTGAAGCTTAGGATCAAGAGTCTTTCAGTTGATCTAGCAACTTTCACTGAAAGTACGAGAAAAATGAATGATATGTTAGGAAAGTGTAGACATCCGAGTGATAAAACTAGATTAGGGTTTACTAGAAATAAGTCTCAACAGAAAAGGAAGTCTTTCTGTCAGAAGAAGAAATTCCAACAATCACATTTTCATCAACAATCTTATGAAATGCATCACTATCTTTCTGTGCATTTTACTAACACGAAAAGACCCAAGAAAATTTGGGTACTGAAAAATAAAATAATATCTCCTGCAGATGTCCTTCCTTGGAAGAGGCAGCAAGCACCATTGGTATTTGGACAGTGGATGCTCACAACACATGACGAGAAGAAGGTTTATGTTCCTAGATCTTCAGTATAAGAAGGAAGGATCGGTAACTTTTGGGGACAACTAGCAGGGCAAGATAATTGGAATCGGTAAAATAGGTAAAGATTTCTTTGCATGTATTGATAATGTGCTGCTTGTTGATGGTCTGAAACACAACTTGATTAGTGTCAGTCAATTGTGTGATTCTGGCTTTGAAGTTTTGTTCAATCAAAATCTTTGTGAAGTCATAAACAAAGATGGGTCTATATTCTTTTCTTCCAAAAGACGAAATAATCTTTACAAAATTGATTTAGAAGATTTTCAAAATCAAAATGTTTTGTGTTTTTTATCAACTAAAGAAGAAAGACTAATCTGACATAAAAAGCTAGGTCATGTCAGTTTTAAACATATTTCAAAGTTGTTAAAGTATGATTTGATAAGAGGTTTACCAAAAATAAGTTTTGACAAGGATTTCTTTTGTGAAAGTTGTCAAAACATCTTTAACATCGTTTTCTTCTAAAAATACCATAACATCATATAGACCTCTAGAGTTGTTACATATGAATTTATTTGGTCCAACTAAGACAATAAGTCTTGGCGGAAAGAAATATGGACTTGTTATTGTTGATGACTTTACTAGATTTTGTTGGATATTATTTTTGTCACACAAAGATGAGTCTTTTAAGTGTTTTAGAACCCTTTCCAAAAATTTACAGAATGAAAAAGGAATGTCAATAGCTAGTATTAGGAGTGATCATAGTGGAAAATTTGAGAATGAGAAGTTTAGAATATTCTGTGGGGAAAATGAAAATTTTCACAATTTCTCTGCTCCTAGGACTCCACAGCAAAATGGAGTTGTTGAGAGGAAGAACTTGACGATTCAAGAAATGGCAAGGACTATGCTGTGTGAGACGAATCTTCCTAAGTACTTCGGACAGAAGTTGTGAATACAACATGTTACATTCAGAATACAATATTGTTGTGACCTTTGTTGAAGAAAACTCCTTATGAGTTATGGAATAGAAGGAGACCAAATATATCCTACTTTTATCCATTTGGTTGCAAGTGCTCTATACTGAATACAAAGCAAATGTTGGACAAATTCGATTCAAAGACCTATTCAGGAATTTTTCTAGGTTACTCTTTATCATCGAAGGCTTTTAGGGTTTATAATCTTACCTCGAAGACTGTTGAGGAGACTATTCATCTCAAGTTTGATGATAGTTACCAACAAAGTAAGGAAGATGATATGGATAGTGAAATCCCTTCAATGCCTTTAGGTGATACTAAAGAAGCTTCATCATCAGAAACTCAGTTAGACAAGATTGAGGATTTTCCAGAGACTTTAGGGCTTAAAAAAGATTGGAGATATAAGAGTTCTCATCCAGAAGAGTTAATCATAGGAGAGACTTCAGAAGGAGTCCGAACAAGGTCCAAATTTAGAAGAGAAGCTAATGCAGCATTTGTCTCTAAAATAGAGCCTAAGAAGATTGTTGAAGCTCTTCAAGATGAAGCATGGATTTTATCTATTCAAGAGGAGCTGAACCAATTTACTAGGAACAAAGTTTGGTCCTTGGTTCCTAAACCTTTGAAGAAATCCATCATAGGAACTAGATGGGTTTTTAAGAATAAGTTAGACGAATCAGGAAGAGTAAGTTGGAATAAAGCAAGATTAGTAGCACAAGGCTATAATCAGCAAGAAGGAATAGACTTTAATGAGACGTATGCTTCGTTAGCAAGACTTGAAGCTATTAGGATATTGCTTGCATATGTTGTTTGTCATGATATAAAGCTTTTTCAAATGGATGTGAAAAGCACATTTCTGAATGGTTTTATAGACGAAGAAGTGTATTTTAAGCAACCTCCTAGTTTCGAGGATGTTATGTATCCGGATCATGTCCATAGACTTCATAAGGCTTTGTACGACTTGAAACAAGCCCCTAGAGCTTGGTATGATCGTCTAAGTACTTTTCTCATTGAGAGCGGATTTAGTAGAGGTCAAGTAGATAAGACACTTTTTAGGAAGAATTATGAGAATGATTTTATTTTAGTTCAAATTTATGTTGGTGACATTATTTTTGGTGCGACTTCAAAAAGTTTGTGCACGAGTTTTGAGAATTTGATGAAAAATGAGTTTGAGATGAGTATGATGGGAGAGTTAAAGTTCTTTCTTGGTTTGCAAGTCAAGCAAATAAAAAAAATCTTTATCCATCAACAAAAATACGTGAAAGAATTGTTGTCTAAGTTTGATATGGAAAAAGTGAAACCTATGGCAACTCCGATGCATCCTTCGAACCTTTTGTCTAGAGACGAAGTTGGTAAGAAGTTGGATCAAACCCTGTATAGAGGGATGATTGGTTCTTTGCTTTATCTTACAGCAAACAGACCTGACATACTATTCAATGTATGCTTGTGTGCAAGGTTTCAAGTCGAACCTAGAGAGTCTCATTACATTGTTGTTAAAAGAATTATGAGATATCTCGCAGGTACTACTGATCTTTGCTTAATGTATGAGAAAGGTAAAGATTTCAGGTTGATTGGATACTGTGATGCGGACTATGCTGGAGATAGAATTGATAGGAAGAGTAAGAGTGGAGGTTGTCACTTTCTTGGCTCAAACCTAGTTTCCTGGTCAAGCAAGAGACAAAGTTCATCCTATCAATCTGAAGTCGAGTACATATGTCATCATAGTCATTGTTCACAAATATTCTGGATCAAATATCAACTAGAAGATTACTCAGTATAAGAAGTAGAGATCCCAATCTTTTGCGACAACACGAGCACCATCAACTGGTCGAAGAATCCAGTTCAGCATTCGAGAGTGAAGCATATCGAAGTCAGACATCACTTCTTACGGGACTACGTTCAGAGAAGGATTGTAAGTCTTTAGTTTATTGAGAAAAAGTTTCAATGGGCGGACATCTTTACTAAACCACTGAGTGAAGAACGATTCAAGGAAATCAGACGGAACCTCAACATGGCGATGTTAAATAACCAACCGTCTAATATGTCACAGCCAAGCTAAAAGGTCGCCGAAGTTAACAACGTTAGTAACAGTGAGTTACAGCTGGTAACTTCTCCCATAAGGAAGTCTTAGAGGGAAAGTCTCATAGCTTTGAGAACTTCACCTATTCTAAAACATGCCTGATAAGACCTTTCAAGTATTCTCAACTCAAAAACTTCTCAGCTCTCAGCTCTCTCAAATTTCTGTAACCGACTTTACCTTTCGAAGAAAAAATCAGTGAACTTAATTTCTTACTCATCGAAGAATCAAATGGAGCAAGCAATGATTTTTGGAAGACATGTTGATTTTGAATCTTTGAGGAAAAACGACATGGACATTGAACCGGAGATAGTAGAAGCAGGATGGAGGAAGTTCTTCCAGGTGCGAGAAATCGTATATCAAAATGAAGTGTATGATTTCTGGAAGAATGTGCAGCTAGTAGACAATACTATTGTTTCTACAGTAGATAGATTGTCTATTATTGTGACAACGTAGTTGATTGAGAAAGTAACTGAATGTCCATCTGCTGAAGAAAAGCTCACAAGCAAAGCCAGATGGATGACGAAAGTCAGTGTAAAGGAAGACGAAGTTAATCGACAGTTGTATGGAGACAACGACCCAACGGAGAGGAAGACCTCAAGTCTGGTGCCGAGGGCTAGGGTACTACATGCAATTCTGTTCAATTGCATCTTACCAAGAGTAGGTTCAAGGCACTTGGTGACAACATTGGATGAACAATGCCTATTCTACTTATTGAATCGCCAACCTGTAGATTTACCATTTCTGATTTTTCAATATATGGTTAAGGCGATGAAAGATACAAATAGTTACCCTTATGGAATGTTGCTGACAATGATGTTCAGAGAGTTTGGAGTCCTTCTTGATAGAGGAAACATAATTAAGATGAATGTTAAGAGTGTTATCAACTCAGGAACAGTGGCAAAAATGGGTTTAAAGAAACCAGACAGAGCAGAAGCAGATTCTGAGATTAAAGCAAGAACTGAGGGGGAGCATACAAAGAAGAAATCTCCTACAAAAAGTTCTAAATCTCAATCTAGTGCAAACATGCCCATGAATGAAAGGAGGAAATCATTAGAAGAAACTTTGAAAGAAAAGATGATTATTCAAAAAGAAAGTAGCCGAGTACGGATTATAGACAAAGGTGCTCTGAAAAGAAAAGGGGAGACACTTCCGAGTGAAATTCCGAAGCTAGTGAGAAGATCACCTAGAGTTCGAACCTTGCGACAACAAAAAGAAAAGAGATCCAGAGAACTAAGTCAGGCAGAAGTCTCTGAGACAGGTGCACCTAAGGCTACAAGATCTCTAGTCTCTATCTTAAATAAAGAAACAGTCAAACAGGCTAAAGACACTGGGAGTAAAAGAAAATTGGAGTTTAAGAAAGTCAATAAGAAAAAGAGTACTCCTACTGTTGAGAAAGTTAGTCAGAATAAGGCTACTCCTACTGATGTTCAACAGGAGAAATCAACAGAACTAAGTCAGAAGAAGGTTACTCCTACTAATGTTCAACAGGAGAAATCAGCAGAAGTAAGTCAGAAGAAGGCTACTCTTACTGATGCTAAACAGGAAGAATCAACAGAACTTAGTCTGGTACAATATAACTCTTCTCAACTTCTGAGGAAAGAAGATTTGAGAATCAGAGTGATTGAAGAAGTTCAACCTGTGAATAAGAGGAGTACCTCAATAATCATCAGGGATATACCAAAGAGGAAAAAAACCATACCCCAGAAAGATGACAAACCAACCGTACACTATTTTTCCAATCACAGAGCAAACGATGATAAAGGTTGTACCTGACATTCAACCAAGGTATCCCATGGTACATAATAAAGGGAAGCAGAAACTATACCCAGAAGGGGTAATAGATGATCTGTTAGTAGATCAAATTGTAGAAGAAGTACGGAGTATAGATGAAGTATGCTCTGTAAAGAAGACGATGACGGGAGCTAGTTGTAGTTCAACAACTAAAGATGAACATTGTACAGTGGGGGAAAACTTACAAAAGGAACGTTCAACACGATAAGGATTGGATTAATTACGCGTATTAGGCCACTGTCTAATATATCTTCAATTGAAGAAGTCCTACCCTTACTTAGAAGAAAAGTTTTAAGACTACCAGCTCCTGATGATTTAGATCTTCTAGAACCCAACCTATCTGTTCAACCTCCTACCCTAGAGATCACTGAAGTATATGTTCCATCTTCAGATGCATATAACACTACAATTGCTGTTGAAGAAGAACAACCGAAGAATGATGACTGACCAACCTCATCTTTTGACTTACAAGCAGAAGTAATTCAACTACGCAGAGAAGTCAATGAGATAAAGGAGATGGTGAAAGAATTATTGAAGCATCATCGGTCATAATCATTTTTTATTAATAACAAATAGGGGGAGAAACAAAAGGGGGAGAAGAAAAATTTTGAAGAAGAAAGAAAAAGATAGGGGAGGAAGAGTAAGCAGAAAATGAAGAACAAGAAGTTTGAAGAAGACAAAGTGAAGATATGTTTTTATTTCTCATATGTACATTTTTCCATTTATAGTTTTTTTTATCTTACCTGTATGATTATTTGTTATCATCAAAAAGGGAGAGATTGTTAAGTCAAAATGACGTTACATAAATGATTTTGATGAAGTACAAATAATAATGAAAAGCAGACGGAAGAAATACAGACGATAGAAAGCAGACGAAGAAAAATAGACAGAAGCTAAATTGAAAAGCAGACAAAGAAAAGCAGACGGAAGCAAAATTGAAAAGATGGAAGAAAAGCAGACGAAGAAAAACAGATGGAAGCTAAATTAAAAAGCAAACGAAAGAAAAACAGGTTGAAGAAAAGCAGACAAAGAAAAACAGACGGAAGAAAAGCAGACGAAGAAATACAAACGATAGAAAGAAGATGAAGAAAAATAGACAGAAGCTAAATTAAAAAGCAGACGGAAGCTAAATTGAAAAGCAGACGAAAGAAAAACAGACGGAAGAAAAGCAGATGAAGAAAAACAGACGGAAGAAAAACAGACGAAGAAAAGCAAAGGGAAGCAAACCACGTCAAATCAAGAATCAGTTTGAGTTAGTTACAGAACTCAACTAAATAATCGTTTCTTGAAATAAGCAAGAATCAAGAATCAAGAAGCAGTTAAAGACGAAGACTATAAAAATGAGTCAGAGTCGAAGATTGAAAGAGTGACGATAGTTACGAAAATTATATAGATTGCAAAAGTTACAAAAGTTAGTGAAATCAAAGAGCTTAGCAATACTTGAGAGAAACTATTGTGCGAAAAATCAAGAGCTATTTTTCTGTAACAAAGTTCGAATAATCTTTCAGTTGAAAGTAGTGCAGATAGCCTGCAGAGCCTAAGTGTGAAAGAATACTGATTGTAAGAGACCTGAAGAGGCTCGGAGACAAAGAATACTTGTGACATTTTAATAGATAGTGAAATCTCAGAAAGATATCTGAGGACTGGACGTAGCCCACGGTTTGGGGTGAACCAGTATAAAAATCGTTGTGTCAACATCTCTCAACTCTTAATCTCTCTTATCTTTCAATTTTTCGATCTTACTAGTTTTTATACAAGTTCTCAAAAAATACTTTATAACATCAATTTTCAGTAGTTCTTGTGAAAAGAACGAGTGAACAAGTTTCTTTTAACAAAACGTTTTCGAAGGGGCGAAAAAAATAATACACAATTCAACCCCCCTTCTTGTGCATTTGTATATTGTATAACAAGTATTGTATTAACGTGTGATTCACCTCATATAAGAGGAGGAGAGGGAGGCCGTACAAGAATTGGCGGGAAGTGATCAAGGCGGATATATCAGAGTTAGCCCTTAATGAGGTAGTTGCTCAGAATAGAAAAGTTTGGCATGATCGGATAAGGGTAAAGGATTAACTGTTCCAGTTACCCAATCCCCTTACTTGGTGAGTGACACAGAGGGATGGACTTTATATAATACTAGGTTCTCGCAGATCTATCCTCCTTCAGGTATTCCCCATCTTTTTTTCTTTTTTGTTGTTTTTGTATACCACTTCATTCTTATATTATCTCATTTGCTTGCGGGTCTACCAGAAATAGCCTCTTTACTATGTAGGGGTAAGGCTGCGTACTATCAGACTTCTCCAGACCTTACTTCATTGCGGGATTTCAGATTGGGTGATGATGATGATGATGATGATGAATTAATAAAAACACGTAATTATTTATAATTATTAATAACATAAATAAAAATATTTAATAGTGAATGATATCATAATTAATAATCAAATAATAATAAATCAATAATAATAATTAAATGATTCTCTTAGCCATATAATAGCATGTCACCGGCGTGACCTAACATGTCACACATGTGAGCAAAGATTTAATAATTAACTAATAATATTTTATAATTAATAATAACATGCATAATAATCAAATAATAATTAATTAATAATATTTAACAAATAATATTATCATGCACGATTGTGGCTAATATATAATTAATAATTACATTATTAACAATTAATTAATAATAATAATTAATAAAAACATGTAATAATTTATAATTAATAATAACATAAATAAAATAAATAATAACATTTAATAATGAGTAATGTCATAATTAATAATCAAATATGTACATATATACATAATATATTATAATTAATCAAAATAAATTTTTATTAATGATATAAGAAAATTTTAATCAACTAAATTTTTTAACAATATTTAATTTTAATATATATATGTGTCACAGTGCCTAATATATTATAATTAACCAATCAATTTATTATCACTTAATTAATGAATTAAATAATTATAGTTAATTAATTGATAATAATAATAATAATAATAATAATATTATTATTATTATTATTATTATTATTATTATTATTATTAATAATAATAATAATAATAATAATATTATTATTATTATTATTATTATTATTATTATTATTATTATTAGGGTTGTGAATTGTAAAGTTATATTTTTTATGAATCATGCATTAAATTTTGTAAAATATTATTTCATAATTTATGGGCATTATAATTATTATTACTAATCACGACATTATAATTATTAAGTCACGATCGTACATATGTACATATATACATAGTATATTAACATATACAATGATACATTAAGAAATCGTTGTGAATTATTTTATATGTCATGTGTAATTTACAATCTAAAATTGAAGAATAATTATAATTTGCACAAATCAAAACATCATAGTAATACTTTATCGAAATCATGCTATAAAATAGTGACTTGTTTATAATTATGGCACTTCGATTGCTAAATTCAAAGCATAAAAAGCATTTGAAAGATGAAAACAGTGGAAGGGTGTGAAGAGACATTATCAGTCATAAATGTTCAAAAAAAAGAAGTATAATTTGGAAGTCACGGAGCCGTGCATATGTAGTTATGTAGATATAATTTTAGTTGTGACATAAAAATAGTGTCCCTCTTCTGTCAACATCGTGCTCAAGCACGATTGCGCAACACTTGACAATCCCTCTCTATCACGATCGTGCAACTCACCAATATCCCTCTTGGTTACAATCGTGCACTCCTTTTTTCACGCATCATTCCAGCTTTTTTTTAAAATAGATTTTGGGTCAATTTTACATGGCTATTTTGACAAAGAAAATGAAGTATTTAAGCGATACATCCTTCTAAACAAATGTTCTCATATGTCTTAAGTTTTTAATGGCACCAATTTCATGTAGTTTGGTTCAATATTTTGCAAATTATACTCAAAATACTATAGACTATTCCCAATAGTCATAAGCGGGACTACTTAAGCTATATATATCTTGAATATTACTATATAATAATTAATAATAATTAACAATTAGCAATGCAGTTATGACTAACATATATACTAAATATTAGCATGTACTACTTAATCAATTAATTACATTTTAATACATCAATTTATTAACTATATATTTATTATTATTAATTATAATCGAGTAAACTTAACAACTAATGATTAATAATTAATTTATAAATAAATTATATTTTAATCAATTAGTTAATTTATTATATTTTAATTATTATTAATTATATCAAATTAATTAATTAGTTAATTAATTAATTATTTTCTTTATATGTGTTAAATATATTATAATTAATAATGTTATAATTAATCAAATAATTAAAATATTATTAATCAATTATTTAATGAAAATGTTATAACATTATATAGATGTTAATTACTTGCTAACAAGAAAAACAAAATAAAATGCACAGTTATGAGTATGGCAGTCACGTTTGTGACTATTAAGTCACAGGCCTGACTACTTAGAGCTACAAATCTACTGAATATTAGTATATAATAATTAATAATGAAGGTCGTGATTAACATATAAGCTAAATATTAATATGTACTGCTTAATCAGTTAGTTATATTTTAATACATCAATTAATTAATGATATATTAATAATTGTTAATTATAACTGAATAAACTTAACGATTAACGATGAATAATTAATTTATAAATATATGATATTTAATAAATCAATTAATTATAATATTTTAATTATTATTAATTACATCAAATTTAATTAATTAACTATAATTTAAGCATATTTAATTAAGAAATAAAAATATATATTTGTTACAATGACACTTCCTTCCACTCGATTAACTTAAAATTTGGAGCATGAAATTCTCACACATTTTCTTTCCTCTCTACCAAATTTCATGGTCATATGAATTCATTAAGAAAGTTTTAATTATTTAATTATAACATAATTAATTGATTCATTTATTATAATATATTTAACACGTATAAAAATATACTTTACTAATTTAAATATAATAATTTAATTAACTAATTTTGATATAAGTAATAATAATTAAGTTTATTTAGTTGTAATTAATAATAATTAATATATAATTAAATATTTGATGTGTTAAAATATAATTAATTGATTAAGTAGTGCATGTTAATATTTACTATATATGTTAGTCATTATTAATTATTATATACTAATAATTAGTGTATATAGCTTAAGAAGTCACGCTTATGACTTAATTTAATAAATTGTTTATTAAATAAATAAGTAAATAATCAAAATATTATTAATTAGTCAATTAATATATATACTTAACATTAGCATGTACTACTTAATCAATTAATAATATTTTATTGCATCAATTAATTAATTATACATTAATTATGATTAATTATAGCTAAATAAAGTTAACAGTTAATCATGGATATTTAATTTATATTTTAACCAATCAGTTAATTTATTATATTTTAATTATTATTAATTTCAGCAAAATTATTTAATTAGTTAATTAATTAATTATGTTGTAATTAAGTTAAGTATATTATAATTAATTAATCAATTAATTATGTTTAAATTAATTAATAAGGTTATAATATTTAAATTAAATTAATTAAATATTTAATTTATTTTAATTATTATTAATTTCAGCAAACTTATTTAATTAGTTAATAAATTAATTACGTTTTAATTAATTAGTTATATTTTATATGTGTTCAAGTATATTTTAATTAATCAAACAATTAATTATGTTATACTTAATCAACAAAGTAATAATATTTAAATTAATTAATTAACTATTTAATAAAATGTTCTAATATCGTATAGGTGTTAATTAGTCGCTAAGTCATACATGATCATATGATCGTGACTATCAAGTCACAAGCATGACTAATTAATATTTGAAGAGCTACATATATCTGAAATAATCGTTAATAAAATTAACAATTAGTAATGTAGGGTCATGACATATATTAAAAATTGGTATTAACTACTTTTTCTGTAAATTATAATTTAATACATTAATTAATTAATAATATATTAATCATTATTGATTATAACTGAATAACCTTAATAGTTAAGGACAAATAATTAATTTTTAAATAAAGTATAATTTAATACATCAATGAAATTATTATATTATATTTATTATTTATTATATCAAAATTAAATAATTAACTATGCTTTAAATATATTTATTTAAGAAATGAAATATATCTTTGTCACAAGACACTTAATTCATGCCTGTGAATTGATACTTAATTAACTTAATAATAATAAGTAATCAATCTATTAATTGTAATTTAATTAGTAAATTAATTATATTTAATAAATTTTATTGATCTAGTAATTATTAATCATTGTCTATAATTATTTTATGAATTTTATATTAATTTTAAATTAAATCATTATAGATTTTCATTTTATTGGAATGAGTTGAGCTGAAATGGAAGTAAAAATGAAGACATAAGTTAGAAATCATAGATTAAGAAAAAGAGAGTAAGAAGTGATTAAAAATGGGAGCTTTAGAGGAGTTGAACTGTAATGCTAGACTTTCTGAGCTCTTTGGTGATTGTTCTGTATTTGGAGATACTACTGTATATTGATTTGTACATGGTTGTATATGAGTTCAAAAATAAATTTGAATCCTTTTGGTACGCATGCCAAAGATTTATAATCTTATATGCCCTTACACGAACTTACTTAGAGTTCATCGGTAAGCGAAATCTTAGAGATTTTTAAGATATAAGCTTTTAAGTGTGAAAAATTGAGTCCATCGGATGGATATGACCATGGTGGTTAAATTAAATGTGTTCTAATGCCTTAGAGGTGATTAGACATGATTTATAGACTTATTAGATACCTAGAAAGCTTAACTGAAAAAGTTGATGTACCTAAGGACTTATTTGCAAATTGTTAAAAGTCAAAGGATTTAAACGTAATTTTTCAATTCTTCGAGGACCAATATGTAATTTTGCAAAGTTAAGGGGCTTAATTATTATTTCCAAAAGCCCAAGGACCAAAATAAAAATAAAAGTTTTGGTGATTTCCAAATTTTGGGCTTAATTGCAAATTTAGGAAAATTTAGAGGGTAAAATGGTAATTTCACATAAGCTAAGGGCAAAATAGTAATTCCCCATTTCATCAAAGAAGAGTCAATATTCTAGACCCTTCTTTCACTTATGGCCGTGGATCACATTTCTAAGGACTTAAGACATTTTGTTTTAATTGAAAGAAAGGAGAAGAAAGGACAAAAGAGAGGAAGAAGAGGAAGTTTTGGCCATCACCAAAATTCACCCTTATTTTTGGTTTTTCAATTCAAAACAAGGTGTTTAAAGCTAATTTGGGATTAAGGAACTCAAATCTATCATTAGATTTGAGAAAATCTCAAAGAATTTGAAGATATCATCAAAGGAAGGTTTAGGTAAAATTTGTCTCATCTCTCTCTACATTATGATTTTGAGTTTGGTGTTAAGATATGTTGTTCTCCATGCCTGAATATGCATGAAACATAGTTTAGATGAATGAAATGCGTCATGGAGAGGGTTCTTTAAGTCAAAACCAAAATTGCCCCCCTTTTGGTAAAAGTTTGTGAAATTTTGAATATCTTTTGAAACTGATGTTTTAAATGAACTCTATGATGTTAATTATGTATGTATGAAGTGAATTGATGATGGAAAATGAGGAAGAAGTACATTAGAAGGAGGCTTTCAAGTTTATGCCGTAAGGTGTTTGATAAAATGCTTAAGTGAATTTGGTTTAGGATTTAAGGATTTTGATGGTGTGCATTGGAAAACATTTTTATGTCAACTTAGAGTGAAATTGAATCGTTGCTTAGATTGACGAATAATGGCCTAATATGCTTGGATAAAGATGTGCTTAATCATGTTATGAAATGAGTAAGTTTGGATTAAAGGCATTAAATGCCTTAGAAAATGCAAAAGAGAAGCTAATGTGATGGTGTATAAATATGAAATTTATGTTTAAGTAGTAATTTCATTGTATGTCTTTTATGTGTAAAGGCTTAGGAGTCGTTAATTGGGAAGCTTGTATCAAGGATTGTTGAAGTTAAGAGAGAGTATATCTTCTTTGAGGTGAGTTGGAGAAACCGTATTTCTCAAATAGAATTGGAACATCCTAAGACAAGTATGATGACTGGAATTTGAATTTTGAACCTAGGCAACATATGGTAGAATTGAATTTCAAATGGATGCAAATATGTTTAGGTATTTAATAAATGTCAATTTTTTTAACAACTATGCATTCGGAGTAAAAAAGATAACTTTTATTGTGTGAAATAATGTTTCAAAATTTTTTTTGAAACCAATATTTTTTTACATATTTTAAAAAATGATACTATTTTCAACAATCCTGTGTTTGAAGTGCAAAAGACAATGCTTTTTGATGGTTTAATTTTGTATTTTGAGAAATGATATTACTTTTAACAAACCTACAAAAAAAATGCAATGGCAAACGTCTTATTTTTCTAAAAATACATTTTTGAACAACTTAGCATTTGGATTTTAAAAGATGACTTTTATTGCATAAAACAGTGTTTTGGAATTTTCAAATGCAAAATCGAGTCATGTATTTTGCATGTATTTGTCCAATTTTGGCTTAGAGCCATAGTACGGTTTCATTTTATCAGTTGGACCGATAAATAAAAACATGGTGCTTTATTTGATTTTTGTATATGATTTTTATGATTACTGAGGAAATGATTGATCAATCGTGTGTTGAGCACAACTGATTAAGCGACCCCCGTGCCCTTAATGATGTTACATTAAAGTCGAGTCACCATATCGACACCTTTCTACGAGACTCGCGGGTGATTCCACACCTAAGGTCTGGACACTGATGAGGTCATCACCTAAGTGACACTCTTGTTGATTATAGTCCGGACTCACCGCAGTTGAAAATCAAGCCAACATTGATAATCGGTCGGTGTGCACATTAGTTTAGCTAACTAGTGCTGTCACATATGATTGTTTTGGCTTATCATGATATTGGTTTTCCTATTGATATTTGATATATACATATGACGTTTTTATGCTTTTGTGTACTGAAACTAGAACCTATGTTCATCGAATGAGTGAGTTAATAAGCTAGGTCTATATGGTTTCCTAACCCGTTACGTTAAGTCGTAGGCTGGGCCAATGTGTTTTCTATGTGATATATATTCACTTCATAGGTTATCTACACCATCTTGGTATGAATCGAATTCTATCTGTGACATATGTTTTTCCTGCCCATTGAGTACCTAGTGTACTCACCCCCTCTGCTTTCCAACCATGCAGGTTAATTTAGTGAGTTTGAAGCTCTGAGTGGATTGTGGGGTTTTTTGACATTTTCGGGTATTACTACGTGGGTAGTTTTAGTTTTAATTTTTGTTGTTTAGTGGCTCATAAACTGTGATTATGTAGATACGCTTTACGATTTTGTAAGTTAACTTTTGATTGCCTTATGTTTTATAAATGAATTTATGTATGAATCTTTGATACCATTGTTGAGATTCCCTTGACTGGACTTTAAAATCCTGAAGTTGTGGTTGGATGTCAATATAGAAGTGTGTTTAAAATTGTTTGCAGCTTTTTGAGATTTTTGAAAAACAATCGTTGTGCTGCCTAAATTTTTCAAAAAAAGAAAAGAATAGATATTCAGTTAGCTTTGCATAGTCGTAGTAAGGATACCGTGAGTGTCTTTAGCCTGATTATAGGCTCAATGTGGTACTAGGTCTTGACAATTAAATTGGTATCAGAGAGGGTTTTTAAGTTTTCAAAAGTGTCATTTTCATTTTTGAAAAGTTCATAAACCTTAGGAGTCGAGTCTGGGTGTTAAAAGTCTTTGGTTGAGAAGTTGAGTCTCAGATCGTTAAGTTGACGTCTTTAACGATCGAATGATTTCAACGTCGATCAAAGTACTTGCCGACATTCATTGGGATGTTTAGGATATTAGATAAGCTATGCTTAGTTCGATCTATTTTATTAAACAATGTCTTTCTCTTTGATTTCATAGAGATAGCATTCCCCCATCTACTTGATTAGAGTCACGTAAGAATTTTGAGGATGAAATTTTTCTTAAAGGGGGAGAATTGTAATATCCTATCTCCTAAAATTTTTAAGAGATTAAAATGGATGGATTTTGTTTTGATGGATTTTAATTAGTGAATTGGGAATAAGTGACAAATGGCTTAGTTAAATGGATGACAAGTGGCTTGAGTATAATTGTGACAAATGGACCTTTAAGTTTGCGAAAAACGACACTTTAGAATTGTGACATGTGTAGCTTTATAAATGGTGAAATGTGTAGTCTTACAATTGGTGACTTGTGTTGTCTTATAATTGGTAACATATGTAGCCTTACAAGTAGTGACATGTCACTACAAAAAAACAATATATTCTGCGACGTTTCACTGGTGAAACGTCGCAGAAAACTGTAACCTTTCCTGACGTTTTAGAAACGTCAGGAAATGTGATAGTTTTTTGCGACGTGGTACTCAGACGTCGTGGAATGTAGGAAGTAATTGAGACGTTTTATTATTGAAACGTGGCGAAATACATCTAACGACGTCTTTATGAAGTAAACGTCGTGGAAGTGTTGGTTAAAAATTAAAACTAGTCAGTCGTTTTTTCATTCGGGTTTCTATTTGTCTTCTTCCATGACCTCGCCGCCTCCCGCCTCCCATACGTACTCCTCTCTGCACTGAATACATCTACAGACCACCCAAACATTATTTTGCTCAACGTCGCCGCCCCACCCGTCTTTCCCATTTCGTTCCCATTTCGTTCAACGCGCGTTTGGGTATATATATATGTGTCTCTTTCCTTTTTCGTCTCACGGCCGGATTATTCTCCCTCTCAAAATCACCCGACATCTGTCCTCACGGCTGGATTCGTAAGGTACACCCCAATGCCCATGCATTCTCTTATTCATATATAATATGCAATATTTCGAACCTCTGTGTGGTAGGTCTACGTTATTCGAAGCACGTTAATGAAATTTCTATGTTTGAGAGTTCCATTTGCAATTTCTATGTTTATCCATTTTTATGCCTCATGTCTTCCACAGATGGAACACCGAGTTGACCATGGATATTTATGATATTCTGGTTTGATTTTCAAATTTAGTATAAATCAAAGCTGAATTCATTGATTAAACAAATTTCAATTATTTTATGTGCAGTGATTGAATTGGTCTCCCATTTCACATTGAGCATTCAGCATTGACAGAGGAGAGTCATAGGGTAAGTACTTGGAATTTCTACTGTTATGTGTAAAATTGAATATGGGTTAAGCACCTGCAATTTGGATGTTTATATTGCTCAACAACCCTTCCATATCTGGACATACATCCCTTTATTGTGGTTCTAGTTATTACCTTTGTGGAATACGTTGGTCAAACTTGATTCAGTATCAGTTGGTTTATCGAAGGTGTTGCATTTAAAATGAATGAATGATAGGTTGCAGTTGTAGGTAATGGACATATTTCTGACAGTATACTTGATAAGTTATTAAATGTGAACTAGATACCCTGTTTAATGCGCACTGTTTCTGTCCTCCTTGAATCCTCTATTCACCGTAAATTGTTCTTGTTAGATAACTGGTTACCATCAGCATGCTTAAACTTTTTCCTCTTGAGATAATTAAACAGGAAATCAAAAGTAAAAAGAAACTTTGGTTGTCTCGTTATCTATTAGTTGTGCATGCAAAAGAGAGCAAATATTGGATTTAATAGCAAGAAAGGTGAAATGTTGCTTTGCAAGGGTCATAGATGCTATGTTCTATCTATGGAAGGCAAACCTACTGCCTTACAGTTAAGAGGTCTTGATATGGTAAAGACTTCAAGATCGGGACTTTTTGAGATAAGGAAAAGATAGAATAGAGAGTATAGGTGCAGTAGTGTAGTCAAGCCTTTGGTTTAGAAGTCTTTGAGGTTCCTTAGATATACCCCATTCGTATTGTCTATTCCTTTTCTGTCTTGGCACTCCTATCACTATTATATATAATTGCAGTTGTAGCCTTAGGTGAAGAGCGGGTTTTAACCTTTTGTGGGTCTGCATAGGTTTTCTGGCATATAAAATCCTACATGATAGTAATAATTAAAGTCCTTTTTTTTTACATTCCTCACTCTGAAGATGTAGCATGACACATCCTAGAAAATATGTGGTATTGTGGAGTCCATAGCCCATGTGGTCGATTTGCAAAATCTAATTCATGTACACTTCTGTTCTTGTCATGCATGCTTGCTCATCCAACATACTAACAGTGACTTGTCCAAACTGCTTCTAGGATCGCACTATTGGATCGAACTTTATCCATACCATGGGTGCACCGTAATTTCTTTTATCAACATACTATACATCACCAAGTTTCCTATATGAATTATATTATAGGTTTGACAATATTGGTCGAGCTTGACTTCAGGTTAGATGGTAAGATCTGTTATATTATTTTTAGACTTTTATGTGCATTCTAATAGGAAAAAGTAAAGGGTAGGCGAATAATTAGAGGATGTTGATTGAAAGGTTATAGTTAAGGTCATCAAGTTGAGATCTACAAGTCATTATTCATCTTGTTGAAAGCCTTATATTTGGCTATAATGCTTAATTATATGGACATGTGAACTAAGTCAAAAGTTTCTTAGCTATTACACTCACAACTCCTAAGGTAACTTTGCTACAGTTTGTAGATTATGTGCGAGGCCATTTGCATGATTAGATCTCGTGATAAATTTTAAGCTCTCAATGTCTATTCATAATCTTGTAAGTAATTTTGCATTTAATTGAGTCTTCAAAAAGTTTCCTACTCCTCATTCATAGTTTTATTGAGAGGAAATTCCTTCTTCTTCTTTTTTTCCCTTTCTGTTCTAAGTACACAAAATCATATAACGTATAGCTGCAACTTCTCCATATACGAAAGCCTGTTGAATCCTCATAGGATTTGCTCTTCTGCAAATCTTAAAGTTGATGCCAATTAATTAATCAAGTGGTATAAATGCTCTTATATATATTCTCTTCTCATTAAAAAAAAAGATATGTATGTATTAGTTCAAATTGACATCATAATAGTCCTGACATGTAGTTGCCGGAGTACGGACATGTTTCCAAAATAAGGCAACTTTGTTTTGAAGCATGTTTTGTTTACTTCACCTCTTAGCAAAGAGTGTATCATAAGCTGAGCTTTAGCTTAATGAAAAATTCTTTCCTCTTTTATAAGTCTGAACACTCTTAAAGATAGCAACAATAGAATCGTATTCTAACTTTTTGATGTGATATGCATTTAAACTAACAAATATAAGCTACAAACACTAACTTCAGACCTTACCCGTATAAAAAGAAAGACTAGGTTTAGAACATTTGAAGCACTAGCTAGGAAGCTATTAAAGTTAATAATTTCAAATTAATGTGGAACACCGAGTCCATGTTTATATGTTTATCCATTTTATGCCTCATATCCGTTTACCATCGGCATGCTTAAACTTTGCCTCTTGAGATAATTACACGAAATCAAAAGTAAAAAAACTTTGGTTGTCTAGTTATCATTAGTTGTGCATGCAAAAGAGATTTTGTACTAAGATTTATGTCCAAAAGTGGGATTGATAGAACTTAATCATGGGGATATAAGTTTTGAAATTATGAAAAAATGGTCAGTGAGGTCTGATTAGGGTGGCAAACTTTGATGTTCCAATCTTGCTTTAACCATTGGGAAATAAGTTGGCGGCATATGCTTTTCTTTTTTGTTGACAAATTTTCACATGACAGAGATACTACTTTGAAGTTCTTTTATTAATGAGATATGAGATAGAAATGGAACAATTTCTATGTTTATATTTCTGTATTTGGAAGTTCTTTCAATCTTAATGTAATGGTGTCATTTGTGGTATGGGTGATCCTATTATTGGACCTGAATATTTGTGTGCTTGAAAGTTCTTTCAATCTTAATCTAATGCTATCAAGTAAAGTGAAGCAACTGGCAGAAGTACATAGATGAGTGAAATAAAGAGAGTAAAAGAGGGAGAGAGAAAAAGAGAAAGGAAAAGTGAGAGGAAAATAAAAGAGATAGAGAATAGTTTAACAAACTTCTTTATAAAATACTTGAAATGAGAAGAAACTATAATTGTTTGTTATTATTACAAACTTAGATATGCATTAGATATACATTATCTTAAATAATTAAATAATTATTTAATTATTTTAAACATTATCTTTTGTTCATATTTATACTTGTTTAAATATTGTATGTAGTGGCAATACCACTGTTACTATATTTTGTTATCTGTCTATCCATTGGTAGTTTCCTTCTTGAGATTACAATATTTTGTAATGTTTGTTTCATTGCTATAGCTCATCATCAGTTGGTGTTTTTTCAGAACTACAGGCTGACTCTTTTAAGGATTCCAGAGGAAAAATCTTGAAGTAAATTGAGTGCCCTAACATATTTCCTGTAGAAGTAGTGGATCTGGTATGAAAATTCTGCATTTTATATTATGCAATTCCAATGATTTTTACTCTTGTCTTGTGTGGCAAAATGCATGGTTTTGTTGTACTGTAAACTTTACTATTATGTGAATACTATTAACTTTACTTAGCATCATAAGGAATAAGTGTGAAATAATGAGGTTGTGTACAACAAAGATAACCTTTTCAAATCATGTCATAACTTGAAAAGAATGGATGTTTGTTGTATAGGATAACTCGAATGGGATTAGATTATATGGGAGTAAAGTAAACAAGACAACATTTGTAGTCTAATAACTTATTGCCATAACCTTTTGAAAAGTAGCTATTACGTTACAACAAGTATATACAATCATGCAAGACCACATTATTAGTCCAAGTATGTTCATAATGTGTTTTATGTAAAAATTGAATTCCAACGACATAAGATAATGTTGTCATTTTTATGTTAAATTAATAGGTAGTTTCTGGTCAATGGATAAGAGTTGGATGAACAGTGTTAGGGTTTCCCGTGAATACATTGATGGAGTGAAAGCATTTATGAAATTTGTGGTGGAAAAAAAGGGAAGAGATTGTGAAATTTCATGCCCTTGTAGTCGTTGCATGAATGCTTATATGAGGTCCCAAATGAATGTTTGTGAGCATTTAATGAGATTCGGCATGGACCAATCATACACTCGTTGGGTTTTACACGGTGAAAGCCAGAATATAGATTTATGTCTAGGGTAGAAAGGCTTGATAATGCAAATGTAGACATTGATGGGATGGGGAATGGTATTAATAAGGGTGATGGTGATGAGGAGGATGATGGCATGCAAGATTTGCTTCATGATATGGGTACCTTCGTAAATGATTGTCCAATTGATGAGGATGGAAGGACTCGTCCTAAAGGCGTCGAAGATTTTATAGGCAAGGCTTTCATGAGTTTTGAGTAAAACAACTGAAGAGTTGTACCTGGATGTACAAACTTTTCAAAGTTGTCGTTTTAATAAAGTTGCTTCACTTGAAAGTATACAACAAGTGGAGCAACAAGTCATTGACATGTTACTTGGTGCATTGAAGGATGTATTACCTAATTGTGAAACTTTGCGAAGTCTATTATGAAGCAAATCAATTTCTACTGAGCCTAGGTTTGGGTTATGTGTCGATACATGCATGTAAGTACGATTGTTCTCTATTTTGGAAAGAGTATGGGGACTTGCAAAGTTGTCCCAGGTGTGGAACATCGAGATGGAGAATTAATGATGGCAAGGGTAAGAAGATACCTTGGAAAGTGTTGAGGTACTTTCCATTAAAGTCCAGACTGCAACGATTATTCATGTCAAGTAAGACCGCTAAATAAATGACTTGGCATAATGATAGGACTAAAGGTGATGGAAATACCATGGTTCATCCTTCTGATGGAGAAGCTTGGAAGAGCTTTGATGAGCTATATCCTGACTTTGCTAGAGAACCACGTAATGTCAGACTAGGCTTAGCAATAGATGGATTCAATCCACATGGCAATATGTCACTTTCATATAGCGTGTGGCCTGTTGTTCTTTTAGCATACAATTTACCCCCATGGATGTGTATGGATGAGTCATTTTTTATGTTATCGTTGGTTATTCCAGGTCCGAAAGCTGTTGGTCGAGACATTGATGTCTATATGAGACCACTAGTGGATGAGTTAAGTGAGTTATGGGAAGATGGTTTTTCATGTTTTTGATGCCTCAAAGGGCGAAAAGTTCCGAATGCATGCGGCTTTATTGTGGACTATCAATGACTTTCCAGCCTATGGTACTATTTCTGGGTGGAGCACAAAAGGCTATAAGGCATGCCCTGTTTGTAACATGCACACTCCTTCTTGTAAGTTAAGAAGTAAGATTGGTTACTTAGGACATCGTCGTTTTCTTCCGTACAATCATCCATGGAGAAGAAGCAAGAAGTTTGATGGCAAGAGTGATCATCGAACTATACCTAACTTACCAGATGGAGATGCTGTGGTTGAGCAATTATGTCATGTGGAGAATATATGTTATGGAAAGCACCCCAGTAATAAGAGGAGAAGGAGATCGGAAGGAGAGTTGAATTGGAATAAAAAAAGCATTCTTTTTGATCTACCATATTGGCATAAGTTAAGATTGAGACATAACCTTGATGTCATGCATATAGAAAAGAATATTTGTGACAATATTCTTGGTACGTTGATGAATGTTGAAGGTAAAACCAAGGATACAATCAAGGCTCGGCTTGATTGGAAGATATGAATATTCGAAAAGAATTACACTTGATAAGGGCTGCTGATGGAACTATTGTGGGAAAACCTCCAGCATGCTATACAATGTCTTTGGATGAGAAGAAGAAGTTTTGTGAGTTTGTCAAGCAAGTAAAGTTTCCAGATGGGTTCGCATCGAATATATCTAGATGTGTTAATGTGGAGGAAAGGAAGATTAGTGGGCTTAAGTTGCATGATTGTCATATATTGTTACAAAGCATTCTTCCTTTAGGGACGCGTGGCATTTTGAATAAAGATGTGATAGGTGTTTCTTGGAGTTGGGAATCGCTTTACGCGAATTTGTAGACGAAGTTTGAACAAGGATGACATTCTAACTATGTGTGAGGAGATTATTTTAATCTTGTGCAAACTTGAAATGATATACCCACCGGCATTCTTTGATGTTATGGTACATTTGGCTATTCATTTGCCAAATGAAGCCTTACTTGGTGGACCAGTTGTGTATAGATGGATGTATCCAATTGAGAGGTATTCTTTAAATTTATCGTATTACTCTTAAAAGTGAACTAAATAGTGGCCTATCTAATTATAATGAATCATTTGTGAAGATTCCTAGGTACACTGAAGGGATTTGTCAGAAATAAAGCACGTCCAGAAGGGTCAATTGCTGAAGCATATGTTCTTAAAGAGTGCACGACATTTTGTTCAATGTATCTGAAAGGAATTGAAACCAACTTCAACGTGCCAGACCGTTTCAATGATATGGTTGATGGTAGTGACATTTCGATGTTCGCCAACAATGTAAGCCAATTGGAGTGCAGCAAAATAATTGCGCTTCCTCTGAAAAGAGCTAGAGATTGCACATTGGTATGTGCTTATGAATTGTCATGAGATAAGTTCGTTTATCGAGTAAGTTTTGCTAAGAAACTGTTAAACTAAGATATGGAATGAATTGAGATAATTCATGGAAATTAATATAGGGGTTTTTTCAATGATCCATAGTGAGCACATGGATGAGTTGAGGCGACAAAGTCCATTATATGTTGACAGGAGACATAAAGAACAATTTCCTTCATGGTTTAGGCATCGGGTTAGAAGAAGGTTTGAACGTGGTGTTCATTACTGTTTATTTATTATAAACTAATGTTCCTTTCTTGTTATAGATGATGACATTAGTTAGCTTTGATGAAGGGCAAAACTTTGAGTCTTTGTATGCATTAGCATGTGGACCTCATAGTTTGGTGCAGACGTATACAGTTTGCAATACTAATGGAATGCGATTTTGCACTGAAGGCCGTGATCTGCGAAGGATTACACAAAATTGTGGTGTTGCAGTGTTAGGAAATTATGGGGAAGACAATATAACATTTTATGGGATGCTGACAGATATTATAAAGCTAGAATATATTAGGGGTAAAAGTGTTGTGCTTTTCAAATGCAAATGGTACGATCTTGGAAGTTCAAATATGAGGGTCAATGGCATTGTAAAAAGCATCAACGTTAGTAAGTTTTGGTTCAAGGATGACCCATTTATTTTGGCAAACCAAGCGAAGCAAGTTTTTTTGGTGGAAGATTTGGTACTCGGTTCAAATTGGCAGATTGTGCAAGAATGTGAAGTTAGACGTGCGTATGATATCCCTTCGCATGGTAATGAAGAAGGTTCAGATGACGTTGAAGAGTCACATGAATTTCCAGTTGAAGTCGAGGAATGTTGCTTAGAGTTTTTAGATAAAACTGATATTGCATTTGATGTAATAAATAATGTTGTATTGAATTCCGAGCAACATTTAGATGACGAATTAGATGACTTAGAGATAAGTAGTACTGACAATGAATGTGATATTGTATTCCAAGATACAACCGACGACGATGATGAATAATTTCTTATAATTCAGTTAACACTTTTTGGTTTGCTATTGTTTTGCTATGAAAGAAGTTAGATTGTTTATAAGAATCCTTTGAAAAGATGATTCAGTTGCTTATGATTAATATTGCTTCTGAACATTTTTCAATTTGAAACCAATGCATGTAAACATTACCAGCTTCGTGTTTGAGATATATAATGCACACTAATTAGTTAGAGGACTAGTTTCTTGTATCTACTGAAAAATAAGAGTCGTGTAGGATTCTTTTGACATGGTTAAGAATACTTGTCAATGTGGGTATGAGTATGATTACCTTGAAATTCCTTGAACTAACCAACTGCATACTCATCAATAGCATCAACCATGTAGAGCACTTCATAATCCTTATGTTAATATAGCTGTACTTCTTGATTTAACTGTCTAAAAGTAGCTGCACTTGTTGATGTAAATGTTACTGTTACATTTCAGATATCTTGAATGAGAATTCAAAAGATCTGCAATTGTGCCTTTTACGAGTAATTATGTTGCCTTTAGCATATGTTTAGGTGCATGCCTTTTTACTTGCCAGAAGCATATGTTTAGGTGCATGCCTTTTTATCACTAATCACTCTCCATATTCTTTTTGCATCTAGGATTAACTTAGTCACCTATAAGGCAATCACCTTAGTCCACCATTTCTTTATATCGCAGATCCATGTTTCTCTGTGAATCCATCTTGAATAGGACTGCAATGCCAATACTTTGAAGAGTACACTGTCACTTTGTGTTTAGCTCTACCCTATCATGAATGACTTATTGCTGTGTCATAACTTTGAAGAGTACACTGTCACTTAGTGAAAATGCACTACTGATATGCCATGCTTCATCAACTTATTGTGCTTATGATTGCTCGGTTCAAAGAGTTTTGTTTAATCAAATTTTCTCACTTGAATAAAATCAGCATTTGCAGAACCTATATTGATGTAGTTGAACCTCTCAAGTTAACCAAAACCAACATATCCCTGCACAATTGTTGAACATAATAACATGAACATGCATGCATTGCAGAAATGATCTACTAAGCAAGCAGCAGAATAATGATAGTGTCACAAAAAATTCATCTTTAAATAGTTATAGCTTTGAAGTTTTCAGCATAGTTCATATCTATCAGTTTTTAATGGTCCTGGAAATTAAGAAGGCATGCATTGCAAAAATCAATAGCAGAATAATGATAATGTCACAAAAATCCATCTTTAAACAGTTATAGCTCTGAAGTTTTCAGCATAGTTCATATCTATCGGTTTTTAATGGTTCTTCAACATTTCATGCTTCAAGTTTTCATGTTGTTCTTAAGCATTCTTGTTAGAAGGGTCGAGAGGGAGAGTTACCCCTCTAAGCTACTAAATAGTTAATTAATTAACCTAAAAGTACAAAGCTTATAGAACAAAAATCCAGAACAATGTACTTGAGAACAAGGTATTATGGACTACCGTTTGTGATCTACTCTCCACATCAATTTGAAACCAATGCATGTAAACATTAGCAGCTTGGTGTTTGAGATATATAATGCACACTAATTAGTTAGAGGACTAACTTTGTTGTATCTACTGAAAAATAAGAGCCGTGTAGGATTCTTTTGACATGGTTAAGAATACTTGTCAATGTGGGTATGAGTATGATTACTGTTACATTTCAGATATCTTAGACTGAGACTTCAACAGATCCTGCAGTTGTGCCTTTGTACAGGTAATTATGTTGCTGTTTCATTAGCAACAAGGTTAGTCCTAGTATATTGCTTATAATCATAATTCTTGATATTATTTTCTTCATTTCTAGTGTGCTGCACCTCTTGATATTATTTTTAATTCTTGATATTAAAAAAAGTAACATAGTTCAGGCATTGAAATTTGAAGTTGTAGCTCCTATGCACGTTCAAGGATTATATGAATATGCCTACCCCACTGTCATATGCAGCATCCATATCCTATAATGAACGACTTCTTGCTGTTGTGACAAAGAATGTATACCACAATTCTGTTTTAGCTGTTAGACAGATTGCATTTGAGGAAATTAGGTAGCTTTTAATGCATTTAATCTTATTAGAAAAATAAGCAATAACTATGTTGTGTCATTAACAAATCACTAGCTTTACACTATATTACATACTCTAAAAGAAGGGGATATAAGAAAGACTCATGAAATGGGAATTTCCAGGATATAAGAAACATTTGATCATGTTTCAAATGTACTGAAGAGTAGATTTGCCAGGACATTTCAGATATATTTCAGATATATCTTCAGCTATATAAATATGTGGTACTAATTTAGGTTAAAATGGAAATATCTCCTTACAACTATTTCTTCCTCTTTGCAATTTTTCAAGAACCTTATCTATTTATAACATGCATGTATTCATTTGGCTGAGGGGTTCTTTTTTTTTCTGGTAGTAGATCACAATCCTTTATTTCTGTGGAGGTCTTCTATTAATTGATAGAAATATGATCGATGCTACTAGCAGATAGGCATTAGTTAACAAAACACTCAAATTGGCAGATAGGACTTGATTGTGATATCCATGTGAATTATAGTTAACAAAACATTGTGATATCAATTGTCTATTACAATTCACGGCTAACTGTGAATCATCTAAGTTATCAGTTTATTTTCATATTAATTAGGATAGTTATTATTTCATTATACAACAATGCTTAACTAGTTGGTAATCTCAATTATGATGCAGGTAATTCACATGGCACCAGGTCAACCCAAGAAGAAGAATAAGGCTACACCAAGTAGCATCGTACCGATAAATTTGCAGTCGCGTTACCGTCAGCTTCTTGGGAACACACCTAATGCGTCATCTTCTTGTACACAACCACAAAACCGGACAGCTGCACCTTGTCAGCCTACTCCAACATCGAACGAAGTCACACATGCTTGTTCTCAGCCTACTCCAACACCGAGAGAAGTCACACGTGCACCTTCTCAGCCTATTCATCCTAGAGATAAATATGAAGAAATTATGAATCAGCGTTGCAACATTAGTTCTCCATCCACGACTCAAGAGATGCCTCCAACTTTGGCTTATCAGACACCAGTAAATCAAAGAATTACATCCACTGTGGGTTCTTCTTATGCAAGCACTGCAGGTTTTATGTTACTCAATACATTGGTGAAATTTATTAACTTTACTTATTTTGCTTATCTAACAAATTAAGAGTATGTTATATGCTTTTTTCTTTGCTATTTTAGGATCAACGACTGATGTAAGAAAAATAAGGGGTCTTACAAAAGGACAGGGATTGGCAAAGATTAACAAGGCCATAGGTAAGAGATTGGAGATCGAGATCTCCCCAACTAAAGGATGACCAACCAACTCCGTACAATCTGCCAAATTCTCCAGTGAGATTGGTTTGGTATCCCGAACTTCCTTACCTGTTAAAACAAAATTTTCAAAAATTACAACTGAGGATTTGGATATTGCATTTGACAAGTTAGACGTAAGTATTCTAAACCAATCTAATTTGTATGTGTTTTTCATATGCTTAGAACATTGACCAAGAATTTATAATTTTGTGCAGCAAAAGTTGGAAATCAAGGGAATGAGGACTGACAACGAAGTACATGCTACTGTGAAGAAGTTTCTTACGTTAAGGTCCAAAGATCAAAGATATAGTTTAAAAAAGCATTTTACCAAGTACGGAAAGGATGTTAAGCCTGATAGTGTCAAAGTGGCAGAGTGGATGGACTTATGCGAATATTGGGAGCAATCAGCTATAAAGGTTAGTTTATTTGATCACTACTATTTTTACAACTTATTATATTTTAGTATTTATGAATTATGATTTATAGATTTTATAATACATTTTCTTAACGTGTGCGATTAGGAAAAAAGTCAAAAAGCAAAAGTTGTTAGGAGTCAGGTCAAATGTCGACCAAACTCCGGCTCCAAGGCCTTTGTTGCCATACGGCATGAGATTGTGAGTTATTATCTTTTAATTATATTTTCTTTTATTGACATTTCAAATTTTATAATAAATATTACTATTTATATATTTCTATGCAGCAGTGACAGAGAGCGGAGAAGAGTGTGACGGATGAAGTTATGGTATCACACTCATTATGATGAAAGAAAAGATCAATGGACAACTCCGAATGCAAAGAAAATGGGTGAGTACATAGTTTATTTATAAATATTTCTTAAATCACATTGTATATGTAATTAACTCTTTACTTTTTTCAGACTTAATGTGTCACGAATTGACACATTAAGCTGAACAAGGTCATCCGATGACAGTGGATGAAGTGTGTGACAAAGTCCTAGGCACTAGAACAGATTACATTGTTGGCATGGGAATGGGGCCTCGACCACAAGGGAAGACTTCAGTCAGAAAGAGACTTCGAGACGAATTAGCGGAGTCCAAGAAGGTTAATGAGGGCTTACAGTCTAAAGTCGATGAATTGACCAAAAATTTTGAAGAAATGCAGGATAAATTAGACATAATATGTTCTACACATAATATTCGCGTTGATTAGATAAGTATTCATACTGATATATTAGACACTTATGACATATTGTTCATATTAATTACTATATTATGACATGTTTGGGATTTTAAATTATATAATTTATTGTCTACATCTATTAAATTCTTGTTATATATTATTGATCATTCGCAAATCCATGATGTACTCAACAAATTGATACATGACTAAATAAAAATTAAATATATAATATTAAATACTTATTAAATAAATCATATTTAATATTTTTCCCAATAATTAATTATTCAATTAGAATAATCATTCCATTAAATTTTATTTTAATGGAATATAATTCTCACTATTCTTAATAATTTATTTAATTATATGTCATTTAAATTTAAATATATAAAATTTATAATTTATTAAATTAAAATTATTTCAATATATTTAAAAATAAATTTAAATAAATTATCATCTGCGAGCTTGTAATGCTTTCTACGACGTCTAAAAGACGTCACAGATTTCCAGACTTTTTACGTCGTCTAGAAGACGTCGAAGATTGTCATGCTTTCTACGACGTCTAGTACACGTCGTATAAAGGTATGTTGTTTCCACGACGTTTACGTCAAACGTCGCTCATTCGCTTAAGCTTTGTCGACGTTTCCCTAAACGTCGGAAAAAAAACCTAGGCTTCCTCGACGTTTTCTACAAAACGTCGATAAAAATGTTTGGTTACTCCCCTTCTACGACATTCGGTGCGACGTTTTTAAAAACGTCAAAAAAATGTTTCCCCGATGTTTTTCAAACATTTGCGACGTTTATAAAACGTCGCAAATTGGGTATTTTCCTTGTAGTGTGTGGAGCCTAAAGTAAGTGACACATGAACCAATGAAATGGTGACACATAGATTAGTTCGACCTTCTTGAATTTTCTAGAGAAAATGGATGAAAAGGAAATAAAAGTAAGAGTGAAGGTCTGCCATAAGGTTAGAAGAGAGAGAAAAATGAAAATGAGAAGAGAAGAAAAAAAAGGAGAAGGAAAAAAGCTATCAAGGTAAGTTGAAATTCTGGTTTCAATTTCATCTTTCTCTTTCGATCTATTTTTCATATCCTTAGAGCACGAATTTGAAGAAACTCAAAGAATAAAAGTTGTATATATAGAGCTTACTTGACCTCTGTGAAAGTGGATTGACTAAATAGTGACTAGAGCTCGAGTTATACTTGTTTCCCTAATATTGCCTGTTATAGACCCCTTAGTAGGAAACTTGTATTATTTCCTAATTTTTGAGGACCTTAGTGTCCGAATTAGTGAAAGTGTAAAACACGAAAAAATATTATTGATGACTTATTAAGGATTTTAGGAAACGGTTTTATTAAAAGATGTATTGATAATGATTTATTAAGGGTTGAGTATTAATTGCCAGTCCGTTTCTTACCAGAAATAGGACATAATTGGATGGAGATTATATTTTAAAGGGAGATGTTATTGGTATAATTTTTGGATATATTAAGACTAATGGAATTCTACTTTCAGGGGGCATAAGAATCATGGTAATTTGATTTTCTTTAGAGAGAGTTATGATTAAAAGAAGACAACCTATTCATAAAGGAACATTAGGAAGAAAAGGATGTAAACATTACACATAAGGTTAAGTTAGCTTGATGGTTGGGGAGATGAAAAGGGAACTTGAGGATACTATGAGACGTCAATACCCCCATTTATTTGTGTTCTTGAATTAGGAGTTTCAAGGACAAAACTCTTTTGAGGAGGGGAGGACTTGTAACGCCGGACTTGCTGAGCCCTTTGGTGATTGTTTTGTATTTAGAGATACTACTGTATATTGATATATACATAGTTATATATGAGTTCAAAGATGAATTTGAATCCTTTTGGTACGTATGCCAATGATTTATAATGTTATATGCCCTTACATGAACTTAGATTTCATCGGTAAGCGAAATCTTGAAGATTTCTAACATATAAGCTTTTAATTATCAAAAACTGAGTCCATTGGATGGATATGACCATGGTGGTTAAGTTAATGTATTCCAATGGTTAAGTTAGAGGTGATTAGACATGATTTATAGACTTATTAGACACCTAGAATGGAAAAGTTGATGTACATAAGGGCTTATTTGCAAATTGTTAAATGTCAAAGGACTTAAACGTAAGTTTTCAATTCTTGGAGGACGAATATGTAATTTTATAAAGTTAAGCGGCTTAGTTATTATTTCCAAAAGTCCAAGGACCAAAATAAAAATAAAAGTTTTGTTGATTCCCAAATTTTGGTCTTAATTGAAATTTAGGAAAGTTTGGAGGGTAAAATGGTAATTTCATATAAGCTAAGAGCAAAATGCTAATTTCACCCCATTTGGTCAAAGAAGAGTTAATATTCTATATAAGCCGTGGATCACATTTCTGAGGACTCAAGACATTTTGTTTTAATTGAAAGAAAGGAGAAGAAAGGAGAAAAGAGAGGAAGAAGAGGATGTTTTGGCCATCACCAAAATTCACCCTTCTTTTTGGTTTTTCAATTCAAACCAAGGTGTTTTAAGCTAATTTGGGGTGAATTAACTCAAATCTATCATTAGATTTGAGAAAATCTTAAAGAATTTAAAGATATCATCAAAGAAATGTTTAGGTAAATTTTTTCTCATCTCTCTCTACATTATGATTTTGAGTTTGGTGTTAAGATATGTTGTTCTCCATGCCTGACTATGCATGAAGCATGGTTTAGATGAAGGAAATGTTTCATGGAGAGGGTTCTGTTAAGTCAAAATGACTTTACTTAGATATAGTTTTGATGTATAACAAAGAGAACAATAAAAGAAAAACAAAAGTAGACGAAGGAATACAGACGAAGCAATGCAGACAAACAGAAAGAAAAAGCAGACACAGACGCAGAAACACAAATGTCAAAATATAGACGAAGAAGTACAGACGCAAAGTGAAAAGATAGACGAAGACGCAGACGCAAAGTGAAAAGATAGACGAAGACGAAGACGCAAAGTAAAAAGAGAAATACAGATGCAGACGCAACATGAAAGCAGAAAAAGACGTGAATTGAAAAAAAAAGACAGACGCAGACGCTAAGAAAAACAGACGCAGAAGAAGAATTGAAAAGTAGACGCAAGAGTCAGTTCGAGTTAGTTACAGAACTCAACTGATTAACCAAGATTCAAGAAACAAGATTCAACATTCAAGAATCAAGAAGCAGTTGAAGACGAAGGCTATAAATACAAGTCAAAGTCGAAGATTGCAATGTTAGTTAAAAAATTAGTTGAATTACATCTACGCGAACGTAAAAAGCATACTGTGCAAATTAGTCGAGAGCTAATCTTACTGTAACAAGTTCGAAATACTTTTTATGAGGAAGTAGTGCAGATAGCCTGCAGAGGCTAAGTGTGAAAGAATACTGATTGTAGAGACCTGAAGAGGATCGTAAAGAATACTTCTAAATGTTGAAGAGATAGTGAAATCTCAGAAAGAACTCTGAGGACTGAACGTAGCCCACGGTTTGGGGTGAACGAGGATAAATCGCTGTGTCAACTACTCTTACTCTATCTCTCTTTTAGATTCAAGTTTTATCATTACTTAGTTCGTAAACAAAGTTTTCAAAGTTTTGATTAATTAGAATCTATCGAAAGTTCTGTAAAAGAATTTTATTTCTAACAAACAGTTTTTGAAAGAATTTCAAAAAAGGGGAATACACAATTCAACCCCCCCTTCTTGTGCATTCTTATATCGTTTTCTAAGTATTGTATTAACGTGTGATTCACTTCAATTGGTATCAGAGCCTGGTATCCAAGAATCACTGTAGCAAAGTGTGGATTAAAGATAATGGCAGAATCACATGTATAAATCGCAAAAGGAGCCTCAGTCACTAGACCTCCAGCATTCAACGGAGAAGATTATCATTACTAGAAAGATAGGATGCGGCTATTCATAAAATCTACTCATGTCGACCTTTGGGACGTGATAGAGAATGGACCTTATACACCAGTTGATGAAGATGGGAATTCTATTCCACGAATCAGATGGACGGCTGACCAAAAGGCGAGGATTCAGCTGAACTCAAAAACGAAGCTCTTCTTGACCTGTGCCCTAAGCAGGAGCGAGTATGACAAAGTCCACGGATGCGACACCGCGAAGGAGATGTGGGACACATTGTCCATTGCTCACGAAGGCACAAGCCAAGTTAAAGAATCCAAGATAAGCATTCCTGTGCACCAGTACTAGCTTTTCAAGATGAAAGATGAAGAATCTATTGATCAAATGTTTGGAAGATTTCAAACAATTGTCGATGGATTCAGTACTAGCTTTTCAAGATGAAAGATGAAGAATCTATTGATCAAATGTTTGGAAGATTTCAAACAATTGTCGATGGATTGAAAGCTCTTGGAAGAACGTACAACAATCAAGATCATATTCGAAAGATCTTAAGAAGTCTTCTGAAGAGGTGGAGACCTAAAGTTACTGCGGTGCAGGAAGCCAAAGATTTGAGCGTGCTAAAGCTTGACGAGTTGCTTGGATCCTTGAAGATTCATGAAGTTGAACTCGATGCTGAAGATAAGCCCAAACAGGACAAGTCGATAGTGCTGAAGGCTGGACAAAAGAATCACAAGACTCAAAGAAGGAGGAAGTCATCAAAAGCGTTAAAGATTGAAGAATCAAAGAATGACAACTCCAGCCAATCAGAACAAGAGTCAAGTGATGAAGATGACGAATTATCTTTCATCTCTAGAAAGATAAGACGCATGTGGAATAAGAAGTCCAAAGTAAATCAAACTTTCAAGAAG
The DNA here is from genome assembly GCA_029891385.1 of Erythroxylum novogranatense. NCBI lineage: Eukaryota > Viridiplantae > Streptophyta > Magnoliopsida > Malpighiales > Erythroxylaceae > Erythroxylum > Erythroxylum novogranatense. The sequence continues at coordinate 273,278 of JAIWQS010000250.1, read as the reverse complement.
AATGGCAAAGATGAAGCTAAACCAGAGAAGTCATTTGTCATTTGCTACGAGTGCAATCAGCCTGGACACTACAAGTCCGAATGTCCTACTCTAAAGAAGAAACCAAAGAAGAGTAGACAAGGCAAGAAAAGCATGATGGCAACGTGGGAGGACCTAGATTCATCAGAGTCAGATACAGGTTCCGAATCGTCTGAACATGTAAACATCTTCCTGGTAGTCGAGGAAGAAAGTGATGAGGAGGTAAAATCTGATTACGATAACTTACATGATGGCTACTCAGAATTGTTAGAAGATTCTCATATTATTCTGAAACAGTACAAACTGTTAAAGAAAAAGTATGTAGAAAATATTAGACATACAGAAGTAATAGAGAGAGAAAATATCTGTCTAAAGAAGCAATTAGAGGAGAAAAAAAAGTCTTAGACAGATCAGAAGAGATCAATCAGCTGAAACTGAGAATTAAGAATCTGTCAGCTGATTTAGCTACTTTCACTGAGAGCACAAAAAAAATGAATGAGATGCTTGGAAAATGTAGACATCCAAGTGATAAAACCGGATTAGGGTTTACAGACAATAAGTTTCATCCTCATAAGAACCCTTTCTCTCAAAAGAGAAACTATAATAAGTCTCATGTTAATCAACGTTCTAGTAATATGCATCAAAGAACTCATCATGTGCATACTACTAACCATAAAGGACCCAAGAAAATATGGGTACCAAAAAATAAAATATTTTCTCCTGTAGATATCCTTCCTTGGAAGTTGCGGCAAGCACCATTGGTATTTAGAAAGTGGATGCTCGCGATATATGACGGGAAAAAGGTCTATGTTCCTAGACCTTCAGTATAAGAAGGGAGGATCGGTAACTTTCGAAGATAACTAGCAGGGCAAGATTATTGTAATCGGCAAAATAGGTAAAGATTCCTTTGTATGCATAAATAATGTACTGCTTGTTGATGGTCTGAAACATAACTTGATCAGCGTCAGTCAATTGTGTGATTCTGGTTTCACAGTCACATTCAATCAAAATCTTTGTGGAGTCAGAAACAAAGATGGGTCTATACTTTTCTCTGCCAAGAGAAGAAATAATCTTTACAAATTTGATTTAAAAGGTTTTCAAAGTCAAAATGTTTCATATTTTCTATCTTCCGAAGAGGAAAGACTAGTCTGGCATTAAAAGCTAGGTTATGTCTCTTTTAAACACATTTCAAAGTTTGCAAAACATGATTTGGTAAGAGGATTACCAAAAATAAGTTTTGACAAAGAGTTTTTCTGTGAAAATTGTTTGAAAGGAAAACAAGTTAAAACTTCTTTTTCTTCTAAAAATTTTGTAAAATCTTTTAAATGTTTTAGGACCTTATCCAGAAAGTTACAGAATGAAAAAGGAATGTCTATAGCTAGTATCAGGAGTGACCATGGTGGAGAGTTTGAGAATGAGAAGTTTAGATTATTCTATGAGGAGAATGGAATTTTCCACAATTTCTCTGCTCCCAGGACTCCACAACAGAATGGAGTTGTTGAAAGAAAGAATAGGATGATTCAAGAGATGGCAAGGACTATGCTGTGTGAAAAGAATCTTCCTAAGTACTTTTGGGCAGAAGCTGTAACTACAGCGTGTTATATTCAGAACAGAATTTTGTTGCGACCCATGTTGAAGAAAACTCTTTATGAGTTATGGAATGGAAGAAGACCAAACATATCTTACTTTCATCCATTTGGGTGCAAATGCTATATTCTGAATACAAATGAGCTGTTGGATAAATTCGATTCAAAGACCTATCCAGGAATCTTTCTAGGCTACTCGTCATCGTCTAAGGCATTCCGAGTGTACAACCTTATTTCAAAAGTAGTTGAGGAGACCATCCATGTCAAGTTTGATGATATTTCCCAACCTCATAAGGAAGATGACATGGAGAGTGAAGGTCCTTCAAAGAACTTAGATGACATAACAGGAACTCCAGCACTAGGTATTCAAAAGGACAAAGTTGAAGATATTCCAGAAACTATTGGACTAAAAAGAGACTGGAAATATAAAAGTTCTCATGCAGAAGAGTTGATTATCGGAGAGACCTCAGAAGGAGTTAGGAAAAGGTCCAGATTCAGAAGAGGAGCTAATGTGGCTTTTATCTCTAAAATAGAGCCTAAGAAGGTTGAGGAAGCTCTTCGAGACGAAGCTTGGGTGTTAGCCATATAAGAGGAGCTGAATCAATTTACTAGGAATAATGTTTGGTCCTTAGTTCCGAAACCCCCTAAGAAATCCATTATAGGAACTAGATGGGTCTTTAAGAATAAGCTAGACGAATTAGGCAAAGTAAGTCAAAATAAGGCTAGATTAGTAGCACAAGGCTATAATCAGCAAGAAGGAATAGACTACAATGAGACGTATGCTCCAGTAGCAAGACTTGAAGCCATTAGGATATTGCTGGCATATGCGGTCTGTCATAATATAAAGTTGTTTCAGATGGATGTGAAGAGTGCCTTTCTGAATGGTTTTATAGACGAAGAGGTGTATGTTAAGCAACCACCTGGTTTCGAGGATGTTAAGAATCCAGACCATGTCTATAGACTTCATAAAGCCTTATACGGCCTGAAGCAAGCTCCTAGAGCTTGGTATGATCGTCTGAGTACTTTTCTCTTAGAGAATGGTTTTAGTAGAGGTCAAGTTGATAAGACGCTCTTTAGGAAGAATTATGAAAATGAATTTATTATAGTACAGATCTATGTTGATGATATTATTTTTGGTGCTACTTCAAAAGAGTTATGCATGAAGTATGAGAGTCTAATAAAGAAAGAGTTTGAAATGAGTATGATGGGTGAATTGAAGTTCTTTCTTGGGTTGCAAGTTAAGCAAACCGAAGAGAAAATTTTTATTCATCAATAAAAGTATGTGAAAGAATTGTTGTCCAAATTTAATATGAATAATGTGAAGCCTATGGCGACTCCGATGCATCCTTCAAACCTTTTGTCGAAAGATGAACTTGGTAAGAAGGTGGATCAAACCACATATAGAGGATGATCGGTTCTTTCTTGTATCTTCTGACAAGTAGACACGATATTACATTCAGGTGTATGCTTGTGTGCAAGGTTTCAGCCGATCTAGAGAGTCTCATTTATTCTTTGTTAAAAGAATTACGAGATATCTCGCAAGTACTACTGATCTTTGCTTAATGTTTGAGAAAGGTAAAGATTCAGGTTAATCGGATATTACAATGCGGACTATGCCGGAGATAGAATCGAAAGGAAGAGCACAAGTGGAAGATGTCACTTTCTTGGCTCAAACTTAGTTCCATGGTCAAGCAAGAGACAAAGCTCAATCGCTCTATCAACTGCCGAAGCAAAGTATATGTCTGTCGCAAGCTGTTGTTCACAAACGTTGTGGATCAAATATCAATTTGAAGACTATTCAGTTCAAGAAGAGGAGATTCTAATATATTGCGACAACACCAGTGCAATCAATCTGTCAAAGAATCTGATTCAACATTCAAGAGTGAAACACATCGAAGTTAGACACCACTTCCTGAGAGACTATGTTTAGAGGAAGACGGTTAAATTACAGTTCATCGAAACAGAGTATCAGTGGGCAGACATCTTCACTAAACCATTAAGTGAAGAACGGTTCCAGAAGATCAGACGCAACCTTAACATGGTTATGTTAGGCGAACAGTTAGACTAAAGTGACGTCAAAATTAATGGCGTCAAAAACAGTGAGTTATAGCTTGTAACTTCTCTAACAAGGAAGTTTTGGAGGGAAACGATTCACGATCTTTAGAATCCTGACGATTCTAGGGAACATGTGATTAGACCCTTCAAGTAGCCTGAAGTCGAAATCATTGCGGTTATTCTCATCTACAGATGGTTCATCTTGCTTTCCAAATTCTCTCAATCATCCTACCCTAGAAGAAAAGCTTACCAGAATCAGTTTTCATTCTGAAACAATAGAGGCAGCTATGATATTCGGAAGACATGTCGATTTCGAGTCACTAAGGAAGGATGGTATGGACGTAGAACCTGAGATTGAAAGAGCTGGTTGGAGGAATTTCTTCCAGATACGAGAACTAGTGTACTCCGATGAGGTATTTGACTTTTGGAAGAATGCTCAACTTGTAGACAACACTATTGTATCCTCAGTAGACAGTATATTTGTTGTCGTAACAAAAGAGCTGATAAGGATGGTGACCGATTGTCCATCGATTGGTGAGACTCTGTCAACCAAGGCGAAGTGGATGACAATGGTCAACATGAAGGAAGAAGATGTTAGCAAATAGTTGTATGGAGTGAATGACCCTTCGGAGAGGAAGACTTCGAGTCTGGTCCCAAAAGCTAGGGTTCTTCATGCAATTTTGTTTAATTGCATCTTACCCAGAGCAGGTTCAAGGCATTTGGTGACCACCTTGGATGAACAATGTTTGTTCTACCTGCTGAATCGCAATCCTATTGACTTACCCTTCTTAATCTTCCACTATATGATTAAGGGGATGAAGGATACAAATAGCTATCCTTACGGCATGCTTCTTACAAAGATTTTTAAGGAATCCGGAGTCCTTCTACATAAAGGAAATAGAAGGATTGTACCTGTGAAAAGTACTATTGACTCAATCACTATACGGCGAATGGGTCTGAGGACAGTGATTAAAGAAGAAGCAGACTCTTCAAAGAGAACAAGAACTGAGGGGGAGTGTGTACCGAAGAAGACTCCCGCTTCAAGATCTCAATCCCAAGTAAGTATAAGATCGCCTGCAGATGAAATAAGGAGACTGGCTGGAAGACCGTTAATAAAATGGGCGAGTCCTCAAAGTGGAGTGAACCCAGTTCTGAAGACAAATGAAGGCACGTCGAAAAGAAAAGGAGAAAATCTTTTGGGTGAAATCGCGAAGAAGGCGAAGATATCACCGAGGATTCAGACTCTGAGGCAACAAGAAGAAAGGAGAGCCAGAGAGCAGAGTCAAGCAGAAGGTTCTCAATCTCGTGCACCTAAAGTAATAAGATCTCTAGTCTCTATTCTAGAAAAAGATACAGCCAAACAGGCTAAAGAGACTAAGAAGAAGAGAAAATCTGAGTCTGAAAAAGAAAAATATCAAGTGCAGAAATCTTCAAGACTAACTAAAGCAGAAGAAAAGACTAAGAAGATTAGTCGGAAGAAGACTGTGTCCACTGCTGGGGAGGTTAGTCGAAAGAAAGAAATCTTTAATGCTTCTCAAAAAGAAAAAGAAATTGAGCATAGCAGAGTTCAGGAAATCCCCACTGCTCAACAGGAGGAACCAGAGGAGATAAGCATGGTTCAGGAGAATCCTATTGAAGCAGAACCAAAGGCAGCAGCAGAACCAAACTTGGTTCAAGTACCACAGGAGGAAAATGATGAACCTGACCTGATCATATTCAATTATTCCAAAATTTTGAGAAGACAAAAGTTGAAGGTCAGAATGGTTGAAGTTGTTACCAGGAGGAAGACTGCGATCGCCATTTGTAGTCAACCAATGAAGAAGATAGTGGTTGTAGTACAACCTATTTCGATAAATAGTGACACATGGGGTTTACTGAAAGAAGATGAAAAGATGTTCTATGATGTTTTGAGGGATGCTGCTACGAAGCCATACCCTACAAAAATATCCAGCAAATCATGTACTATTTATCCGATCACAGAGGAGACGGAAATAAAGGTTGTACCGGATATTCAGCCAAGATATCTTTTGGATTTGAATAAGGGGAAGTCGAAGCTATTTCCTGAAGAAGTTAGTGATGATCTGTCCGCAGATCAAATTGAAGAAGAAGTGCGTAAAATTGATGAAGCATGCGCTTCTAAGGAGAATAATGACGGAGCTAGTTGTAGCTATACGGATAAGTATGAAGATTGTCCAGTAGGGGGAAGATTAATAACAGGGAAATTTATTGAATTCCTTATTCTGACAGTTTTGCGTATTAGACCTTTATCTGATACACTGTCTATTGAAGCTGAAGCCATACCCCTGCAAGGAAGACAGTTGCTTATGCTACCTGCCCCGTATGACCTAGATCTTCCTGAATCTAACACATTTATTCGTCCACCAACTATTGAGATTAATGAAGAGTACATTCCTCCTCGGACACATATGCTACAACAATTGCGTTCACTTCACCCTCAGCAGATAACGATCAATCATCCTCACCGTTGGACTCACAAGCTGAAATCAACAAATTACACGGAGAAGTCAACGAGATAAAGGAGACAATGAGTGATTTGAAGAAGATGATGACAGAACTGCTGAAGAGCCATCGTCGTTAATCATTTTTTATTATAACAAATAGGGGGAGAAGGGAATGAGCAGAGGAGGAGAAGAAAATGTTCAGAAAAGAATCTCAAAAGGTGTGACTGAAGCAGACGAAGAAAAGAAAGGAAGAAGTAAAAGAAGAGTTCTAAAGATAAGTTTTTGTTTCTTTAAAAACATTGTATTTTGTTTTCTTTTGTATATAATTTGTTATCATCAAAAAGGGGGAGATTGTTAAGTCAAAATAACTTTACTTAGATATAGTTTTGATGTATAACAAAGAGAACAATAAAAAAAAACAAAAGCAGATGAAGCAATACAGACGAAACAATACAGACGAAGCAATGTAGACAAACAGAAAGAAAAAGCAAACACAGACGCAGAAACACAGATGTCAAAATATAGACGAAGAAGTACAGACGCAAAGTGAAAAGATAGACGAAGACACAGACGCAAAGTGAAAAGATAGACGAAGACGCAGACGCAAAGTGAAAAGATAGACGAAGATGCAGACGCAAAGTGAAAAGAGAAATACAGACGCAGACGCAACATGAAAGCAGACGAAGACGTGAATTAAAAAAAAAGACAGACGCAGACGCTAAGAAAAATAGACGTAGAAGAAGAATTAAAAAGTAGACCCAAGAGTCAGTTCGAGTTAGTTATAGAACTCAACTGATTAACCAAGATTCAAGAAACAAGATTCAAGATTCAAGAATCAAGAAGCAGTTGAAGACGAAGGCTATAAATACAAGTCAAAGTCGAAGATTGCAATGTTAGTTAAAAAATTAGCTGAATTACATCTATGCGATCGTAAAAAGCATATTGCACAAATTAGCCGAGAGCTAATCTTACTGTAACAAGTTCAAAATACTTTTTGTGAGGAAGTAGTGCAGATAGCCTACAGAGGCTAAGTTTGAAAGAATACTGATTGTAGAGACCTGAAGAGGCTCGTAAAGAATACTTGTAAAAGTTGAAGAGATAGTGAAATATCAAAAAGAACTCTGAGGACTGGACGTAGCCCACGGTTTGGGGTGAACGAGGATAAATCGCTGTGTCAACTACTCTTACTCTATCTCTCTTTTAGATTCAAGTTTTATCATTACTTAGTTCGTAAACAAAGTTTTCAAAGTTTTGATTAATTAGAATCTATCGAAAGTTCTGTAAAAGAATTTCAAAAAAGGGGAATACACAATTCAACCCCCCCTTCTCTTGCATTCTTATATCGTTTTCTAAGTATTATATTAACGTGTGATTCACTTTAGGTTCTTTAAGTCAAAACCAAAATTGCCCCCCTTTTTCGTGAAAGTTTATGAAATTTTGAATATCTTTTGAAATTGATAGTTTAAATGAACTCTATGATGTTAATTATGAATGTATAAGGTGAATTGATGATGGAAAATGAGGAAGAAGTACATTAGAAGGAGGCTTTCAAGTTTATGCCTTTAAGTGTTTGATAAAATGCCTAAGTGAACTTGGCTTAGGATTTAAAGATTTTGATGGTGTGCATTGGAAAACACTTTTATGTCAACTTAGAGTGTACTTGAATTGTTGCTTAGATTGATGAATAATGGCCTAATATGCTTGGATAAAGATGTGCTTAATTATGTTATGAAATGAGTAAGTTTGGATTAAAGGCATTAAATGCCTTAAAAAATGCAAAAGAGAAGCTAATGTGATGGTGTATAAATATGAAATTTATGTTTAAGTAGTAATTTCATTGCATGTCTTTTTATTTGTAAAGGCTCATAAGCTATAAATTAGGGAGCTTGTACTGAGGATTGTTGAAGTTAAGAGAGAGTATATCTTCTTTGAGGTGAGTTGCGAAAACCGTATTTCTCAAATAGGATTAGAACATCCTAAGACAAGTATGATGATTGGTTTATGAATTTTGAACCTAGGCAACGTATGGTAGAATTGAATTTCAAATGGATGGAAATATGTTTAGGTATTTAATAAATGTCATTGTTTTAAACAACTATGCATTCGGAGTACAAAAGATAACTTTTATTGTATGAAATAATGTTTCAACATTGTTTTTGAAACTGATATTTTATTACATATTTTGAAAAATGATACTATTTCCAACAATCCTGTGTTTGAAGTGCAAAGGATAATGCTTTATGATGGTTTAATTTCATATTTTGAGAAATGATATTACTTTTAACAAACCTACAAATAAAATGCAATGGAAAGCGTCTTATTTTTCGAAACTACATTTTGAACAACTTAGCATTTGGATTTTAAAGATGACTTTTATTACATAAAATAGTGTTTTGGAATTTACAAATGCATAACCAAGTTATGTATTCTACATGTATTTGTTCTCTTTTAGCTTAGAGCCATGGTACAGTTTCATTTTATCGGTTAGACCGATAAATAAAAATATGGTGCTTTACTTGATTTTTGTATTTAATTTTTGTATTTAATTTTTGTCATTGGTGAGGAAACTATTGGCCAATCGTATGCTGGGCACAATTGATTAAGCAACCCCTGTACCCTTGACGCTTATATATTAAAGTCGAGTCGCCATATTGACACCTTTCGACGAGAATCGTGGATGATTCCACACCTACGGTCTGGACATCGACGAGGTCATAACCCAGGGTTATGACACTCTTATCGACTGTAGTCCGGATTCACCACAGATGAAAGTAGAGCCAACACCGATAATCGGTGGGTGTGCACATTAGTTTGGCCAACTAATGGTGTCACACATAATTGTTTTGGCTTATCCTAATAGTGGTTTTCCTATAAATATTTGATTTATACATATGATGTTTTTATGCTTTTGTGTACTAAAACTGGAACCTATGTTCACCGGATGAGTGAGTTAATAGGCTAGGCTTATATGGTTCCTAACTAGTATACGTTGAGTTATAGGTTGGGTCTATATGTTTTCTATGTGATATATATTCACTTCATAGGTTATCTACAATGTCTTGGTACGAATCAAATTCTATTTGTGATGTATGTTTTTCCTGCTCAATGAGTACCTAATGTACTCAACCCTCTGCTTTCCAACCATAGGTTAATTTAGTGAGTTTGAAGCTCTGAGTAGATCATGGAGTCTTTTAACATTTTTAAGGTATTACTACACGTGGGTAGTTTTTTAGTTTTTATTTTTGTTGTCTAGTAGCTCATAAAACTGTGTTTACGTAAATACACTTTATGATTTTGTAAGTTAACTTTTGATTGCCTTGTGTTTTATAAATGACTTTATGTATGAATCTTTGATACCGTTGTTGAGATTGCCTTGAGTGGACTTTAAAGTCCTGAAATTGTGGTTAGACTTGAATATAGAAATGTGTTTAAAAATGTTTGCAGCTTTTTAAGATTTTTAAAACACAACTATTGTGTTGCCTAAATTTTTCAAAAAAAAGAAAAAAATAGATATTCAGTTAGCCTTGCATAGTCGGATTAAGGATACCGTGAGTGTCCTTAGCTCGGTTATGCGGCGGTTGTCATGGACCCAATGTGATACTGGGTCGTGACAGGCACGATCATGACAGGTTTACCTAAAAGGATTTGCACGATCGTGACATTGAGGAGATATCAGGAAAAGCGTGATGGTGATAGTGAATAATAAGCTGGAGTTGGAGAATATCCATATTTTTAAATTTTTTCCTAGCAAATTTGTTGTAATAAGGACTTAACCCATGTTTTATTCAAAAGTGTCAAAGTTTGATTTACCAAACACATTGTTAACGATAAAAAGAATTTAAGAAGGTTGTATGTCATTGGCGTGACATGTTGAGTTACACATGTGACACCTTTTTAACAAGAGTGACTTAACATGTCATGCCCGTAAAGGGTTTTGAGTTTTGCTGAAAATTTTCAATAATACAAATGGTGAAAAGTTACTTTTGTAAATTTTTTAAATAATCAATTTAGGAGAAGGCACAAATAAATTTTTCAGATGTTCACTACAAAATGATAATTGAGTAATACTAACGAATTTTTCTTGATATAAGAAACTTTGAATCCATATTTAATTTTAACTATACAAAAAAGTGCAAAGAATTAATCAATTTTTATATAATAAGTAAATAAACTTCTTTAATTAAATAAATAAAATTCATGTAATTTTTAAATTAAATTTTAATTTAATCATTCTATCAAGTAAGTTAAATTAATGGAATAGTTAATAATTTTCATAATTAATGGGCATTATTATTATTATTATTAAATATTGCATATAATTAACCAAGAAAAAGTACAATCTGAGGACATCATTTTGTAAGGAAAAGGATAAAAAGATATTTTAGTAAAGAATATAATAACTGCCAAATTTGATGCAAATTAAAATAAATTAATAAATGCTTAAAATTAAAATTATTTTGAAAACAAAAGAAATTAAAAGAAACACATTTCATCAATAGTTATCAATAAATAACAAAAAGATAGCAAAACAAGAGCTGAAATATTTTTTTATTTCTGTATGGTTATGATTACAATGGTCTAAGCATCAAGGATTAGCGGATAGCCAAAAAAAAGTTAAAAAAGGAAACAACAACATCTTCACATAGTTGACTATATATAGTTCGCAATTATATTTTTATTGAACACTGGGATATGATTATGAAATAAAACATATGAAGAAACATTAGCCTTAAATGGAATGATTTTTTTCAGTGAAATGGAATGATTTTTTTTATCTTGTCATAAAAGTTGATAACCTTTTGAGGTAAATATTAAATCTAGTAGATATATTTCCTTTACCTCTATATCCAATTATTCAAAGAGAAATTATTAGCTTACATATGACAAGGTGAAAACTTAACACATTAAGAAGTTTAAAATGTTCTTTGATAAGAAAAAAGAGAAATCAGGTAGTTATTTAGTGTTCCCCAATTTAACTCTTTATGCTTTATTTATAAAACAATCGATCTTAACACATTCCATGGCATATTCCACCACAGGTAAATACATGCCATTATACTATATTTAAGTCCATAATATACTAACCTTATCTTCCCGACGGTGACACCCCCACTTCTAGATTTGTGCTCCTCTAAGATTTGTTATCTATATCATCAAAGAATATGGTAGATTAGATTCAAGCATATAAATTTAGCAAAATTAGATTGAAGTATGAGAAACTCGTTTAGAAAAGTATCATGATAGGAGCATTTCAATAACCAATGACCTCGGATAACACCATCGACTCTAATTCTCGTCCTAGAAATGATGATATTTTTTATCAAAATAATGTAATTGTTATGTCCTTATGAAGCAAAATAGAAAGCTACAAATTAGAAAGATTTCCAAATATAAGATTCTACAGGCACTAAGGCAAAAACTAAAGGTACTAAAATGCATGGCAGAATAAGTACAAAACACAAATGAGCACAAGTCTATCAGGCAGAAACTAAAGGAACTGAAATCCATAGCAGAATAAGGGCGAAAGACAAATCAGCAAGAGTCCTGAGGTCATTCATTTTGGAGCTTGACTAGACCAACTACTTCCATGATTTGTGAGAATTTGATGTAAAAAGTTTGCATTTCAATGAACAAATCCTTCACTGCAAAACCACGAGCAATTGGTCAAAATGAAGCAAAATATGAATGGTGCAGTTGAATGTAGAAGAAAGAGAACTAAAAGGTAAGTGATTTAGACAAACAATGACGTGAGTTTAGAGACATGCAATATATTTCTTACTTTTGTGAAAGCAAGGACTTATAAAGTTCTGAGAAATATGCTTTTTCACAGAACTTATAAAGTTCTGAGAACTATGCTTTTCCTAACACGTTTAATTTGTACATTTTTTATGTAGATATTTGACATATTGTTTCCATCATGAATTATCACGTTTATTTTCCAATATCAATCCAAGGTGAAAAAATATGTTTTCATGTTCTTGATAATCCCCTAATTCACTTTGTTTTTATTTTTTGATTCTGCAAACCGCTAGAGAACATATGAACATATGCATTATATAGATCTACTAAATAATAAAAGGGTCAATAAACCCTAGATCGGCAAAAAAGCAAACGTAATAAAGCAATAAGAGATGGATGCTACTTACCATCCATGATTCTATTTGGAATCAGACTCTACAAGAAAACATTAACAACTTTGAATAGTCTATTTTGCATATGCTTGTCCTCGAAAAACAAACTTAACTGTTAGGATTCTAATAATAACGCACAGTTCAAAAGGCAATAATTGAATAATAATAACAATTAAAAGAAAACAAATAAGATCATTAAATTGAGAATTCTCACCAGAGTAACCTTCCTGAGTTTTAGGAGCAGGAAATGAAGGTATAACCCCAGCTCTTGTCGATTCTTCCATACGTTTAACTATGTGAGAAAGGGTTTGGTGAGTGCATTAAATGTATAAATTTCTTGAGATGTATGTTAATTAAATTAATGTTTGACGTGGTTGAAAGCAAGAAGACTTATTAATTGGTGGGAGCAAAAGAAAACAAAGGATCGTTAAATTGAGAATTCTGACGTGAGGAACCTTCACGAGTTTAAGAGCAGGAAATGAGGTATAACCCCAGCTCTTATTGATTCTTCGAGAGGTTTAACTCTATGAGAAGTCACAACCGTGCATGTAGTATCTTATTAAGTCAGGCCTTTGACTATTAAGTCATAGGCGTGACAACTTAGAAGAGTTATATATATCTTGAATATTAGTATATAATAATTAATAATAATTAACAATCAATATTAATATGTACTACTTAATCAAATATAGATATTTTATTTAATTCATTATATATTAATTATAACTTAACAAAAATAACAGTTAATGATTAATAATTAATTTATAAATAAATCATATTTTAATAAATCATTAATTCCTTATACTTTAAGTATCATTAGTTATATTAAAATTAATTAATTAGTTATTTAATTAATTATATTTTAATCAATTAATAATATTTTTATATGTGTTAAATATATTATAATGAATAAATCAATTAATAATGTCATAATCAATCAACTAATTAATAATATTTTAATTATTTAACTATTTATTTAATAAAATTTTATAAATTTATATAGGAACAAAATAACAACTCCCATGTCATGCTTGTGACTATTAAGTCACAGGCATGGCTACTTAAGCTATATATATATAGTGAAGATATATATATATATATATATATATATATATATATATATATATACGAGATTTCAATAAACTCTCTCTTCCTTAAAACTTCTCTTTGCATATATTCTGGGAGTGACATTCAAGCAAAGTCAGAAGCGATTAAGGCCACATGCCTGGCGCCGCCCCGGTGTCGCCGCCATGGGGAGATGGTCGTACCTTTGCTCAGGCGCTATCTGGTTCGAAAAAACCCCACGCTCCATTCTTTGTCCACTTGTCGATGTGGATCTGGTTTCAAAATTGAAGCTGCTAAAAGGGGAACCTACGTTTTTCTTGACACAAGAGGAGCAAGATCAATTATCGGCGCCATTCAGGCTTTCTCTCGTGGGCAAATTCACAAAAGGAAACCCTAAATTGGATTTTCTACGATCAGCTTTCGATCGGATAGGGTTTATTAGTGCTTTTACTATAGGATGTATCGATTTCAGACATGTCCTAATTAATTTTGACCTTGAACAGGATTATCATAGATGTTGGTTGCGCACTATCTGGACTTTTGATTCCCACATCATGCGTGTGTTCAAATGGACCCCAGATTTTCACCCCAATCAGGAATCGTCAATCATCCCTATCTGGGTTCTTTTGAAGGTCTCCCTGTTTATGGCTTTCACGAGCAATATTTGAAGCGAATGACTGATCAGATTGGTACATTGTTGAAAATCGACACTCCTACTCTGAATCTCTCGCCACCGTCGGTGGCTCGGGTATGTATAGAAATTGATCTCTTGAATGATTTGCCTACGTGTATTCGATTGGGTACGGAATCCAAACCTTTTTTCCAATTGGTTGTCTATGAAGACCTCCCAGCTTTCTGTCTTCACTGTCACAAAGTAATCCATGACAAGGACCATTGTCGTCTGTTGCATCCAGGTAAAACCGTAGATCCTCCATCAAAGTCGCTGCCTTTCAATCCCGGTGTTCTCCCTACACCAAAAATTTGGAAACCAAAAGAGACTCTACCAATCTGGATTAACGATCGCAGAGCAGCTCGCCCCTGTTACCGATATTCCCTCCTCTGATCCAATTTCTTTACCCCCAGTGCAAACGGCAGTTGAGGTTCTGCTTAACCCTCCCTTGATGGTTCCTAATCAACTGCAGACTATTGGTTTGGATTTTCCCCATTCGAAGGACTCGCCCTCTGCTGCTCCCCAACTATCATCCAGGTTTGATATTCTCTCTCAACTTCCAAATGTTGATAGTGGCCCTGTCTGCCCACCATTGCTGCCAGTAATGTCTCAATCGACTGTGTTGCCTGCTCCAACCCCTCAATTCCCAATTCTGACCAGAGTGCCTGATTTGCAACCTTCATCAACTATTTTACCTACTTTGCATTCTATTGAGAAACTCATACCTTCTTTTCCGCGGCCTATAGAATATCAGGGGGATTTATTACCTTCTCCGCCTATGGCTGATCCTCAAGTGCCTATTGATGAGGAAATCGTTTGTGATCATCTGCCTACAGATTTGAGTCTGCCGCTTCAACATGCTGCTTTGCCTATCTCACATTCTGATGTCTTTGATAATGTTGCTTTGCCTGCATATCATGATGATTCGACACTAGGCATGGTCTCCGATCAAATGTTACTTGTCATACCCCAGTATGACGATTTACAGCATCCTCGTCGACGCGGTCGGCCTTTGGGCTCCAAAAACAAAATTCCTATTGTGGATGAGGCATCTCTTCGTCGATCCAGGAGAGCTCCTACTAGTAACGGTTCAAAAATTTCCCAATGATTAGTAGCCTGACATGGAACATTCGGGGTGTGGCCAACAAGCCAACACGTCGACGTTTAAAAAATTTAGTTGCTTTGCATAAAGTGACGGTTGTTTTCTTATTAGAACCAATGGGAAATTCACCAGTTCTGTCTGCGATATCGAGAGAGCTGCACTTCCAAACCACTTTTGTCTCACTCACGAATAAAATCTGGGCTTTATTTTCAGCTGACTATACGGTGCATAACATGGGTGGAGATGAACAAGTTCTACACTTACGGGTTAAACATCATAAGCGTCCTGCTCCTTTCATTGTTTCTGTTGTTTATGCTAAGTCTACTCGTTGAGAAAGACAGGCGTTATGGGCCAATCTGCTTGCTTTTCAGCTTTTGCATTCTGATACTCCTTGGACAATTACAGGTGATTTTAATGTTATTCGCTCTCTGGAGGAATATCAAGGACAAGCTACTCCCGAATTATCTTCGATTGATTATTTTAATGAATTCATAGTTGAGTGTGGACTAGAGGAGCGTCCTACTCAGGGCTGTGAGTTTACTTGGTTTGGAATTCGTTCTAATGGACCAGTGCTGAAGAAATTGGACTGTTGTCTCTTCTCCCCTGCCTGGCTTCACCGATTTTCGGTGGCCACCGTTCATAACCTAAGTAGAATTCAATATGATCATTCTCCTATTTTGCATCGATTTGATATGGCTATTGGCTCCAAACCTAGAATCTTTCGTTTCCAGAGGATGTGGCTTCGTCGCTCCAGTTTTTATGTTGTAGTTCGAGAACATTGGGGGGCTCCAGTTGACGGTTTTGGAATGTTGAGATTCTCTTTAAAACTCAGACGATTGAAGGAGGCTCTGAAAATTTGGAATAAATCACATTTTGGAGATGTTTTTTCAGAATTTACAAGATTCCGAAGACCTAGTTCTACACTATGAAACGACCTATGAACAATTGCCTTCCCCAGATACTCTCGCTGAGCTAAACAAAGTAAAGGTGAATTTGATTATAAGAGAACGGGAACGTGATGATTTTCTGCTCCAAAAATCACGAATCGGTTGGTGCAAGGAGGGTGATGCAAATAGTAATTCTTCATGCTTCCTTACGTGAAAAAAGATCATTTCTAGGGATCCATTCCATAAGGGCAGCTAACGGCAGGTGGCTAGATTCCCCTCCTGACATTTCAACTGAGGCAATCGATTTCTTCCAAAAGTTGCTATGTCAAGACTCGGACATGGATGAAACTTCAGCAGCTCGTTTGCTCGGTTTCATCCCTTCACTAGTTGATGAGGTGGATAATGCATCTTTGATGAGGGTGCTAACCTATGATGAAGTAAAAGACGCGGTAATGAGTCTCTCCTCTCATAGTGCACCTGGCATTGATGGATTTTGTGGTTCCTTTTATCACAATTGTTGGTCTATTATCAAGGATGATCTCTTCAATGCTTATGTTGAGTATATGTCAGGAATTCCGCTTCCGAGAGCCATAGTAAGTGTCCTCATTATTCTCCTTCCAAAAAAGCAACATGTAACCTCTTTTGCAGACTTCCGGCCAATTAGTTTATGCAATTTTATTGGCAAGATCTTCACCAAACTCATGACGGAATGGATTAAACCAATTTTGGCAAAGTTGATCTCTCCGATACAGTCGGGTTTCTTGGCAGGGCGAGATATTGTCGACAATATATTGTTGGCCCAGGACCTAACACGCTTCTTAGACTACCCGGCGAGGGGTGGTAATGTGATTCTCAAATTGGATATGATGAAGGCTTTTGATCGAGTGTCTTGGGCTTTTCTGGTTAGAATACTACGTCAATTTGGTTTTTGTGAAGCCTTCATACATCTGATTATGGGCAGTTTGTGTGCAAGTTGGTTTTCAATTCTGCTGAATGGAAGCCCTATTGGGTTTTTCCAGGCTTCTCGGGGTGTAAAGCAGGGAGATCCGCTCTCTCCATATTTATTCATTATTGTCTCTGAAGCTTTATCCAGGGGTTTGAATGCTTTTGTACAAGCTGGCAGAATTCAACCATATAGCCTTCCAAGAGGCGCTCTCGCAGTAAATCACTTAGCATATGCTGATGATATGATATTCTTCCTTCGTGGCGACAAACGCTCAATGGCGCAATTTATGCTATTGATAGAGGATTATGAGCTTGCAACTGGTTAGAAGGTTAATAAATCTAAAAGTTGTTTTATTCGATCTGAAGGATTAACCTCTCCAAGGGTGGAACTCTCTCGAACCATTTTACAAATGGTGCCGGGTTGTCTGCCTATACTTTATCTTGGATCTCCTCTTTTTCGAGGACGGAAAACAGAACAAATTTTTAGGTTCATGGTAGAGCGAGTGGAGACAAAAGTCGGCAACTGGAAACACAAATTATTATCGCCTGGAGGTCATCTCATCTTGATAAAACATGTACTCTCTTCTTTGCCGTTGCATATAATGTCGGCAATAGTCCCTCCTAAATCTGTGTTGGGCCAAATAGAGCGGATTTTTCAACGGTTTTTTTGGGGCAACATCACTGACATATCCAAACGACATTGACGATCTTGGGAAAGAATAACAATGCCGGTGACTAAGAACGATTTAGGCTTCTGGAAGTTAGAAGATGTGGTTAAAGCTTACACGATCAAATTGTGGTGGCAGTTTAAAAATGGAGTTGGTAATTGGGCCCGGTTTATTTCCTCTTTGTCTACCTCCTGGAAGCTGAAAACTAGCTGGCGAAGGCTTCTTTTTGTTGATAGGCTTGTCGATAATCAAGTGCATCTTTGCATCCAGAATGGCTCCTCGAACTTTTGGGATGATAACTGGTCTGGCTTGGGGCCATTTCGGCGTATGGATGATGAGCACCAATTCCCTCTTCCTCTATTAACGGTTGCTAATTTCATCCGCAATAAAGATTACTGTTTACCTCTCATTACAAACCATCTGACCGATGCACAATTTCAAGCGTTGAATGCTTTACCTTCGATTTTGACAGATTCACCAGATCGTGTGTTTTGGAAGCTTACGTCTACAGGTTTGTTTTCACTGGCAACCGCATATGATTTTGTTCGGTTTCATGCTCCCATTTCTTCTGTGGCAAAATTTCTTTGGTCTAAGTTGTTGCCTACGAAAATATCAATATTTGTTTGGAAATTTTGGAACTCACTTTTGCCTCTTCCTGATTTCTTGGATGGTATTGGTTTTGCCTTAAATCCTACTATCTGTTGCTTCTGCCGATCAAGTTCTGAGAATTGTGACCACTCCTATTTTTTTTCCTATGGTGTTGGAAATTTGGGATTATTTTGCTTCTTTGCTGGAAATAATTATCCCACGTTTTCATGGTTTGTGGCCGATGTTTTTGTATTGTTGCCGCTTGGGAAGCTCTTCGTCTCTTCGTCAGACAATCATCTCAATAATACCTTCAATTGTCCTGTGGGAGGTTTGGAAATCCAGGAATAATTTTGTTTTCGACAACATAAGACCTAACAAACTGTTTATTATCAATGATGTGCATCGACAACTTACCGGGATTTTGTTGGCTCACCGTCCGATGCCGAGAGATTTCCATGATCGTCATTTTGTTGAACGTAATTTCAACTGCTCGATACAGCAATCGAGGAAGTAGCAGATTCACACGGTCAATTGGAGACCCCCTGATTCTGATGTTATGGTTTTGAATGCAGACGGTTCATCACTTGGCAACCCAGGACAGCCAGGTTGGGGTTTTATTGTAAGATTTTCGACAGGTTTTCTCTTCTACGCTGAGGCTTTTTATGTGGGAATATCGAGCAGCATGAAGATGGAATTGGAGGCTATTATTAACGGTTTGAGATTTTGCAATGCTTGTGGATTCACTAAAACGCAAATTCAAACAGATAACTCGGCTATTGCGGCTTTATTAAATAGGAATGGAGGCTGGCCATGGCAATTTTACACTGAATTTCAAATTATCAAGGATATGATTACTGCTTCTTCTTCTTCGATCTTACATGTTTATCGCGAGGTAATTACTGTTGTCGATTATTTGTCCAGGTTTGGATCATCCGAGGTTTCGACTCATTTTCGCCAAGAGGCAGACTTGCCGTTGATTATTCGTGGAACTTTGTTCTTAGAACGAAATGCCACTCCCTACATCCGTATTAGATGATTTTTCTACTTCTTTGAATATTTGTACTTGGCCTGAATCTATGGAGATTTTCTTGCCGGTTTCTTTCCTTCACAACGCCATAGTGAACCGAGCAATCCCATTTCTCGCTATTAATAAAATGGTTTTAATTTCGACAATATATATATATATATATATACTTAATATTAATATATAATAATTAATAATAATAAACAGTTAATAAAGTAGGTCATGACTAATTGTTAAGTCATCAATTTGCACTTATTTTATACTTAATTATCTTTAATGTATTGAAATTATTATCCGAAATTAATGGAATTATCTTATAATTGTTTACAGATGATTTTCAACACCTTAGAGATAAAATTGAATAAAAAAGATGCAAAAGAATGAAAAAAATCTGAAATTCCAAATTTGACAGCAATTTAGTGACTAAGTGTAGGCACGTCTAAGGATGGAATAAATCTGCAGATCAATTTTCAAAAGTCAAATTCGAGATTCTCACAATCTTTAAAGATTATATTGCCATCTTTCAAAGGGATTGACTACCTGGAAATGGGGGATACATTATCTGATGAGAATCAAGGAAAGATAGGAGGGAAATCAGAAAAATAAGCATAAAAGGAAAGAGGATCACTATTCATGCAAGCTTAGACTAGTTTTTAGAGATTTTCATTTCTGTTGTTTTCTTTTCAGTCTTTTTACATTTTCTGCACTTTCTCCATTAGTATTTTCGTGTTTTTCAATAAAGAACCAGGGATGGAGACTTTACGCTTTGTTATTTATTTCGTTTTCAATTCTAGTCTGAGTAGCTAAACTTTTTTTCTTGGTTGAAGGGATTCGTGTTATCCGTTATTATGCATGAGATGTTTCAATAAAGTTTATATTGTTGATGAACATTGAATATCTTCTGAATTAATTTTTCTAAATGAGTTGATTGATTTTTAGGTGCGCAACTAGGGATTAATTTGTTCAATAGCTAGATTAACAAAATATGACGTTCAGTTTCATTAATCACAAGTAGGATTATCTTCTTTCTGTTAGGGTCGAAAATTCTAAGGAGATATTCGCTTGATTGATTGCATGTCGTACATATATTTCGCTTGCTCATTGGTTCTTGATTTGTAAAGCTATAATTCAATTAAACCTATGATCGTATCTAGGTTGTTATTTAATAAGAATGCTAGAATACATGTTTCTAGTCATTACATTTAGAGAAAACATCCCCAATGAATGTTTGTTAATGATTGCAATTTTATATCGAGGATCCATATTAGCGTAATAACATCGGTGACCCAAAAACCAAGGTATTTTCCATTAATTTTTTAGATCCAATTATTGTTTTCGATTTGCGATTTCTCTTATAATTTTTCTTATTTTGTCGTGAATCAACCCCCGCCCCCCACATTTCGTTACTTTCTTTTAGTTTTAAGCATCGCTAACCTTTACCGTTAAAAATTTCTCGTGGGAACGATATCCACTTACCACTACTACATTAATTTACATTAACGTAAGTGATTTCTTTTGAATTTGGTTACAGTGACATCAATTACCACTAATATATATACTAAATATTAACATGTACTACTTAATCAATTAATTATATTTTAGTACATCAATTAATTATTTATATATTAATTATAATTGAATAAACTTCATATTTAATGATTAATAATTAATTTATTAAAAATATTTTAATAAACCAATTAATTTATTATATTTTAATTATTATTAATTATATCAAAATTAATTAATAATTTAATAAGTTGATTAATTAACAATAACGAAAAAGCCTTAAAAAAGCAAAAACTAAATAATATGCATGGTTATTAGCTAACAACTCACAATCATGAAAATCACACTTGCGACTTAATAGTCACATGCCCGACTACCATTTATACAAACTTAATATTATTATAATACTTAATAATAATTAATTTTAATAATATATACTTAATATTAATACAATTATTTATTGCTTATGTTATTATTAATGCCTTTGACAAATTCATTTTTCAAATTTTAATTAAATATACTTAATCTACATTTAATAAATTAAAGTATAACTAATTTATTAATTAAAATATAATTACATATAATTAAATATAAGAAGGAAGGAATGATTAGATTAATAACTAATTAATAATTAATAATATTTTATATATTATTAAGTTAATTAAGTGTTATCTATTAAGGGATCATATGAGTTAATTTTATTTTAGTCAATTAATGAATTAATAATGTTTTATATATGTCTTAATTATGTAATCAATTAATTATATTTTATTTAATCAATTAATT
Organism: Erythroxylum novogranatense; assembly: GCA_029891385.1. Classification (NCBI taxonomy): domain Eukaryota; kingdom Viridiplantae; phylum Streptophyta; class Magnoliopsida; order Malpighiales; family Erythroxylaceae; genus Erythroxylum; species Erythroxylum novogranatense. Next base: position 251,785 of record JAIWQS010000250.1, on the reverse strand, counting down.
AATTATATTTAATTAAAAATAAAAAATTATATGTGTCACAGGCGTGACGCTTAAGTCATGTTTGTGACCTTATATTTTAATTAATTAATTAATTATATTTTATTAAAATGATAAAATATATAAGTGCCATAGGCGTGACACTTAACTCATGCTTGTGACCTTATATTTTAATTATTTAATTTATTAATTATATTTTATTTAATCAATTAATTAATTATATTTAATTAAATATAAAATATTAATCTAGTTAATTAGTTAATTGATTTATTTCTTAATCAAATGTAGTTAATTAATAAAATATAATTAATTATAAATTTTAACAATTAATAATTGCTTATGTTATTATTAACTTTGTGACAAATTTATTTTTTTATTTTTAATTAAATATACTTTAAATATATTTAATTATCTAAAATATAATTACATATAATTAAAATATAATAATTTAAAGGAAGGAAGGAATAATTAGCTTAATAATAATTAATAATTAATAATATTTTATATTATTAAGTTAATTAAGTGTTATATATTAAGGATCGAGGCGTTAATTATATTTTAATTAATTAATCATATTTTTGTATGTGTTAAATGTATTATAATTAATAAATCAATTCATTATGTTATAATTAATCAGCTTATTAATAATATTTTAATTAATTAATTAATGATTTAATAAAAATGTTATAAAATAATAAAGGGTTAATTGTTGCCTGTTGTGACTCAAAAAGTCACATGCTGTAGCTTGTTTTCTAATTATTATGTCTTTAATTCTCCTAATCCAATATTAATAGAGGTGAAATACTGTAAAAATTTAAGTGCTCTTTAGATAATTTTTGGACAAGTTTAGCTATATAAACGAACATAATAGAGAGAGTGAGGGAGTCGGAGATTGAAATTACCAAGCATTCCAAATACAGGGATATAAACGACAAATCATGTGAACAAATTTGAAAAGTAAGATGCTTTTATAAACAAACCAACGGTAACTCCAGTCTCAACAGCTCCACTCCACTTTTCTCATTCTCAACAGCGATAACGTTGTCTCTCATTCTTACATTTTTTTTGTTTCTCTAAACCAAGGTCACAGTACCTACAACAATGGAGGGTCTCATTCCATTCGTGTACAAAGCCATAATGCAATACAAATCGGGCAACCAAAGCCCCTTTTCTTCCTGGCTTGCCGACTCTCCTTACAGGTGACTCTGGTTGTTTCCAGGCTTCCGAGATCAGGCTCTTCGGTTCAGACTATGCCTTTCCAACATCGTCAACCTCTTCCAACATGAGTTCTCAATCACCTGTCGTCTGTCGCTTGCATTCTCGTAGAATGGTCACCTTACATTTGATTGTATGTAAGAATTTCTTTTTCGTTATAAGAAGTGTTGTTCCTTTTATCTTTTTTTTTATTACACAAGAGAAGTACAACACTAAATTAACGCTCTTGGGTACATAGCGGCCTGCGCATCGCGGCGGAGGATCTCCTGAAGACCAAGAGGGGGTCGTGCAGCACAAAAAGACCAGGACGGTGCACCCCAGCGAGGCGAGCGAGACTGTCTACGCACTGGTTTCCTTCCCGGAATACGTGTTGCGTCTGGACGGTCCACTCACCGCAATACCGACGATACTGCCACCAAAACAAAACCTCGGTCAAGACTTAATGGGAGCAGAGAGCAGAGTAAGAACCTCAAGGGAGTCGACTTCGAGAATAACACGACGAAATCCCAAGTCCCAGGCTAGGTGGAGCCCCGAGAGGACTCCCCATAACTCTGCGGTAAGCGGTGAACCCTGGGCAAGGTGCTGCTGGAATCCACCTCACCACTCGCCAAAGCAATCTCTGATCAGTCCCCCAAAGCAAATCCCAGGGGGACTGGGTGATGTGGCACCATCGGTGTTAATTTTCACCCACCGTCAGAGCTTCGCCACCGTCGCGGTACCCATTGGTAAGGCTCACTTGAAACACAAATTACGTCGGCAACATCCGGCTCTGCAAAGAAACTTCGTTATTTCTCTACCATTTTGCTCCTTGACTGGGGTTGTTTTTTCACCATAATTTGGATAGTTAAATTATCCATACCATAATTGTTGTTGATGTTCTTCACAAGAGGTAAAAAAAGACACCAGATGCATAGAAAACTTTATATGTACTACGTTGATCATAAGAAAACCTAACATATACTATGTACAAAGTTCAGGTTTGAAAATATTGATTGGAAACAATGGAGGCAATCTTACAAGTCGCTCATACTCCACAAATTCTTGCTAACACATGGACCAGAAGACTTTGCCGAAGAATTTCAATGCGATAGTGATATCATTGAAGAACTGGGGAGCTTTAAGTACATAGATGAAAAAGGGTAATTCCCGATTACCGTTTTTATACTTTTATTTGATTATACGTAAGCTGGTCTGATTGCCAATTGTAATTTCAGTTTCAATTGGGGTGCCATTTCAGTTTTAATCTGTGGCTGAAATGAGATACAATTAATATAAATGTTCCATGTAAATAACTAAAACTTATACTTTTGCTCCTGACATAGGTTTGGCCAAATTAATTATTATCTAATGGTCCAGCATTAGCTAGTTAGGACCAAGTAGAAATGCTACTCTTTCGATGCAACCCTATTACATGTGGGTGACCAATGAAAGGCATCCTTTTTTTGCGTTTTCTAGAAGAAAATTCATGAATGCTATAAAAGAACTTTTTCGTCTAGTATATGCTCGTCAAATTAGTAGTTCTAAGGGAGAATAATTATTATTACTGATCACGACATTATAATTGTTAAGTCACAGTCGTACATATGTACATATATACATAATATATTAACATATACAATGATACATTAAGAAATCGTTGTGAATTATTTTATATGTCAGTGTGTGTAATTTACAATCTAAAATTGAAGAATAATTATAATTTGCATAAATCAAAACATCATAGTCATACTTTATCGAAATCATGCTATAAAATAGTGACTTGTTTATAATTATAGGCACATCGATTGCTAAATTCAAAGCATAAAAAGCATTTGAAAGATGAAAACAGTGGAAGGGTGTGAAGAGACATTATCAGTCATAAATGTTCAAAAATAAAGAATTATAATTTGGAAGTCATGGAGCCGTGCATATGTAGTTATGTAGATATAATTTTAGTTATGACATAAAAATAGTGTCCCTCTTTTGTCACCATCGTGCTCAAGCACGATTGTACAACATTTTACAATCCCTCTCTGCCACGATCGTGCAACTCACCAATATCCCTCTTGGTTACAATCGTGCATTCCTTTTTTCATGCATCATTCCATCTTTTTTTAAAAATAGATTTTGGGTCAATCTTATATGGCTATTTCGACAAAGAAAATGAAGTATTTAAGGGATACATCCTTCTAAACAAATGTTCTCATATGTCTTAAGTTTTTAATGGCACCAATTTCATGTAGTTTGGTTCAATATTTTGCAAATTATCAGAATACTATAGACTGTTCCCAATAGTCATAAGCATGACTACTTAAGCTATATATATCCCGAATATTACTATATAATAATTAATAATAATTAACAATTAGGAATGCAAAGTTATGACTAACATATATACTAAATATTAACATGTACTACTTAATCAATTAATTACATTTTAATACATCAATTTATTAACTATATATTTATTATTATTAATTATAACTGAGTAAACTTAATACTAATGATTAATAATTAATTTATATATTTTAATCAATTAGTTAATTTATTATATTTTAATTATTATTAATTATATAAAATTAATTAATTATATAATTTATATGTGTTAAATATATTATAATTAATTATGTTATAATTAATCAAATAATTAATAATATTTTAATCAATTATTTAATGAAAAATGTTATAACATTATATAGATGTTAATTACTTGCTAACAAGAAAAACAAAATAAAATGCACGGTTATGAGTATGGTAGTCACGTTTGTGACATTTAAGCCACAGGCCTGACTACTTAGAGCCACAAATCTACTGAATATTAGTATATAATAATTAATAATGAAGGTCATGATTAACATATATGCTAAATATTAATATGTACTTTAATCGATTAGTTATATTTTAATACATTAATTAATTAATGATATATTAATTATTGTCAATTATAACTGAATAAACTTAACGTTAACAATGGATAATTAATTTATAAATATATTATATTTAATAAATCAATTAATTATAATATTTTAATTATTATTAATTATATCAAAATTAATTAATTAACTATACTTAAAGCATATTTAACTAAGAAATAAAAACTATATATTTGTTACAATGACACTTCCTTAATCAATTAATTATAATATTTTAATTATTATTAATTATATCAAAATTAATTAATTAACTATACTTAAAGCATATTTAACTAAGAATTAAAAACTATATATTTGTTACAATGACACTTCCTTCCACTCTTATTAGCTTGAAATTTGGAGCATGAAATTCTCACATTTTCTTTCCTCTCTACCAAATTTCATGGTCATATGAATTCATTAAGAAAGTTTTAATTATTTAATTATAACATAATTAATTGATTCATTTATTATAATATATTTAACACATATAAAAATATACTTTACTAATTTAAATATAATAATTTAATTAACTAATTTTGATATAAGTAATAATAATTAAGTTTATTCAGTTGTAATTAATAATAATTAATATATAATTAAATAGCTGGTGTTAAAATATAATTAATTGATTAAGTAATGCATGTTAATATTTACTATATATGTTAGTCATTATTAATTATTATATACTAATATTCAGTGTATATAGCTTAAGAAGTCACGCCTATGACTTAATTAACACCTATGTAATTTAATAAAATTGTTTATTAAATAAATAAGTAAATATTCAAAATTTTATTAATTAGTCAATTAATATATATACTTAACATTAGCATGTACTACTTAATCAATTAATAATATTTTAATGCATCAATTAATTAATTATACATTAATTATGATTAATTATAGCAAAATAAAGTTAACGTTAATCATGGATATTTAATTTATATTTTAACAAATCAATTAATTTATTATATTTTAATTATTATTAATTTCAGCAAAATTATTTAATTAGTTAATTAATTAATTATGTTGTAATTAAGTTAAGTATATTATAATTAACTAATCAATTAATTATGTTTAAATTAATCAATAATGTTATAATATTTAAATTAATTAATTAAATATTTAATTTATTTTAATTATTATTAATTTCAGCAAACTTATTTAATTAGTTAATAAATTAATTACGTTTTAATTAATTAGTTATATTTTATATGTGTTCAATTTATTTTAATTAATCGATCAATTAATTATTTTATACTTAATCAACAGAGTAATAATATTTAAATTAATTAATTAACTATTTAATAAAATGTTATAATATCGTATAGGTGTTAATTAGCTGCTAAGTCATACATGACAGTCACGACTATGACTATCAAGTCACAGGCGTGACTAATTAATATTTGAAGAGCTACATATATACTGAAATAATCGTTAATAAAAATTAACAATTAGTAATGCAGGTCATGAAATATATTAAATATTAGTATTAACTACTTTTCTATTAATTATAATTTAATACACCAATTAATTAATAATATATTAATCATTATTGATTACAACTAAATAACCTTAATAGTTAAGGATAAATAATTAATTTATAAATAAAGTATAATTTAATACATCAATGAAATTATTATATTAAATTTATTATTTATTATATCAAAATTAAATAATTAACTATGCTTTAAATATATTTATTTAAGAAATGAATTCATGCACGTGAATTGATACTTAATTAACTTAATAATAATAAGTAACCAATCTATTAATTATAATTTAATTAGTAAATTAATTATATTTAATAAAATTTTATTTATCTAGTAATTATTAATCATTATCTATAATTATTTTATGAATTTTATATTAATTTTGAATTAAATCAGCTATAGGTTTTCATTTGTATTGGAATGAGTTGAGCTGAAATGGAAGTAAAAATGAAGACATAAGTTAGAAATCATAGATTAAGCAAAATAGAGTAAGAAGTGATGAAAAATGGGACCTTCAGAGGGGTTGCACTGTAATGCCGAACTTTCTGAGCTCTTTGGTGATTGTTCTATATTTGGAGATACTATTGTATATTGATATATACATGGTTGTATATGAGTTCAAAAATAAATTTGAATCCTTTTGGTACGCATGCCAAAGATTTATAATGTTATATTCCGTTACACGAACTTACTTAGACTTCATCGGTAAGCGAAATCTTGGAGATTTCTAAGATATAAGCTTTTAAGTGTGAAAAATCGAGTCCATCGGATGGATATGACCATGGTGGTTAAATTAAATGTGTTCTAATGCCTTAGAGGTGATTAGACATTATTTATAGACTTATTAGATACCTAGAAAGCTTAACTGAAAAAGTTGATGTACATAAGGACTTATTTGCAAATTGTTAAAAGTCAAAGGATTTAAACGTAATTTTTCAATTCTTGAAGGACCAATATGTAATTTTACAAAGTTAAGTGGCTTAGTTATTGTTTCCAAAAGCCCAAGGACTAAAATAAAAATAAAAGTTTTGGTGATTTTCAAATTTTGGGCTTAATTGCAAATTTAGGAAAGTTTGGAGAGTAAAATGGTAATTTCACATAAGCTAAGGGCAAAATAGTAATTCTCCATTTCGTCAAAGAAGAGTCAATATTCTAGACCACTTATGGCTGTGGATCACTTTTCTAAGGACTTAAGACATTTTGTTTTAATTGAAAGAAAGGAGAAGAAAGGAGAAAAGAGAGGAAGAGAGGAAGTTTTGGCCATCACCAAAATTCACCCTTATTTTTGGTTTTTCAATTCAAAACAAGGTGTTTTAAGCTAATTTGGGATTAAGGAACTTAAATCTATCATTAGATTTGAGAAAATCTCAAAGGATTTGAAGATATCACCAAAGGAAGGTTTAGGTAAATTTTGTCTCATCTCTCTCTACATTATGATTTTGAGTTTGGTGTTAAGATATTTTATTACATATTTTAAAAAATGATACTATTTTCAACAATCCTGTGTTTGAAGTGCAAAAGACAATGCTTTTTTATGGTTTAATTTTGTATTTTGAGAAATGATATTACTTTTAACAAACCTGCAAAAAAAAAATGGCAAACGCCTTATTTTTCTAAAACTATAGTTTTGAACAACTTAGGATTTGGATTTTAAAAAATGACTTTTATTGCATAAAACTATGTTTTGAAATTTTCAAATGCATAACTGAGTCATGTATTTTGCATGTATTTGCCCAATTTTGGCTTAAAGCCATAGTACGATTCATTTTAACAGTTGGACCGATAAATAAAAACATGGTGCTTTATTTGTTTTTTGTATTTAATTTTTGTATATGATTTTTATGATTAGTGAGGAAACGATTGACCAATCGTGTGTTGAGCACAACTGATTAAGCGGCCCCCGTGCCCTTAATGCTGTTACATTAAAGTCGAGCCGTCATATCGACACCTTTCTACGAGACTCACGGGTGATTCCACACCTAAGGTCTGGACACTGACCAGGTCATCACCTAAGTGATACTTTTGTTGATTGTAGTCTGGACTCACCACAGTTGAAAGTCAAGCCAACATTGATAATTGGTCGGTGTACACATTAGTTTGGCTAACTAGTGGTGTCACACATGATTGTTTTGGCTTATCATGATATTGGTTTTCCTATTGATATTTGATTTATACATATAACGTTTTTATGCTTTTGTGTACTGGAACTAGAACCTATGTTCACTAGATGAGTGAGTTAATAGGCTAGGCCTATATGGTTCCTAACCAGTATACGTTAAGTCATAGGCTGGGCTTATGTGTTTTCTATGTGATATATATTCACTTCATAGGTTATCTACACCGTCTTGGTATGAATCGAATTCTATCTGTGACATATGTTTTTCCTGCTCACTGAGTACCTAGTGTACTCACCCCCTCTGCTTTCCAACCATGCAGGTTAATTTAGTGAGTTTGAAGCTTTGAGTGGATTGTGGGGTCTTTTAACATTTTCGAGGTATTACTACACGTGGGTAGTTTTTTAGTTTTAATTTTTGTTGTTTAGTGGCTCATGAGCTGTGATTATGTAAATACGATTTACAATCTTGTAAGTTAACTTTCGATTGCCTTATGTTTTATAAATGACTTTATGTATGAATCTTTGATACCATTGTTAAGATTCCCTTGACTGGACTTTAAAATCCTGAAGTTGTGGTTGGATGTGAATATAGAAGTGTGTTTTAAAATGTTTGTAGATTTTTGAGATTTTTGAAAAACAGTAGTTGTGCTGCCTAAATTTTTCAAAAAAAGAAAAGAATAGATATTCAGTTAGCTTTGCATAATCGTACTAAGGATACCGTGAGTGTCCTTAGCCTGATTATGGGCTCAATGTGGTACTAGGTCTTGACAATTAAATTGGTATTAGAGAGGGTTTTTAATTTTTCAAAACTGTCATTTTCATTTTCAAAAAGTTCGTAAACCTTAGGAGTAGAGTCTGGGTGTTAAAAGTCTTTGATTGAGAAGTTGAGTCTCAGATCGTTAAGTTGACGTCTTTAACGATCAGATGATTTCAACGTCGATCAAAGTACTTTCCGACATTCCTTGGGATGTTTAGGATATCAGATAAGCTATGCTTAGTTCGATTTATTTTATTAAACAATGTCTTTATCTTTGATTTCATAGAGATAACATTCCCCTGTCTACTTGATTCGAGTCAAGTAAGAATTTTGTGGATGAAATTTTTCTTAAGTGGGGGAGAGTTGTAATATCCTACCTCCTAAAATTGTTAAGAGATTAAAATGGATGGATTTTGTTTTGATGGATTTTAATTAGTGAATTGGGAATAAGTGACAAATGGCTTAGTTAAATGGATGACAAGTGGCTTGAGTATAATTGTGACAAATGGCCCTTTAAGTTTGCAACAAATGGCACTTTAGAATTGTGACAAGTGTAGCTTTATAAATGATGAAATGTGTAGTCTTACAATTGGTGACTTTTGTTGTCTTATAATTAGTAACATATGTAGCCTTACAAGTAGTGACATGTGGAGCCTAAAGTAAGTGACACATGGACCAATGAAATGGTGACATATAGATTAGTTCGACCTTCTTGAATTTTCTAGAGAAAATGGATGAAAAGACAATAGAAGTAAGAGTGAAGGTCTGCCATAAGGTTAGAAGAGAGAGAAAAATGAAAATGAGAAGAGAAAAAAAAGGAGAAGGAAAGAATCTATCAAGGTAAGTTGAAATTCTGGTTTCAATTTCATCTTTCTCTTTCGATCTATTTTTCATATCCTTAGAGCACGAATTTGAAGAAACTCAAAGAATAAAAGTTGTAGATATAGAGCCTAACTTGACCTTTGTGAAAGTGGATTGACTAAATAGTGACTAGAGCTCGAGTTATACTTGTTTCCCTAATATTGCCTGCCTTAACAGGAACCTTGTATTATCTCCTAATTTTGGAGGACCTTAGTGTCCGAATTAGTGAAAGTGTAAAACACAAAAAATGATTATTGATGTCTTATTAAGGATTTTGGGAAATGGTTTTATTAAAAGACGTATTGATAACGATTTATTGAGGGTTGAGTATCAATTGCCAGTCTATTTCTTATCAGAAACAGGACATAATTGGATGGAGATTATATTTTAAAGGGAGATGCTGTTGGTGTAATTTTTGGATATATTAAGACTAATGGAATTCTACTTTCAGGGGGCATAAGAATCATGGTAATTTGATTTTCTTTAGAGAGAGTTATGATTAAAAGAAGACAACATATTCATAAAAGAACATTAGGAAGAAAAGGATATAAACATTGCACATAAGGTTAAGTTAGCTTGATGGTTGCGGAGATGACAAGGGAACTTGAGGATACTATGAGACGTCAGTACCCCCATTTATTTGTGTTCTTGAATTAGGAGTTTCAAGGACGAAACTCTTTTGAGGAGGGGAGGACTTGTAACACTGGACTTGCTGAGCCCTTTGGTGATTGTTTTGTATTTGGAGATACTACTGTATATTGATATATACATGGTTATATATGAGTTCAAAGATGAATTTGAATCCTTTTGGTACATATGCCAATGATTTATAATGTTATATGCCTTTACATGAACTTAGAGTTCATCGGTAAGCGAAATCTTGAAGATTTCTAACATATAAGCTTTTAATTATCAAAAATTGAGTCCATTGGATGGATATGACCATGGTGATTAAGTTAAATTCGTTATAATGCCTTAGAGGTGATTAGACATGATTTATAGACTTATTACACACCTAGAAAGGAAAAGTTGATGTACATAAGGGCTTATTTGCAAATTGTTAAATGTCAAAGGACTTAAATGTAAGTTTTCAATTCTTAGAGGACAAATATGTAATTTTATAAAGTTAAAGGGCTTAGTTATTATTTCCAAAAGTCCAAGGACCAAAATAAAAATAAAAGTTTTGATGATTCGCAAATTTTGGTCGTAATTGAAAATTTAGGAAAGTTTGGAGGGTAAAATGGTAATTTCACATAAGCTTAGAGCAAAATGCTAATTTCACCCCATTTGGTCAAAGAAGAGTTAATATTCTAGACCCTTCTTTCACTTATGGCCGTGGATCACATTTCTGAGGACTCAAGACATTTTGTTTTAATTGAAAGAAAGGAGAAGAAAGGAGAAAAGAGAGGAAGAAGAGGATGTTTTGGCCATCACCAAAATTCACCCTTCTTTTTGGTTTTTCAATTCAAACCAAGGGGTTTTAAGGTAATTTGGGGTGAATGAACTCAAATCTATCATTAGATTAGAGACAATCCTAAAGGATTTAAAGATATCATCAAAGAAATGTTTAGGTAAATTTTGTCTCATCTCTCTCTACATTATGATTTTGAGTTTGGTGTTAAGATATGTTGTTCTCCATGCCTGAATATGCATGAAGCATGGTTTAGATGAAGGAAATGTGTCATGGAGAGGGTTCTTTAAGTCAAAACCAAAATTGCCCCCTTTTTCGTGGAAGTTTATGAAATTTTAAATATCTTTTGAAATTGATAGTTTAAATGAACTCTATGATGTTAATTATGAATGTATAAGGTGAATTGATGATGGAAAATGAGGAAGAAGTACATTAGAAGGAGGCTTTCAAGTTTACGCCTTTAGTGTTTGATAAAATGCCTAAGTGAACTTGGTTTAGGATTTAAAGATTTTGATGGTGTGCATTGGAAAACACTTTTATGTCAACTTAGAGTGTACTTGAATTGTTGCTTAGATTGATGAATAATGGCCTAATATGCTTGGATAAAGATGTGCTTAATTATGTTATGAAATGAGTAAGTTTGGATTAAAGGCATTAAATGCCTTAAAAAATGCAAAAGAGAAGCTAATGTGATGGTGTATAAATATGAAATTTATGTTTAAGTAGTAATTTCATTGAATGTCTTTTTATTTGTAAAGGCTCAGAAGCTATAAATTAGAGAGCTCGTACCGAGGATTGTTGAAGTTAAGAGAGAGTATATCTTCTTTGAGGTGAGTTGCGAAAACCGTATTTCTCAAATAGGATTAGAACATCCTAAGACAACTATGATGATTGGTTTATGAATTTTGAACCTAGGTAACGTATGGTAGAGTTGAATTTCAAATGGATGCAAATATGTTTAGGTATTTAATAAATGTCATTGTTTTGAACAACTATGCTTTCGGAGTACAAAAGATAACTTTTATTGTATGAAATAATGTTTCAACATTGTTTTTGAAACCGATATTTTATTACATATTTTAAAAAATGATACTATTTTCAACAATCCTGTGTTTGAAGTGCAAAGGACAATGCTTTATGATGGTTTAATTTCATATTTTGAGAAATGATATTACTTTTAACAAACCTACAAATAAAATGCAATGGAAAACGTCTTATTTTTCTGAAACTACATTTTTGAACAACTTAGCATTTGGATTTTAAAAGATGACTTTTATTACATAAAATAGTGTTTTGGAATTTACAAATGCATAACCAAGTTATGTATTCTACATGTATTTGTTCTCTTTTAGCTTAGAGCCATGGTACAGTTTCATTTTATCGGTTAGACCGATAAATAAAAACATGGTGCTTTACTTGATTTTTGTATTTAATTTTTGTATATCATTTTTGTCATTGGTGAGGAAACTATTGGCCAATCGTATGCTGGGCACAATTGATTAAGCAACCCCTGTACCATTGACGCTTCTATATTAAAGTCGAGTCGCCGTATTGACACCTTTCTATGGGAATCGTGGGTGATTCCACACCTACGGTCTGGACATCGACGAGGTCATAACCCAGGGTTATGACACTCTTATCGACTGTAGTCCTGATTCACCACGGATGAAAGTAGAACCAACACCGATAATCGGTGGGTGTGCACATTAGTTTGGCCAACTAGTGGTGTCACACATAATTGTTTTGGCTTATCCCAATATTGGTTTTCCTATCAATATTTGATTTATACATATGATGTTTTTATGCATTTGTGTACTAAAACTGGAACCTATGTTCACCGGATGAGTGAGTTAATAGGCTAGGCTTATATGGTTCCTAACTAGTATACGTTGAGTCATAGGTTGGGCCTATATGTTTTCTATGTTATATATATTGACCTCATAGGTTATCTACACTGTCTTGGTATGAATCAAATTCTATTTGTGATGTATGTTTTTCCTGCTCAATGAGTACCTAATGTACTCAACCCTCTGCTTTCCAACCATACGTTAATTTAGTGAGTTTGAAGCTCTAAGTGGATCATGGAGTCTTTCAACATTTTCAAGGTATTACTACACGTGGGTAGTTTTTTAGTTTTTATTTTTGTTGTCTAGTAGCTCATAAAACTGTATTTATGTAAATACACTTTATGATTTTGTAAGTTAACTTTTGATTGCCTTGTGTTTTATAAATGACTTTATGTATGAATCTTTGATACCGTTGTTGAGATTGCCTTGAGTGGACTTTAAAGTCCTAAAATTGTGGTTAGACTTGAATATAAAAATGTTTGCAGCTTTTTGAAATTTTTAAAACACAACTGTTGTGTTGCCTAAATTTTTCAAAAAAAAAAGAAAAAAAATAGATATTCAGTTAGCCTTGCATAGTCGGATTAAGGATACTGTGAGTGTCCTTAGCTCGGTTATGCGGCGGTTGTCATGGGCCCAATGTGGTACTGGGTCGTGACAGGCACGATCATGATAGGTTTACCTAAAAGGATTTGCACGATCGTGACATTAAGGAGATATCAGGAAAAGCATGATGGTGATAGTGAATAATAAGCTGGAGTTGGAGAATATCCATATTTTTAAATTTTTTCCTAGCAAATTTGTTGTAATAAGGACTTAACCCATGTTTTATTCAAAAGTGTCAAAGTTTGATTTACCAAACACATTGTTAACGATAATAAGAATTTAAGAAGGTTGTATGTCACCGGCGTGACATGTTGAGTTACACGTGTAACACCTTTTTAACAAGAGTGACTTAATATGTCATGCCCGTAAAGGGTTTTGAGTTTTGCTGAAAATTTTCAATAATACAAATGGTGAAAAGTTACTTTTGTAAATTTTTTAAATAATCAATTTAGGAGAAGGCACAAATAAATTTTTCAGATGTTCACTACAAAATGATAATTGAGTAATACTGACGAATTTTTCTTGATATAAGAAACTTTGAATCCATATTTAATTTTAACTATACAAAAAAGTGCAAAGAATTAATCAATTTTATATAATAAGTAAATAAACTTCTTTAATTAAATAAATAAAATTCATGTAATTTTTAAATTAAATTTTAATTTATCATTCTATCAAGTAAGTTAAATTAATGGAATAGTTAACAATTTTCATAATTAATGGGCATTATTATTATTATTAAATATTGCATATAATTAACCAAGAAAAAGTACAATCAGGACATAATTTTGTAAGGAAAAGGATAAAAGATATTTTAGTAAAGAATATAATAACTACCAAATTTGATGCAAATTAAAATAAATTAATAAATACTTTAAATTAAAATTCTTTTGAAAACAAAATAAATTAAAAGAAACTCATTTCATCAATAGTTATCAAGTAAATAAAAAAGATAGCAAAACAAGAGCTAAAATATTTTTATTTCGTATGGTTATGATTGCAATGGTCTAAGCATCAAGGATTAGCGGATAGCAAAAAAAAATTAAAAAAGGAAACAACAACATCTTCACATAGTTGACAATATATAGTTGGCAATTATATTTTTATTGAACAGTGGGATATGATTATGAAATAAAACATATGAAGAAACATGAGCCTTAAATGGAATGATTTTTTTCACTAAAATGGAATGATTTTTTTGATCTTGTCATAAAAGTTGATAACCTTTTAAGGTAAATATTAAATCTAGTAGATATATTTCCTTTACCTCTATATCCAATTATTCAAAGAGAAATTATTAGCTTATATATGACAAGGTGAAAACTTAACACATTAAGAAGTTTAAAATGTTCTTTGATGAGATAAAAGAGAAATCAGGTAGTTATTTAGTGTTCCCCAATTTAACTCTTTATGCTTTATTTATAAAACAATCGATCTTAACACATTCCATGGCATATTCCACCACAGGTAAATACATGCCATTATACTATATTTAAGTCCATAATATACTAACCTTATCTTCCTGATGAGGTGACACCCCCACTTCTAGATTTGTGCTCCTCTAAGATTTGTTATCTATATCATCAAAGAATATGGTAGATTAGATTCAAGAATATAAATTTAGCAAAATTAGATTGAAGTATGAAAAACTCGTTTAGAAAAGTATCATGATAGGAGCATTTCAATAACCAATGACCTCGGATAACACCATCGACTCTAATTCTCATCCTAGAAATGATGATATTTTTTGTCAAAATAATGTAATTGTTATGTCCTTATGAAGCAAAATAGAAAGCTACAAATTAGAAAGAGTTCCAAATATAAGATTCTACAGGCACTAAGGCAAAAACTAAAGGTACTAAAATGCATGGCAGAATAAGTACAAAACACAAATGAGCACAAGTCTATCAGGCAGAAACTAAAGGAACTGAAATCCATAGCAGAATAAGGGCGAAAGACAAATCAGCAAGAGTCCTGAGGTCATTCATTCAAAAAAATTTAGGAGCTTGACTAGACCAACTGCTTCCATGATTTGTGAGAATTTGATGTAAAAAGTTTGCATTTCAATGAACAAATCCTTCACTGCAAAACCACGAGCAATTGGTCAAAATGAAGCAAAATATGAATGGTTCAGTTGAATGTAGAAGAAAGAGAACTAAAAGGTAAGTGATTTAGACAAACAATGACGTGAGTTTAGAGACATGCAATGTATTTCTTACTTCTGTGAAAGCAAGGACTTATAAAATTATGAGAAATATGCTTTTTCACAGAACTTATAAAGTTATGAGAACTATGTTTTCCCTAACACGTTTAATTTGTACATTTTTTATGTAGATATTTGACATATTGTTTCCATCATGAATTATCACGTTTATTTTCCAATATCAATCCAAGGTGAAAAAATATGTTTTCATGTTCTTCATAATCCCCTAATTCACTTTGTTTTTATTTTTTAATTCTGCCAACCGCTAGAGAACATATGAACATATGCATTATATAGATCTACTAAATAATAAAAGGGTCAATAAACCCTAGATCGGCAAAAAAGCAAACGTAATAAAGCAATAAGAGATGGATGCTACTTACCATCCATGATTCTATTTGGAATCAGACTCTACAAGAAAACTTTAACAACTTTGAATAGTTTATTTTGCATATGCTTGTCCTGGAAAAACAAACTTAACAGTTAGGATTCTAATAATAATGCATAGTTCAAAAGGCAATAACTGGATAATAATAAAAATTAAAAGAAAAGAAATAAGATCATTAAATTGAGAATTCTCACCAGAGTAACCTTCCTGAGTTTTAAGAGCAGGAAATTAAGGTATAACCCCAGCTCTTGTCGATTCTTCCATAGGTTTAACCATGTGAGAAAGGGTTTGGTGAGTGCATTAAATGTATAAATTTCTTGAGATGTATGTTAATTAAATTAATGTTTGACGTGGTTGAAAGCAAGAAGACTTATTAATTGGTGGGAGCAAAAGAAAACAAAGGATCGTTAAATTGAGAATTCTGACGTGAGGAACCTTCACGAGTTTAGGAGCAGGAAATGAGGTATAACCCCAGCTCTTATTGATTCTTCGAGAGGTTTAACTCTATGAGAAGTCACAACCGTGCATGTAGTATCTTATTAAATCAGGCCTTTGACTATTAAGTCATAGGTGTGACAACTTAGAAGAGCTATATATATCTTGAATATTAGTATATAATAATTAACAATCAATATTAATATGTACTACTTAATCAAATATAGATATTTTATTTAATTAATCAATCAATTAATTATATATTAATTGTAACTTAACAAAAATAACAGTTAATGATTAATAATTAATTTATAAATAAATCATATTTTAATAAAGCATTAATTCCTCATACTTTAAGTATCATTAGTTATATTAAAACTAATTAATTAGTTATTTAATTAATTATATTTTAATCAATTAATAATATTTTTATATGTGTTAAATATATTATAATTAATAAATCAATTAATAATGTCATAATTAATCAACTAATTAATAATATTTTAATTAATTATTTATTTATTTATTAAAAATTTTATAAATTTATATAGGAACAAAATAACAACTCCCATGTCATGCTTGTGACTATTAAGTCACAGACATGGCTACTTAAGCTATATATTGTTGGACCAATGGTGGTTAACAAATTAAATCCCACTTATGTTTTGATAATAATAAAATGTATAGAATTGGTTAAGAAATTGTTTCAGGTATTTTGGGATTGATATTCAATGAAAGAATTGTGCAAATCAAGATGGGCAAGTGTTTAATCAATGAAGAATCAAGATGGGAGTTTCCTTATAAGTGAAAATGGCATAAATCATGAGGATTATAGAAGATTTGGTTGGATGTTACCGTTGAAGGCAACATATGTCGACTTGCACAGCATAAGTCGACTTATACATCAAGATCCGAACAGCATAAGTCGACTAGTACGTCATAAGTCGACTAATATATGAAGATCTGCCAGGTTGAGACAACACAAGTTGACTAATCATACATAAGTTGACTTATCGAGGACCACAAGTCGACTTACACATCACAAGTCGACTTATAGAAGAGCGGAGATGCAAGTTTACGTAAAATGTTGTCACAAGTCGACTTATACAACTCGACAAGTCGACTTATGGGTACAGTACATTAATTGCAACGGTCCAATTAGCCACAAATGGAAGGGAGATTATCAAGGAACGGTAATATTAATCAAGCAACGGCTAGAATGAGCTCCAACAGCTATATTTCTTCAAGTATAAATAGAGGATGATGGAAGAAGAGAATACACAAGTTCTACAAGCCTAAACACTCTTCTATTGCTCCAAATTTGCTCATTGTTGGTCTTATTTTGTTACACAATTGTATTGAACATTTGTTCTTCAATCTTTATCTTATTTCTTTTACAATTTGAGTGACTAGTGAAAGGTCATGTGTGAGGTAGCTTGAGCCGGAAATAAAGTGGTATTGGTAGGATTTGTGCCGGAAGACAAATCATTTGTAAAGGTAGCTTGAGCCGGAAATCAAGCGGTATTGGTAGGATTTGTGCCGGAAGACAAATCAAGTGTAAAGGTAGCTTAAGCCGGAAATTAAGCGGTATTGTAAGAGTTCACACTGAACTACAAAGTGTGTAATAAAGTGGTTTGCAATATCCTAAGTGGGAGCTTAGTTTGAGGACGTAGGTCTTAGCACCGAACCTCTATAAAAACAGTGTTTGATCTTCTTCCCTACTCTTTTCATTTAAATTTGTTTAAATTGTTTTTGTGTGAATTAACTTCTGATTTTATTGTAGAATTTCAAAAAGATTTAAAGATCTATTCAACCCCCTTCTAGATCGCAAATAATTGGTATCAGAGCAGAAGTATCCGGGGATGGCACACAACAAACTAGCGGAAGAAGGTAACACAAATTATCACCCTCCTTTATTTAATGGTACTAACTATTCATCTTGAAAAAATCCTATGAAGTATCACATTATAAGCGAGGGAGTGGAATATTGGAAGATAATTATCTTCGGTCCACAACCACCTTTAAAAGAAAATGGTGAGTTAAAAACGGAGCTGGAATACGATGACAATGACTGGAGGCAAGCTTACATCAACGCAAAAGCAATGAAGCTAATTTATTACGCTCTCACGGTTGAGGAAAGAAACCGAGTTAACTCGTGTACCAGCGCCAAAGAAATATGGGAGAGACTTCGCATCACCCATGAAGGAACCAACCAAGTCCGGGAAACAAAGATCAACATGCTTCTCCATGACTATGAAATGTTTGTCATGAAAGAAGGTGAGTCTATTTCCACTATGCTTGATCGTTTTGCAGAAATTATCAATGAATTAGAAATCTTAGAAAGCACATGACGGATACCGAGAAGGTGAAGAAAATTCTTCGCTCACTACCGAAGGAATGGGACTCACAAGTCACCGCCATTATGAAATCCAAGGATCTCAATTATTTGGAATTCAACGCCTTGGTGGGATCATTTATCAACTATGAGATCATTCTCAAATCCAGAGGAGGTAGAGGTAAGTCACAAAAGTCAATTGCTTTAAAGGCTAATATTTCCTCTCTTGCTGAAAGTGATGAAGAAATAGATGAAAAAGAGGATGATGAAGAGATGGCAATGTACGCCAGAAATTTGATAAAATTCAAGGGACTTCTCAAAAACTGGAGGAAAGAATTAAATGGTAAAAGAAATGGAGAAAGAAAAAGGTATGCCTTGGAAAGAAATGAAGAATGTTGGAAATGTAGAAAACGGGGACATCTCGCAAGAGAATGCAAAAACTCATCCTCCACATCAAACTTCCAGAAAAATGACAAATACGACAAAGGAAAAAGGAAAACTATCCTGGTGGCAACTTGGAGTGATGATGAGGAAGCATACCAAAGCGATGATGAAAACAACTTGGCGCTTATGGCAAATAGCTCAACAAGTGATGATGAAGATGAGGTAACTTTCATTGATCAAGATCTTATAGATTCTTTTAATGCTTTACAAATTGATTTTGAAGAAGCTATTGAGATCAATAAAAAATTGAGAAAGAAAATAAGATAACTAATTGTTGAAAATAGTGTCTTGCATGAGGACGTAGGTCTTAACACCGAACCTCTATAAAAACAGTGTTTGATCTTCTTCCCTACTCTTTTCATTTAAATTTGTTTAAATTGTTTTTGTGTGAATTAACTTATGATTTTATTGTAGAATTTCAAAAAGATTTAAAGATCTATTCAACCCCTTCTAGATCGCTAACATATATATATAGTGAAGATATATATATATATAATATATATATATATAAACAATTAATAAAGTAGGTTATGACTAATTGTTAAGTCATCAATTTGCACTTATTTTATACTTAATTATCTTTAATGTATTGAAATTATTATTCGAAATTAATGTAATTATCTTATAATTGTTTACAGATAATTTTCAACACCTTAGAGATAAAATTGAATAAAAAAGTTGCAAAAGAATGAAAAATTTTGAAATTCCAAATTTGACAGCAATTTAGTGACTAAGTGTAGGCACGTCTAAGGATGGAATAAATCTGCAGATTAATTTTCAAAAGTCAAATTCGAGATTCTCACAATCTTTAAAGATTATATTGCCATCTTTCAAGGGGATTGACTACCTGAAAATGGGGGATACATTATCTGATGAGAATCAAGGAAAGATAGGAGGGAAATCAGAAAAATAAGCATAAAAGGAAAGAGGATCACTATTCACGCAAGCTTAGACTAGTTTTTAGAGATTTTCATTTCTGCTGTTTTCTTTTCAGTCTTTTTACGTTTTCTGCACTTTCTCCATTTGTATTTTAGTGTTTTTCAGTAAAGAACCAAGAATGGAGACTTTACGCTTTGTTATTTATTTCGTTTCAATTCTAGTATGAGTAGTTAAACTTTTTTTCTTGATTAAAGGGATTCGTTTTATCCGTTATTATGCATCAGACATTTCAATAAAGTTTATATTGTTGATGAACATTGAATATCTTCTGAATTACTTTTTCTAAATGAGTTGATTGATTTTTAGGTGCGCAACTAGGGATTAATTCGTTCAATAGCTAGATTAACAAAATATGACGTTTGGTTTCGTTAATCACAAGTAGCAATTATGATTACCTTCTTTATGTTAGGATCGAAAATTCTAAGGAGATATTCGCTTGATTGATTGCATGTCGTACATATATTTCACTTGCTCATTGGTTCTTGATTTGTAAAGCTATAATTCAATTAAATCTATGATCGTATCTAGGTTGTTGTTTAATAAGAATGCTAGGATACATGTTTCTAGTCATTACATTTAAGAGAAAACATCCCCAATAAATGTTTGTTAACGATTGCAATTTTACATCGAGGATCCATATTAGCGTGATAACATCGGTGCCCCAAAAACCAAAGTATTTCCCATTAATTTTTCATAACTAATTATTGCTTTTGATTTTTCTCTTATAATTTTTCTTATTTTGTCGTGAATAAACCCCTCATTTCGTTACTTTCTTTTAGTTTTAAACATCGCTAACCTTTACCGTTACAAATTTCTCGTGGGAACGATATCTATTTACCACTACTACATTAATTTACATTAACGTAAGTGATTTCTTTTGAATTTAGTTGCAGGTGACATCAGTACCACTAATATATATACTAAATATTAACATGTACTACTTAATCAATTAATTATATTTTAGTACATCAATTAATTAATTATATATTAATTATAATTGAATAAACTTCATATTTAATGATTAATATTTAATTTATTAAAACATATTTTAAAAATCAATTAATTTATTATATTTTAATTATTATTAATTATATCAAAATTAATTAATAATTTAATAAGTTAATTAATTAACAATAAAGAAAAAGCCTTAAAAAGCAAAACTAAATAATATGCATGGTTGTTAGCTAACAACTCACAATCATGAAAATCGCACTGCGACTTAATAGTCACATGCGTGACTACCATTTATACAAACTTAATACTATTATATAATACTTAATAATAATTAATTTTAATAATATATACTTAATATTAATACAATTATTTATTGCTTATGTTATTATTAATGCTTTTGACAAATTCATTTTTCAAATTTTAATTAAATATACTTAATCTATATTTAATAAATTAAAGTATAACTAATTTATTAATTAAAATATAATTACATATAATTAAATATAAGAAGGAAGGAATGATTAGCTTAATAACTAATTAATAATTAATAACATTATATATATTATTAAGTTAATTAAGTGTTATCTATTAAGGGATCATATGAGTTAATTTTATTTTAGTCAATTAATGAATTAATAATGTTTTATATATGTCTTAATTATGTAATCAATTAATTATATTTTATTTAATCAATTAATTAATTATATTTAATTAAAAATAAAATTTTATATGTGTCACAAAGTGACGCTTAAGTCACATTGTGACCTTATATTTTAATTAATTAATTAATTATATTTTATTAAAATGATAAAATATATAAGTGCCACAGCATGACATAACTCATGCTTGTGACCTTATATTTTAATTATTTAATTTATTAATTATATTTTATTTAATCAATTAATTAATTATATTTAATTAAATATAAAATATTAATCTAGTTAATTTGTTTATTTATTTATTTCTTAATCAAATGTAGTTGATTAATAAAATATAATTAATTATAAATTTTAACAATTAATAATTGCTTATGTTATTATTAACGCTTTGTGACCAATTTATTTTTTGATTTTTAATTAAATATACTTTAAATATATTTAATTATCTAAAATATAATTACATATAATTAAAATATAATAAGTTAAAGGAAGGAAGTGAAGTGAATCACAAGTTAATACAAAGACTTAGAAAACAATAATAGAATGCACGAGAAGGGGTTGAATTGTGTATTCCCTCTTTATAAGTCTTTTCGAATTACTTGTTAGGAATAAAAATCTTTACTGAATTTTTATTTATTCCGATTGATCAAACTTCTCAATACTATGAATATGAGCAGTAAGTAATGATAAAATTTGAAACTAAAACGAGATAGAGAGTAAGAGTGGTAGACACGCGGATTTATCTGGTTCACCCCAAACCGTGGCTACGTCCGATCCTCGAGTTTCTTCCGAGATTTCACTATCTCTTCAATCGTTACAAGTATTCTTTCACGAGCCTCTTGAGTCTCTACATACAACCAAGATTCTTTCACACTTAGCCTCTGCAGGCTATCTGTACACCTTTTTCTTTTCAAAAAAATATTTGAACACTTTGTTACAGTAAGATAACACTAAGCTAGTTTGCACTTAATCGCTTTTCACTTTGTGTAATTTTTCTAAGATCGTGACTTTTCGCCGACTTGACTTGAATTTATAGCCTTCGTCTCTAACTGCTTCTTGATTCTTGAATCTTGAATCTTTAATCTTTAAAGAAACGGTTAATCAGTTGAGTTCTGTAACTAACTCGAACTGACTCTTGCGTCTGTTTCTTTACTTAATGCGCATCTGCTTCATATTTGTATCTCGCTTTGCTTTTGTCTACTACGTCATGCATTTAGCGTCTGCGTCTGCTTTGCATTTGCGTCTGCGTCTGCTTTGTATTTGCGTCTGCGTCTGCTTTGCATTTGCGTCTGTGGCTGCTTTGCATTTGCGTATGTGTCTGCTTTGCATTTGCGTCTGCGTCTGCTTTGCATTTGCGTATGTGTCTGCTTTGCATTTGCGCGTCTGCGTCTGCTTTGCATTTGCACGTCTGCGTCTGCGTCTGCGTCTGCTTTGCATTTACGTCTGCGTCTGCTTTGCATTTGCGTCTGTGTCTGCTTTGCATTTGCGTCTGCGTCTGCTTTGTATTTGCGTCTGCGTCTGCTTTGCATTTGTGTCTGCGTCTGTTTTGTATTTGCGTCTACGTCTGCTTTGCATTTGCGTCTGTGTCTGCTTTGCATTTGCGCGTCTGCGTCTGCTTTGCATTTGCGTCTGCGTCTGCTTTGCATTTATGTCATCATGCGCTTTCTTTTTCTTGTATATGATCTCTCTTTGTTTGTTATACATCAAAATCATTTTATGTAAAGTCATTTTGACTTAACAATCTTCCCTTTTGAATATAACAAATTACACACAAGAAAAGAAAATGAACAAAGTAAATTCAGATTTTGCAAAGTAGAAAAAACTTATCTTCTTCCTTTCTTCTTCTGTTGTGGTCACACCTTCTTTGTCTGAACATCCTCTCCTTTTCTGTTGATTATCTTCTTTTCCTGCTCTCCCCCTATTTGTTATAATCAAAAATGATTAACGATTCTGGGTCTTCAGCAGTTCTGCTATCATCTTTCTCAGATCATTCACCGTCTCCTTCATGTCGTTGAGTTCACCTCGTAATCTGCTAACTTCATCTGGTGGATCAACCGACGAAGAGGCTTGATCAACTTCTGTTGATGGAGGAGCGAAAGGAATTGAAGTAGTGTAAGCATCAGAGGATGGGATGTAGTCTTCATTGATCTCAAAGGTAGGTGGACGAATGAACGTTTCAGCTTCAGGAAGATCTAAATCAAAAGGAGCAAAGATCAAGAATCGCTATCGTCCATACGATGGTAGGGCTTGTGCTTGATAGACAATGTATTAGACAAAGGGCTAATCGAAGAACTGTCTGAACAAGGAACTCGATAAATGTTCTGTTTTATTCTTCCCCTCTTGGACGGTCTTCCTTACTATTAGTATGGCTGCATTTCGCTTTATCGACTTACGTGCGGCGTGCATGCTTCATCAATTTTCGTACCTCTTTTGCAATTTGATCTGCGGACGGATCATCACTAGCATCATCTTGGGATATAATTTTGATTTCCCCTGGTAAAATCTTTTAAGAATCTTGGTCAGATATCCGGTGCAACCATTATCTCTGTATTTTTAGTGATTGGGAAAATAGTACACGGATGGCGGGGGCGTTTTGTAGGATATGGCATAGTAGCAAAGAAATCCCAAAGTATCATAGAAGATCTTTTGTCTTCTTTGAGTAACTCCCATGTGTTATGATTAATCACCATAGGTTGTACCACGCCTACTATCTTCTTCTTTGGTTGAACACCGATTGCAATAGCAGTCTTACGTCTGTAACTACTTCCACCATTTTGATCTTCAACTTGCTTCCTCAAAGACTTGTGGTAGTTGTATACCATTAGACACGGTTTATCATCCTCCGAATCGATCTGCTTTGTTGCTTGATGTGCTTCATTAGGAGTCATCTGAACCGGACTTTCATCTACTGGCTCCTCCTGTTGAGCAACAGGTGTTTCCTGAACTGTACTTTCTTTATCTGGTTCTTCTTCTTGTTGAACAATAGGGGTATCTGAATCAGAAAGCGCTTTCGACCATGCTTTCTACTTGAACAGATTAATAGTTTCTTTCGTTGACTAACGTCCTCGGCAGTTGAAATGATCTTCTTCGACTAACCTTCTTAGTCTTTTCTCTCTCTTGATTAGTTTCTTGATTTCTTCGTTGGAGATTTTCTTTTCTCGGATGTTGCTTTTCTCTTCCTCTCAGTCTCTTTGGATTTTCTGGCCGTATCTTCTTCCAGAATAGAGACTAAGGATCTTGTGGCTCTGGGTGCACAAGATTTAGAAGTTTTTTCTCGACTCTGTTCTCTAGCAATCTTTTCTTCCTGTTGCCTCAGAGTCCTAATTCTTGGTGATCTCTTTGCTTTCTTCACAACTTCGTTCAAAGACTTTCTCCTTGTCTCTTTGGCGCACTTTGTTTTGTCCTCTGAGATTGGCTTTCTTTGAAAAGAGGACTCGCCATTTTCATGAGAGGTCTACCTAGCACTCTCCTTAGTTCGTGATGGGTGATTTGATACTCATCGGAGATCGAGAACTTGAGGCAGAGTCTTCTTCAATATCGCTCCCCTCGGTTCTTGACTTCCTTGAAGAGTCGGCTTGGTCATTGTCTCGTGTTCGGACCCATTCGTCAGATCGTGTGTGCATCGATCTTGCTCTTCACAGAACAGTTTGTCGATACCGTAGTGCGATTTATCTGGATTCATTAAAATCCTCGTCAAAATCATACCATAAGGATAACTGGTAGTTTCCTTTAACCCTTAACCATATAGTGAAAGATTAAGAAGGGTAAATCTATGGGGCTTCGATTGATGAGGTAGAAGACATTGTTCATCCAGTGGTCACTAAATGTCTTGAACCGACTCGGGTAGAATGCAATTAAACAAAATTGCGTGAAGCACCCTAGCCTTCTAATCAAATTTGATGTCTTCCTCTCCCTTGAGTTATTTGTGCCATATAGTTGCCTCTTGATATCTTCTTCTTTCATTCCGACTGAGGTCATCCATCCGACCTTGGTAGACAATTTCTCACCAACTGATGGACAGTCGGTCACCTTCTTTGTCAAATCCTTTATGACAAGAATAGATATTCTCTCTACAGAGGATATAATAGTGTTATCTATCAGACGAGCGTTCTTCCAGAACTCATATACCTCATTCGTATAGACTGGTTCTTGTATCTGAAGGAAGTTCTTCCAACCAGCTCTTATGATTTCTGGTTCTACATCCATACCGTCTCTTCTTAGTGACTCAAAGTCCACAAGTCTTCCATAAACCATGGCTGCTTCCATTGTATAGAGTGAAAAATATCTTCTGGAGAACTTTTGGCGAAATGTTTTTGAGAGAATTGGTAAAGCGAAATGAATCGTCGGGAGATGATGAAAAGATTGCTATAATTTCATCTTGATCTACATATAGGGTTATGGTCCAAAGGGTTCTAGAATCATTAAGAACCTCGAGATTATCGATTTTCCCTCCAAAATCTTTCTTGTGAGAGAGTTACCAACAGTAACTCAATGTAACTAACGTCGTTAGTTTCCACGTTACTTTAGCTTTGTTGCTCATTTAACATCACCATGTTAAGATTGCGTCTTATCTTACAAACCGTTCTTCACTTAGTGGTTTAGTGAAGATGTACGCCACCAAGTTCTGTTTCAACAAACGTAGAAGCACCACTTTCCTCTGAACATAATCTCTCGTGAAATGATGTCGACTTCTATATGCTTCACTGGAATCTTTGAATTGGATTCTTTGATAGATTTATTGCATACTGGTGTTGTCATAATAAATTGGAATCTCCTCCTCTTTAACTGAATAGTCTTCAAGCTGATACTTGATCCACAGCGTCTGTGAGCAGCAACTTGCGGCAGAAGACATATATTCTGCTTCAGCGGTTGATAGAGCAATTGAGCTTTGTCTCTTGCTTGACCAGGAGACTAGATTTCCTCCGAGAAAATGACATCCTCCACTTGTGCTTTTTCTTTCGATTCTGTCTCCGGCATAGTCCGCATCGCAATATCCAATTAACCTGAAATCTTTACCTTTCTCAAACATTAAGCAAAGATCAGTAGTACCTGCGAGATATCTCAAAATTCTTTTAACAGCAATAAAATGAGACTCTCTAGGATCGGCTTGAAATCTTGCACACAAGCATACACCAAGAATATCGTGTCTACTTGCATAAGATACGATAAAGAGTCGATCATCCCTTTATATAGGGTTTGATCCACCTTCTTACCAAGTTCGTCTTTCGACAAAAGGTTTGAAGGATGCATCGGAGTTGCCGTAGGCTTCACATTATTCATATCAAACTTATTCAACAACTCTTTCACATACTTTTGTTGATGAATGAAGATCTTCTTTTTGGTCTGTTTAACTTGCAACCCAAGAAAGAACTTTAACGCGCCCATCATACTCATTTCAAATTCTTTCTTCATTAAGCTCTCAAACTTTAAACACAACTCTTTTGAAGTAGCACCAAAAATGATATCATCAACGTAGATCTGTACTAAGATAAAATCATTATGAAAACTCTTTCTAAAGAGCGTCTTATCAACTTGACCTCTACTGAAACCATTCTCTATTAGGAAGGTACTCAGACGATCATACCAAGCTCTAGGAGCTTGCTTCAGACCGTATAAGGCTTTGTGAAGTCTATAGACATAGTCTGGTTTTTTAACATCTTCAAAGCCAGGTGGTTGTTTCACATACACGTCTTCATCTATAAAATCATGACAGATTGCATATGCTAACAAAATCCTTATAGCTTCAAGTCTCGCCACTGGAGCATATGTTTCATTGTAGTCTATTCCTTCTTGCTGATTATAGCCTTGTGCTACTAATCTAGCCTTATTATGACTCACCCTACCTGATTCGTCTAACTTATTCTTGAAAACCCATCTGGTTCCAATAATGGATTTCTTAAAAGGTTTTGGGACTAAGGACCAGACGTTATTTCTAGTAAATTGATTCAGCTCCTCTTGCATGGCTAACACCCAAGCTTCGTCTTGAAGAGCTTCCTCAACCTTCTTAGGCTCTACTTGAGAGATAAAGGCTACATTAGCTTCTCTTACGAATCGGACCTTGTCTAACTCCTTCGAGGTGTCACGGATAACTAGTTCTTCTGGATGAGAACTTTTATATCTCCAATTTCGTCTTAGTTCTATAGTTTCTGGAATATCTTCAATCTTGTTCTCATGAGTGTCTGACGAGGGAGTTTCTGAGGTATCATCTAAGTTCTTTGAAGGACCTTCATTCTCCACGTCATCTTCCTTATGGGGTTGAGAATTATCATCAAACTTGACATGGATCGTCTCTTCAACAATCTTGAAGTCAAATTGTAAACTCGAAACGCTTTAGACGATAATGAGTAGCCTAGGAAGATTCCTGGATAGGTCTTCGAATCAAATTTATCCAACAGCTCTTTCGTATTCAGAATGGAACATTTGCACCCAAATGGATGAAAGTAAGATATGCTTGGTCTTCTTCCATTCCATAACTTGTAAGGAGTCTTCTTCAACATAGGTCGCAACATGATCCTATTCTGAATATAGCATGCTGTATTCACGACTACGCTTGAAATACTTAGGAAGATTCGTCTCACATAGCATTGTCCTTGCCATCTCTTGAATCGTCCTATTCTTTCTTTCAACAACTCCATTTTGTTGTGGAGTTCTAGGGGCTGAGAAGTTGTGGGAAATTCCATTCTCCTCACAGTATACTCTAAACTTCTCATTTTCAAATTCTCCACCATGGTCACTCCTGATACTGGCTATGGGCATTCCTTTTTCATTCTGTAACTTTCTGGATAAGATTTTAAAGCACTTAAAAGACTCATCTTTGTGTGATAAAAACAATATCCAACAAAATCGAGTAAAGTCATCAACAATGACGAGTCCATATTTCTTTCTGCCAAGACTTAATGTCCTTGTAGGACCAAATAAATCCATATGTACAGCTTCTAAAGGTCTTAATGAGGTTACAAAACTTTTAGAAGAAAGAGGTTTTAACTTGTTTTCCTTTCAAACAATTTTCACAGAAAAGTTCTTTGTCAAAACTTATTTTGGCAAACCTCTTACCAAATCATGTTTTACCAATTTTGAAATATGTTTCAAAGAGAGATGACCTAGCTTTTATGCAGATTAGTCTTTCTTCTTGGAAGATAGAAAACATGAAATATTTTGTTTTGAAAATCTTCTAAATTGAATTTGTAAGGTTGTTTCTTCTCTTGGCGAGAGAAAGTATAGACCCATCTTTGTTTACGACTTCGCAAAGATTTTGATTGAATGTAACTGTGAAACCGTAATCACACAATTGATTGGCGCTAATCAAGTTATGCTTTAGACCATCAACAAGCGATATATTATTTATGCATGCAAAGGAATCTTTACCTATTTTCCGATTCCAATAATTTTGCCTATTGGTTGTCTCCGAAAGTTCTGATCCTCCTTCTTATCTTGAAGGTCTAGGAACATAGACCTTCTTCCGTCATGTGTCGCGAGCATCCACCGCTAAATACCAATGGTGCTTGCCGTATCTTCCAAGGAAGGATATCTGCGGGAGAAACTATTTTATTTCTTGGTACCCAAATTTTCTTGGGTCCTTTATGGTTAGTAGTATGCATATGATGTGATCTATGATGCATATTATTAGAATGTTGATTAAAATGAATCATCCTATATCTTCTTTTTGAATGATGATTTTTACGAGGTGAATCTTGTTTCTGTAAACCTAATCCATTCTTATCACTTTCGGATGTCTACATTTTCCAAGCATCTCATTCATTTTCTTTGTACTTTCGTGAAAGTAGCTAAATCAACTGATAAATTCTTAATCCTTAGTTTAAGTTGATTAATCTCTTCCGATCATCTACAATTTTCTTTTTATCTTCTAATTATTTCTTTAAACAAACATTTTCTCTCTTTTTACCTCAAGATGTCTAATATTTTCTACATACTTCTTCTTTAACAGCTTGTACTGTTTCAGAATAGCATGAGAATCTTCTAACAATTCTGAATAGGCATCATGCAAATTATCATAATCTGATTTTACCTCCTCATCACTATCTTCCTCGGCCATTAGGCAAATGTTTGCATGTTCTGATGACTCGGAGCCTGTATCTGATTCAGATGAATCTAGGTCCTCCCATATTGCCATCATGCTTTTCTTGCCTTCTCTACTCTTCTTTGGTTTCTTCTTGAGAGTAGGACATTCAGACTTATAGTGTCCAGGCTGGTTGCACTCGTAGCAAATGATAGAAGACTTCTCTGGTTTAGCTTCATCTTTCCCATTCTTTCTGAATGTCTGGTTCCCTCTGGGATTTTTCTTCCACATGCGTCTTATCTTTATGGAAATGAAAGATAATTCGTCATCTTCATCACTTGACTCTGATTCGGATTGGCTGGAGTTATCATCCTTTGATTCTTCAATTTTCAACGGTTTTGATGACTTCCTCCTTCTCTGAGTCTTATGATTCTTTTGTCCGGCCTTGATCTATTGACTTATCTCGCTTGGGCTTGTCTTCAGCGTTGAGTTCTACTTCATGAATCTTTAAGGATCCCAAGAACTCATCCGGCTTTAACACGCCAAGTCTTTGGCTTCTTACTGCTGCGAGAACTTTAGGTCTCCATCTCTTAGGAAGACTTCTTAGAATCTTTCGAACATGATCTTGATTGTTGTATGTCCTTCCAAGAGCTTTCAATCCATTGACAATTGTTTGAAATCTTCCAAACATTTAATCAATAGATTCTTCATCTTCCATCCTGAAAAGTTCATATTGATGCACAAGAATACTTATCTTGGATTCTTTAACTTGGCTTGTGCCTTCGTGAGCAATAGACAATGTGTCCCACATCTCTTTTGTAGTGTCACAACCGTGCACTTTGTCATACTCGCTCCTGCTTAGGGCACATGTCAAGAAAATTTCGCCTTTGAATTTAACTGTATTCTTGCTTTCTGATCAGCCGTCCATCTGTTCTGTGGAATAGAATTGCCTTCTTCATCTACAGGTGTGTAAGATCCGTTCTCTATAACGTCCCAAAGGTCAATATGAGTATATTCGATGAATAACCACATCCTATCTTTCCAGTAGTGATAGTCTTCTCCGTTCAATGCTGGAGGTCTAGTGACTGAGGCTCCTTCAGCGATGTATACATGTGACTCCGCCATTATCTTTAATCCACACTTCGCCAAAGTGATTCTTGGATACCTTGCTCTGATACCAATTGAAGTGAATCACAAGTTAATACAGCACTTAGAAAACAATAATAGAATGCACGAGAAGGGGGGTTGAATTGTGTATTCCCCTCTTTATAAGTCTTTTCAGAATTACTTGTTAGGAATAAAAATCTTTACATAATTTTTATTTATTCCGATTGATCAAACTTCTCAATACTATGAATATGAGCGATAAGTAATGATAAAATTTGAAACTAAAAAGAGATAGAGAGTAAGAGTGGTAGACACGCGGATTTATCTGGTTCACCCCAAACCGTGGCTACGTCCGATCCTCGAGTTTCTTACGAGATTTCACTATCTCTTCAATCGTTACAAGTATTCTTTCACGAGCCTCTTGTGTCTCTACAACCAAGATTCTTTCACACTTAGCCTCTGCGAGCTATCTGACACCTTTTCTTTTCGGAAAATATTTGAACACTTTATTACTGATGAAGATAGCACTCGGCTAGTTTGCACTTAATCACTTTTTCACTTTGTGTAATTTTTCTAAGATCGTGACTTTTTCGGTTTTCGACTTGACTTGAATTTATAGCCTTCGTCTCTAATCGCTTCTTGATTCTTGAATCTTGAATCTTTAATCTTTAAAGAAACGGTTAATCAGTTGAGTTCTCAGAACTAACTTTCGAATCGACTCTTGCGTCTGTTCTTTACTTACCTCGATCTGCTTCATATTTGTGTACTGCTTTGCTTTTGTGTACTGCGTCGCTTTGCATTTTGCGTCTGCGTCTGCTTTGCATTTGCGTCAGATCACTTTATATTTGCGTCTGTATCGCTTTGCATTTAAATCTCAGTATTCGCTTTGCATTTAAATCTGCGTCGCTTTGCATTTGCGTCTATGTCTTTTGCATTTAAATGCGTATACGCTTTGCATTTGCGCTGCGTCTGCGTCTGCTTTGCATTCTTGTCTCAAGTCTCGCTTTGCATTTGCGTCTGGTGTGCTTTGTATTTGCGTCAGGTATCGCTTTGCATTTGCGTCTGCGTCTGCTTTGTATTTACGTCTGCGTCGCTTTGCATTTACGTCTGCGTCTGTTTTGTATTTGCGTCTGCGTCGCTTTGCATTTAAATCAGTATCGCTTTGCATTTATGCGTCTGCGTCACTTTGCATTTAAGTCTCAAGTCGCTTTGCATTTAAATAATATTCCTTTGTTTTTCTTGTATATGATCTCTCTTTGTTTGTTATACATCAAAATCATTTTTATGTAAAGTCATTTTGACTTAACAGAAGGAATAATTAGCTTAATAATAATTAGTAATTAATAATGTTTTATATTATTAAGTTAATTAAGTGTTATATATTAAGGGACGAGGCGTTAATTATATTTTAATTAATTAATCATATTTTTGTATGTGTTAAATGTATTATAATTAATAAATCAATTCATTATGTTATAATTAATAAGCTTATTAATAATACTTTAATTAATTAATTAATGATTTAATAAAAATGTTATAAAATATTAAAGGGGTTAATTGTTGCACTGTTGTGACTCAAAAAGTCACATGCTGTAGCTTGATTTCTAATTATTATGTCTTTAATTCTCCTAATCCAATATTAATAGAGGTGAAATACTGTAAAAATTTAAGTGCTCTTTAGATAATTTTTGGACAAGTTTAGTCATATAAACGAACATAATAGAGAGAGTGAGGGAGCCGAAGATTGAAATTACCAAGCATTCCAAATACGGGGATATAAACGACAAATCATGTGAACAAATTTGAAAAGTAAGATGCTTTTATAAACAAACCAACGGTAACTCCAGTCTCAACAGCTCCACTCCACTTTTCTCATTCTCAACAACGGTAACGTTGTCTCTCATTCTTACATTTTTTTTGTTGCTTTAAACCAAGGTCACAGTACCTACAACAATGGAGGGTCTCATTCCATTCGTGTACAAAGCCATAATGCAATACAAATCGGGCAACCAAAGCCCCTTGTCTTCCTGGCTTGCCGACTCTCCTTCCAGGTGACTCTGGTTGTTTCCAGGCTTCCGAGATCAGGCTCTTTGGTTCAGACTATGCCTTTCCAACATCGTCAACCTCTTCCAACATGAGTTCTCAATCACCTGTCGTCTGTCGCTTGCGTTCTCTTAGAATGGTCACCTTACATTTGATTGTATGTAAGAATTTCTTTTTCGTTATAAGAAGTCTTGTTCCTTTTATCTTCAATTAAGAGACAGATCCTTCCTCTGCAGTAAACTTCGTTATTTCTCTACCATTTTGCTCCTTGACTGAGGTTGTTTTTTCACCATAATTTGGATAGTTAAATTATCCATACCATAATTGTTCTTGATGTTCTTCACAAGAGGTAAAAAAAGACACCAGATGCGTAGAAAACTTTATATGTACTACGTTGATCATAAGCAAACCTAACATATCCTATGTACAAAGTTCAGGTTTGAAAATATTGATTGGAAGCAATGGAGGCAATCTTACAAGTCGCTCATACTCCACGAATTCTTGCTAACACATAGAACAGAAGACTTTGCCGAAGAATTTCAATGCGATAGTGATATCATTGAAGAACCGGGGAGCTTTAAGTACATAGATGAAAAAGGGTAATTCCCGATTACCGTTTTTATACTTTTATTTGATTATACGTAAGCTGGTCTGATTGCCAATTGTAATTTCAGTTTCAATTGGGGTGCCATTTCAGTTTTAATTTGTGGCTGAAATGAGATACTATTGTTAATATAAATGTTCCATGTAAATAACTAAAACTTATACTTTTGCTCCTGACATAGGTTTGGCCAAATTAATTATTATCTGATGGTCCAGCATTAGCTAGTTAGGACCAAGTAGAAATGCTACTCTTTCGATGCACAACTGTTACCTGTGGGTGACCAATGAAAGGCATCCTTTTTTGTGTTTTCTAAAAGAAAAGTCATGAATGCTATAAAAGAACTTTTTCGTCTAGTATATGCTCGTCAAATTAGTAGTTCTAAGGGAGAATATGAAAAGAATGTAGATTGTCATTAGACTAATCAAATTTGGATTTTTATTTCAAATTTTCTTACTAAAAAATAAAAAATAAAATTTCCAATTCTTGTTGATGTTTTTGTCGACTTCCTTGCTATGAGCTCTTAGAACCAAAACTAGTAGATTAATTTAGGATAAACATAAAACTAAAGGGAACTCTAATCTACCTAGGATTCATTAAATATAATGTCAAGTGTCGTTATTTAAAGACATTTAAAAGTTATTTCATCGACAAGGCATTTTATTTGTTCCTTTAAAGGCTTGATTATGGTTAAATTATAGGGTTTACTCAACGGATCTACTCATATGCATTTCTCTATGAATATCAATCTTCCCCTATATGTTGGTTTAATGTACATAGCCTTGGTGTCATTAACAGCTTTCTCAATGTTTCCCATTTTTGCCATTGTAATTATACCACTCACAATCACATAATTATTTTGTTATACATTTCTTCCGTTTTTTTCCCCAAATAAGCCATGCATAAAGGATGCTTTAAATAAAAGCTTTCTAGGTGCCTATTCCACACGAAGAGTTTCATTGTCCTAATTTATTCTTGTGAATCTAAGCGATGAGTGCATTAGGTGCTTACTGGTCTTGTAAATAGTAGGTCTCAAAATCATAAAGCTCCAGTTAAATAATCAGAGAGCCCATACTGAGATTAGTAGTTGTGAATCCATATATGACAGTGGCATGTATTTGTGTTCTCATTGACTATCTATCATTTTCAAAATATTAATTCTTAAAATAGATCCAATATTTTATTTTTGATGATAAATTGATTGAACCACATGGAGGAGTAGAGTTAGTAATTGTTTTGTAATAATGTAAGTAATGAAATTTGCATCTTTTAAATATAATTGCTTATCATACATCTATGCTGCTACTTTACCTTATTTGTATTCTTACTAGATAGTGAGTAGCTTTATAGTTTACTATTATTATGTCAAGCATTAGAAGTTTTCTTGGTTTTATATGATTGATTGACTATGCTTGGTTGATAGTGTTACTTTATACGTTTGTAAATAGGGCTCTTAAGGATCAAATCGTTATAGGTGCTTATGTGTCATCTAAAAACCTATCCGGGTGAGTTATATTGCTTATATTATCATTACTTTTTATTTGATACGACTAAGTTTTATCTCTTCTATATTTCCTTTCAATTTTAAACAATAATTTTGTGGCTTAACACATAATTTGGTACTCTAAATCATGGGTAAAATTTAATGGATGTTGTTTCTTTATCTTGGATTAGTCTACTAAGAATATGATAATCATTTGTTGCAGATGCAATTTGTTGTGTACAAAAATTTTTTGGGCAATGATTATATTCGACACAACTTTCCATTTGACTTTTGTTTGAGAATTAGATAAAATCTTTTGCATATGATGATGGTATGCATAGCTTGCAGTGCTTGATAGATATTCAAAATGCCCTTTATTTGGGAGTCTATCTGTGAATCAGAGCTAATTTGCTCTATGTATTTTTATTAAAGACTGTAGTATATATATACTCGAATAGGGTTTATAAAATAAATTAGAAAATATGTACAGATATAGAATATAATCTTAGGATGATGTATATCTAATCTAAAAAAATCTGATTATGATCATATCATAATATTATGAGATATAAATATCTTAACCATACTCCCTCTCAATTTGGATCATATATATCTATGTCCAACTTGTTAATACACCCTTCAAATGCTTGTCGTTGAAGTCCTTAGGTAAACACATCAGCTATCTGCTTCTTTGTTGGAACATAAGTTAGGTATATTGTCCCATCTTCTATCTTCTCTTTGATGAAATGTCGATCAACCTCAACATGTTTTGTTCTCTCAGGGTGGATTAGATTGTGTGCCATCCTTAGGGCTGCCTTGTTATCATAATAGTGCTTTCTAGGGATCTCAAAAATGATTCCCAATCTTGTCAATATTCTCTTTAACTAGAGACTTCCACACACCCCTTTTGCAATAACTCTTAGTTTAGCTTCAGCACTACTCTTGGCTACCACCTTTTTCTTTTTACTTTACCACGTGACCAAATTTCTTCACACAAAAGTATAATATCTAGTGGTTGACCATATATCCTCTTCTAAACTTGCCCAATCTAAATCAATATATATTTCAATTATTTTTTGATCTCCTTTCTTGAATAGTAGCCCTTTCCCTATAGTACCTTTTAGATATCGTAAGATCTTATAAACTTTCGCCAAATACTTTCTCTTTGGTTCATGCATACAACGACTTACAACACTTATGGTAAAAGCAATATCTAGAGCCAAATAAATTAATCTTCCCACTAGTGTTTGATATTCTTCACGCTTAACAAGTTTGTTGTTGGGACCGTAACCCAACTGCTTAAACTTACCACTCACTTGCTCTGATACCATATCTGCTGGGTCTCGTTTTTGGAACCCAACTGCATAAACTTAACAGTCACTTTTAAAGCGGAAAGCGGAAGAGATGGAAAACAGAGCGAAACGCAGCGAAAGAAAATCATATAAGAACAAATGCAAAAGTCCGATAAAAAAAACATAAAGCGAAAAGGCGAAAACGAATTCAACCGAAATCGAATATCAAATAAGTCGAATCGAATACAAATCCGATACTAATGAAATCGAATACGAATGCGAAACAAACAGATCAATTTGAACTGAAATAAATCAAATCGGATTCCGAAACATAATCAAATTGAATTCAAATTGCAAATCGAAAGTGAACTCGAAATCAAAACATACAAACGGTGGGTTCGAACTAAAATTTCAAATTCCGACATCCGAAGCGTGAACATAGAAAACTTATCGCGTTGGAAATCCTAGATTAAACCAATTCGAATCCGTTATAAATTTGTCTTTTCTTTCTTTCACATCTTGTGCATCTTTTCAAATCTCATACTAATCAAAGCAATGTAATGTCCCCTTTGGAAATTTCATCCTTAATCAGACTCAAATTACTTGGTTTCTCTTAATCATGCATATCTCAATATCATCTTTAACAAGAATCTTATTCTCACACTATCCTTGCCATACAACCCATTTTATTAAAAATTGGACAGCATGACAGCTGCATTTTAACCTATCCAACAACCTGCAAATAGTAAAACTCACTTATAAAATTTTGAAACAATCACACATACATCAAAATCCAGCGGACCCTCCGTCCGGGATCTCAGCATAAACACAATCCTATTCTAAACCACTTCAAGTCATTTTTTTTATCCAATTCATATTCATCACATTCAAACTCATATACAATTCCCATTAACTCATATACAAATTAATACTTCCATCAAGCCCAAAACCAATCGCATTTATAAATCATCACAATTCATATCCCATCATCAAACACATTCATCCATATCTATACATATATATCCCAATTACGTTCATAACACAATTCAATTTGTATACAATTTCAATATGCACCATCCATAGCCAATACTTTTCTAATTCCATAAATCAAGTTCTTATAAAATATCATAATCCAAAATACACCATGAACTAAATGCTTACAATACTCTAATGGCATTCCAAGCCATATACCATTACCAATAATCATAAACCAAAATACACATAGTACAAAAACATGCACAAATCGAACTGATGTCTTGACGTCTTTCATCCGATCTCTTGCTCGAATACCTGGAGATGGGGATGAAAGGGGGGTGAGCTCGGTAGCTCGTGGATAACATGTTTATGAATCAAATGATAAGCAAAACATTTTGAAACCTTATTTTACGTTGATCAAACTATTACAGTAGGAAAACATCGAAAGTTTGATTCTCAAAAACTTCTCAATTTCAAACCTTTTATAAACCTTTACAAATAGTTTCCAAAACTATCATAGTTGAAAACCCAAATTTCTCATTCATCAAAATTCCAAACTTTTTACAATTCATAATTTAAGTTTAAAACATGAAATGCATCACATATAAATGTAGCACATTCTAAACAAAGCAAAAACACTTAACACATTAAACACATCAATCGGTTTGGGTCGGTCCAAAATAGATTTCTCGCACATTCCCGCAGCGGTCCTGCGGCAAAGTGAACAGACGTACTACACTTTCCCGCATAGCGGTCCAGTGTAGCCGTGAAGGGAGTCCGAAATCGGAGCTCCTATGCCTCTAGCGGGCAGCCGGGAGAAGGCTTGAAAAATGAGACCAGTGCACTGACTCCACATAAGGGACCTAACCAAACCCATATAACACATATTCATGCTTGAAAAATCATATTGCCCGAAGGCACATTTCGAAAATTCAACTTTTCATATTTTCATATTGTGTCGTACTCGACACATTCACATTCACAAATTTGCATACATGCATATAAAAATTCAAATACATTCTCAAACTATCAATCAATCTCATAAATAATCAAAATTCACACATTGAAAACTCAAACAATCAAACATAAAGAATTCGACAATTATGCTCATTTCATCAAATCCTTCAAAACCTTTGAAAGTAGTCAATTGAATCATTTCATTAAAAAGTCCGAAACAATTTTTGAAATTTCTTAATTCCTTCTGAAAACACTGAATCCAACAGTTCATAAATCATCTCAAAAATCAATTTATTCAAAATCATTTGAAAAACAATAGCTTATAACCATGATTACTTTCTTGATTTTTCCAAAACTTACAATTAGCTTATAATTCGATAAATAAACACGTTACCCACCTCGAATCAATGCCGGAAGCTTGCCCCTAGCTCTAATTGACCATTTCTTCTTTCTTTCGTCCAATTAAAAGTCCCTAAACAAATTTTACCCAAATTCAACATCGTAAATAACACAATTACTCAAATTGAGTTTAGAAAACATCAATCCCTCATACATTCACGCTATCTCAATCACCAATTTCCAAATCCCCAAATCACTAACATTGGGCATAACCCTAATTAGTTTTTCATCCAAAATTAAACATAACCCAAGGCATAATCACTAAAATTAACTTCATAATTCACAAACCCAAATCAATCTTAGGCTATCTAAACCAAAACCCTCATAAAAATCCAACAACTCAAAAACACTCTTACCTTGAATCTCCACCAAATAAAGAATTTCTTAGCTTGAAATGAAGCTCTCATCATCTTCCACATTTTTCCCTTCTTGAACAACTTGAAAATCACTCTTGAAGACCTTGGAAAATCGAACCCTAACTCTTCTTTCTCCTTTCTCCTTCCTCTCCACCGACCCTCTCTCTCATTTCTCTCTCTTCTTGTCTTTTTCTTCTAATTTTCGTGCCCCAATCTTCTTATTATACTGCCAGGTCATTTAATGAGTGGCTATTGACCATAATGCCCCTCTATGCAAGGCTAAACTCTTAACTCTTTAAGTGGACTTCCAAAACTGCCCCTGAACTTTATTTCAATTCATACTACTTTGGGACATTATTTTCACCATCAAATTGAAGGAATTTGCCAAAACTTCCTTCTAGAGAATTGTTCCTTATCGTCTTAATTTTATAAGGCCACCAAAATCATTTAATTTGGTGCTCTACATCAAAAGTTATAATCCAAAAATGTCGGACATATCATCTGTTAACACATTTTCTAGCACATTCTTTCCATACAAAATTTGACCTTCTTAATGACCAAATTGAAACTTGATTCCTTCATAACAATTGTATCTTTATTTCTCTAGTTTAATCCAAATCAATAATAACCTCAATTGGATGACTAGAAAAAAAGCTATGGCCAAATTACTTTCAGATGTTCTTAATCCAAAACTGCACACTAATCCGAACTTCCATTCAAAAATTGGGAAGTCTTAGGGGCTAAATTGAAATTTTATTTCTTCATATTATTGCTAGCCCCATATCTTAATTTTATTTTTCCTCAAGAATCTCTTCAATCGGATCTCCACAGATCCTGAATTTCGTAAAATACTGAACTATGTTCGGAAAATTTCCCCACTCACTTTGATTCAAACAATCTTCCTCAATTAAGTCTCTAAAATTCATAATTTCCCATAAAAATGACATTAATTATCTTAGGAATCCAACACTTCGAGAACCAAGTCAGTCGGATGTCGAACGGAAAAGATATAAGCAAAATATTTGACAAGGTCGGATGAGGAAGGAAAAATAGCAAGATCAGAAGGAAACAAATCATTCCAATTATAAAAAGATTCAATCAAACTCTTTCAATTCAACTCTAATTGATACAAATTTTCATGGAGAGAAGGATACATGTCTTAGGAATTCAGTGCTTCAAGAATCACCTAAATTGGAGGTCGGATGAGTGAGTTATACCCAAAAGTACCCATACTTAAACCCTAAATCAATTTGAACCTCTTTTAGCACAAACGCCATAACTTTCAATCTAGAAGTCGGATTGATTTCTTTATTAGACCATTTGAAAGTAGACTTCAATATCTACAACTCTTATGAAGACCACAAAATCAGATTCAGCCTCCACAGTGTCAAAATTGCCATATTTTTCGAGAATGTCCGTTAAACGGACATGCATGTCCGTTTAACGAACATGTATCGGGTAAACTGCACCATTTCACCCGAGAAGGTCCGTTAAATGGACTTCCATGTCCGTTTAATGGACATGGGTGATGCAAAGGGTCCTTTTTGACCTGAGAAGGTCCGTTAAACAGACTCTAAGTCCGTTAAACGGACATGGGGCTTTCCAAAACCCCTCCAAACCCTCTTTCATGCTTCCTACCTTCTTCCTAACAACATATACACTTATAAACTTCATAATTTCACTTATTCAAAGGCCTAAACACTTCATAACAATTCAAGTAACAAATTCAATTCATGAACTTCTCAAATCTCAACTTAAATGGTTCATCAAAACCTCAAATTTCAAACATGTATCAAAGCTATCACAAACACAAATCTTATGCAACATCCTAACTTGTATCAATCATAACTCTTAACTCCAATCTCAAAAACTTGCATACTTAGCATCGTTGTAAAGATAAAAGAAAAGACTAAAACTTCAAAGAAGGCAACTTTGGCCAATTCTATTTCAATTATTCCCGAATTTCCCCCAAATCAGCATACACATTTTTATTCTACATTCAACCTCAATGCATATGATTTCTTACATTCAATAGCATCATGTCTTTCACCAAGTTCCTCTCTTGCTTTTTGTATATTATCTCACATATATAACCATAGAACATACTTAAGGTTCCTCAACTTATCATCCTTACATAAACCCATATCTCATTAAGGCATAAATAACAACTATAACACAATTTATATACCAAAACATCCGTTTACTTTCATTTTCACATTTCTAATTTCCACTCAAAGTTCGGGGTCCAACATTTGTCATCTTCATCCCTAAACTTTGTACTGTCAATAGGAGTAGTGCTTAGCTCTTTGAAGAGATCAAGAATGTACTTTCTTTGTGAGATGTAAACTCCCTTCTTTGATCTTATTACTTCCATGCCCATAAATACTTCATTTCTCCTAAGTCTTTAACTTCAAATTCTTTCTTTAATGTTGTCTTAAGTCTTGTAATTTCCTCTGCATCATCACCAGTTATGTTAATATCATCAACATACACAATCAAAATTGTCTTCTTACCTTCTCTAATTTTGAAAAACATTGTATGATCTGATTGTGCTTGTGTGTATCCTTCTGTTTTAAGGACTTTAACAAATCTTTCGAACCAAGCTCGTGGTGATTACTTCAGTCCATATAGAGATTTTTTAGTCTATATACTCTATTTCTTCCTTCCTCATCAAACCCTAGAGGAAGTTTCGTACACACTTCTTCCTTTTAGTTGGCCATTCAAGAAGTTGTTTTGATATCAAGTTGTCAAGAAGTGGCGGTCAAGCTTAACGACTCATCGATAACTATAGTCTGATAGTATTTAGTTTATCCATAGGTGCAAATGTTTCCTTGTAGTCCATCCCATAGGTCTGAGTATAGCCCTTAGCTACTAATCTCGCCTTATACCTCTCAATGGAACCATCAACCCTATATTTGACTATGAATATCCACCTACAGCTATGGGTTTCTTTCCTTTTAGCAGATCAACTTCTTCCCATGTTTCATTCTTTCCAAGTGCTCTTATTTCTTCGAAAACTGCTTCTCTCCATTCTAGTTAAGAGCTTCCTAAATATTTTTAGGAATATCAATTTTATCCAGATTAGCAATAAAAGCTTTATATTAAGAAGATAGAGCTTCATAAGAGACAAACCTCTCAATCGAGTGCATAGTACATAATCTAGATTTCTTCCTTAAGGAAATTAGCCATTCTAAATCTATGTTGTCTTCTTAATCCTTACTGCTCTGAATTTCTTCGATAAGGACCTGCAATGGTTCAGAGATTAGTATAGTTTCAGGGATAAATCGAGTGCATAGTACATAATCTGTTGGACCAATGGTGGTTGACAAATTAAATCCCACTTATGTTTTGATAATAATAAAATGTATAGAATTGGTTAAGAAATTGTTTCAGGTATTTTGGGATTGATATTCAATAAAAGAATTGTGCAAATCAAGATAGCATTAATCTTTGATGGGAAAGAGATTAATCATTGTGGAATCAAGATGGAAATTCCCTTAAAGCATTAATCTTTGATGGGCAAGAGATTAATCATTGAGAAATCAAGATGGAACTTTCCTTAAAAGTGCAAGAGACATTAATAATGAAGATTATAGAAGATTTGATTGGATATTACTGTTGAAGCCAACATAAGTCGACTAGCACATCATAAGTCGACTTATATATCAAGATCTGAACAACATAAGTCGACTAGAACATCATAAGTTGACTAATATATGAAGATCTGTCAACACAAGTCGACTAATAGTCCATAAGTCGACTTATCGAAGGACACAAGTCGACTTACACTGCATAAGTCGACTTATAGAAGAGCAGAGATGACGTCTTAAGAAAAAAGTTGTTACAAGTCGACTTATACATCACGACAAGTCGACTTGCAAGTACAGCTGACTGATTCTGGCAAGGTCAATCAATCACAAATGGCAAGGAAACAATCTAGCAATGTCTATGAGGAAATCAATCAACGGCTAGGAGATCCACAACGGCTACATTTATCTCAAGTCTACAAATAAATAGCAAAAACATCAAGGGATCTAATGAGAAGTCCAGAAAGCCAAAAGAACTTCACTATTATTCCAACTTTGCTCTACATTGCTCTTAGCTTATTTCAAATCTGTATTAAGCATTGATCTTTCATCTTTATCTCATCTTTATTGTAAGCTTAGTGATTAGAGGAGAATCACTAGTGAGGTAGGATTTATGCCGGAAGACAAATCAAGTGTAAAGGTAGCTTGAGCTGGAAATCAAGTGGTGTATTGAAGAGTTCACACTGAACTAAAAAAAGTGTGAAGTAAAGTGGTTTGCCAAATCCTAAGTGGGAGCTTAGGTAGAGGACGTAGGTCTTAGCACCGAACCTCTATAAAAACAGTGTTTGCTCTTCTTCCCTACTCTTTATATTTAAATTTGTTTAAATTATTTTTGTGTGAATTAACTTCTGATTTTATTGTAGAATTTTATGAAAAAGTTTAAAGAT
Source organism: Erythroxylum novogranatense (assembly GCA_029891385.1). NCBI lineage: Eukaryota > Viridiplantae > Streptophyta > Magnoliopsida > Malpighiales > Erythroxylaceae > Erythroxylum > Erythroxylum novogranatense. The sequence goes on along the minus strand of JAIWQS010000250.1, from coordinate 208,530 downwards.
CTATTCAATCCCCCTTCTAGATCATTTATAATTGGTATCAGAGCAGAAAAATCTAGGGATGCCGCTAAGCTTGACAAACAACAAACTAGCGAAAGAAGGTAACGCAAATTATCGCCCTCCTTTGTTTAATGATACTAACTATTCTTCTTGGAAAAATCCTATAAAGTATCATATTATAAGCGAGGAAGTGGAGTATTAAAGATCATCATCTTCGGTCCACATGTTCCATTGAAAGAAAATGGCGAGGTGAAAACGGAGCTGGAATATGATGACAATGATTGGAAGCAAGCTTACATCAACGCAAAAGCAATGAAATTGTTATATTGTGCCCTCACCGTTGAGGAGAGAAATCGAGTGAACTCGTGTACAAGTGCTAAAGAAATGTGAGAAAGACTACGCATCACTCATGAAGGAACCAATCAAGTTCGAGAGACAAAGATGAACATGCTTCTACATGACTATGAAATGTTTGTCATGAAGGAAGGTGAGTCTATTTTCACTATACTTGATCATTTTGCAGAAATCATAAATGAATTAGGCAACCTTGGAAAGCATATGACGGATAGCGAGAAGGTGAAAAATATTCTTCGTTCACTACCGAAAGAATGGGACTCACAAGTTTAGCTATTATGGAGTCTAAGGATCTCAATCATTTGGAATTTAACGCCTTGGTGGGATCTCTCATAAACTATGAGATCATTCTCAAATCAAGAGGAGGAAGAGGTAAGTTACAAAAGTCAATTGCTTTAAAAGCTAATGCTTCTTCTCTTGATGAAAGTGACGAAGAAATAGATGAAGAAGAAGAAGACGAAGAAATAGCAATGTAAGCCAAAAATTTGAGAAAATTCAAAGGACTACTCAAAAATAGGAGGAAAGAATTAAATGGTGGAAGAAATGGAGAAAGAAAGAAGTATACAATGGAGAGAATATCTAAGGGCTATGAAGAAAAGAAGAGCAATGAAGAATGTTGGAAATGTGAAAAACGGGGACATCATGCTAGAGAATGCAAAAGCTCATCTTCCACTTCAAATTTCCAAAAAAATGACAAATATGACAAAGGATACCAAAGCAATTGTATCCTTGGAGTGATGATGAGGAAGCATACCAAAGCAATGATGAAAATAACTTAGCTCTTATGAAAAATAGCTCCTCAACAAGTGATGACGAAGATAAGGTAACTTTCTTTGATCAAGATCTTAGAGATTCTTTTAATGCTTTATAAATCGATTTTGAAGAAGCTATTGAGATCAACAAGAAATTGAGAAAGAAAATAAGAGAATTAGTTGCTGAGAATAGTGCTTTACATGAGACTATTGATGATTTAGATTGTCCTAAGGAAGATCATTCTGCATGTCTTATTGAAAAAGAAAGTCTTACTTGTGAGCTTGATAGACTTAGAAAGGAATTTTCTTATGTGGTTGAAAAATTTGCTGGTGGGAATGAAGAGTTTGAAAAGATGTTATCTTTACAAAGATATTCAATTTCTAAACATGGTCTAGGATATGATCTTTTTCATAGAGATTATTCCTTGATTTCTAAATTCACTAAAGACGGAAAAGTTGCTCAATGTGCTAGATGCTTGAAAGATGGTCATATAGAAATTGCATGTAAAAGTATTAGGAGATGTATCAATGTTAAGAAAATTTGAGTGATTAAAGGTACAACACCTCCTAATGTGGTTTATATGACTAACTAAAATGGACCCAAGATGGCTTGGGTACCAATGAGAAGAAAAAAGGTTTCAGTTGTAGGTACAAGCAAGGAATGAAAATTCATCAAGCACATGGTACATTGATAGTGGATGTTCAAGGCATATGAGTGGAGACAAAAACCTATTTGCAGAAATTAGACCAAAGAATCAAGGATATGTCACTTTTGGAGATAACAACAAAGGTAAAGTCATTGGTATTGGTAAAGTGGGTAAGGAACCTTTGCCTACCATTGACAATGTTTTACTTGTTGATGGATTGAAACATAATTTGCTAAGTGTTTCTCAATTTTGTGATATGAATTTTAATGTGACATTTGAATCATCTCATTGTATGGTTAAGAAAGATGAAAATGTTGCTTTCATTGGTTTGAGACATGGAAATACATATATTGTTGACCATTGCATCAAGAGATAAGGTGTTTAAATGCTTCAGTCGAGTATTACAGCCATAGTCGGGTAATTCATCTATTTCTCAAATCCAGTCGACTAATTATATGCGACCAGTCGACTAGTTTTATATCAGACTACCCCCACTCTTGTTTTTATTTTTATTAGTCGACTAACTTCCTACCAGTCAACTATAAGTCATCTAGGTTTTCTTTAAAAACTCACTTTTTCTCAAATTCTCCAATACACATTCTCTTCTACCTTTGAGATTTCTTCATGATGATGTTTCTCCACCATGATGGTTTTTGTATCTAGCCAAGACCAACATTTCATATTATTTGTATTTGCTTGCTACTTGAGACTATTTGTGTTTGATGACTTGTTTCTCTATTTAATGTGATTGCGATATTTCATCTATTGTTGGTTTGTATTAGTTGTTTTGATTATGACAAAAAGGGGAGAAAATTGAGAAATTGGATATTCTTTAGTTACTTGATTAAGGGGGAGTATGTGATAATTGTCTTTAATTTAAAGTCTATCATGATTTCAAATTAATTTTATGAATTTGATCTTACAAGGTTATTAAATTTAATGATTTATATGATTGAGGGGGAGACTTCTAACCAAAATGACAAGGTATAAAAACCTTGATTAATGTTTCTTTGTTTTCATTTCTTAAACAATTTCTAAGTGTTTTGTCGTTATCAAAAAGGGGGAGATTGTTGGACCAATGGTGGTTGACAAATTAAATCCCACTTATGTTTTGATAATAATAAAATGTATAGAATTGGTTAAGAAATTGTTTCAGGTATTTTGGGATTGATATTCAATAAAAGAATTGTGTAAATCAAGATCGCATTAATCTTTGATGGGAAAGAGATTAATCATTGTGGAATCAAGATAGAAATTCCCTTAAAGCAATAATCTTTGATGGGCAAGAGATTAATCATTGAGAAATCAAGATGGAACTTCCCTTAAAAGTGCAAGAGACATTAATAATGAAGATTATAGAAGATTTGATTGGATATTACCGTTGAAGCCAACATAAGTCGACTAGCACATCATAAGTCGACTTATATATCAAGATCCGAACAACATAAGTCGACTAGAACATCATAAGTCGACCAATATATGAAGATCTGTCAACACAAGTCGACTAATATTCCATAAGTCGACTTATCGAAGGACACAAGTCGAATTACATTGTATAAGTTGACTTATAGAAGAGCGGAGATGACGTTTTAAGAAAAAAGTTGTTACAAGTCGACTTACACATCACGACAAGTCGACTTACAAGTACAACTGAATGATTCTGGCAAGGTCAATCAATCACAAATGGCAAGGAAACAATCTAGCAACGTCTATGAGGAAATCAAGCAACGGCTAGGAGATCCACAACGGCTACATTTATCTCAAGTCTACAAATAAATAGCAAAAACATCAAGGGATCTAATGAAAAGTCCAGAAAGCCAAAAGAACTTCACTATTATTCCAACTTTGCTCTACATTGCTCTTAGCTTATTTCAAATCTGTATTGAGCATTGATCTTTCATCTTTATCTCATCTTTATTGTAAGCTTAGTGATTAGAGGAGAATCACTAGTGAGGTAGGATTTGTACCGAAAGACAAATCAAGTGTAAAGGTAGCTTGAGCCGGAAATCAAGTGGTGTTGGTAGGATTTGTGCCGGAAGACAAATCAAGTGTAAAGGTAGCTTGAGCTAGAAATCAAGTGGTGTATTGAAGAGTTCACACTGAACTAAAAAAAGTGTGCAGTAAAGTGGTTTGTCAAATCCTAAGTGGGAGCTTAGGTAGAGGATGTAAGTCTTAGCACCGAACCTCTATAAAAACAGTGTTTGCTCTTCTTCCTTACTCTTTATATTTAAATTTGTTTAAATTGTTTTTGTGTGAATTAACTTCTGATTTTATTGTAGAATTTTACGGAAAAAGTTTAAAGATCTATTCAACCCCCCTTCTAGATCGTTTACATAATCTAGATTTCTTCCTTAAGGAAATTCGCCATTTTAAATCTGTGTTGTCTTCTTAATCCTTATTGCTCTGAATTTCTTCGATAAGGACCTGCAATGGTTCAGAGATTAGTATAGTTTCAGGGATAAGAAGTGTATTACTTGCTTTCTTCCTTCGAGAGTGTGATCATGTATAACTGTTTCTGTATTAGGATTTGTTTCTATAGGTCACATAGGCATTGCAATTCAGGAATAGATATAGGTTTAGGTTTAGGTTTAGGTTTAGGCTGAGAGTCATCACCATCAAACTCACTCCAGTACTCCTCCTGAATGAGTAATGTCATAATTAATAATCAAATATGTACATATATACATAATATATTATAATTAATCAGTAAATAAATTTTTTTATTAATGATATAAGAAACTTTTAATCAACTAAATTTTTTTAACAATATTTAATTTTAATATATATATGTGTCACGGTGCCTAATATATTATAATTAACCAATCAATTTATTATCACTTAATTAATGAATTAAATAATTATTGTTAATTAATTGATAATAATAAAATAATAATAACAATAATAATAATAATATTTAGGTTGTGAATTGTCAAGTTATAACTTTTTATGAATCATGGATTAAATTTTGTAAAGTATTATTTCATAATTTATGGGCAATATAATTATTATTACTAATCACAACATTATAATTATTAAGTCACATTGTACATAGGTACATATATACATAATATATTAACATATACAATGATACATTAAGAAATCATTTTGAATTATTTTATATGTCGGTGTGTAATTTACAATCTAAAATTGAAGAATAATTATAATTTGCACAAATCAAAACATCATAGTCATACTTTATCGAAATCATGCCATAAAATAGTGACTTGTTTATAATTATGGGCACATCGATTGCTAAATTCAAAGCATAAAAAGTATTTGAAAGATGAAAATAGTGGAAGGGTGTGAAGAGACATTATCAGTCATAAATGTTCAAAAAAAAAGAAGTATAATTTGGTAGTCACGGAGGCATGCATATGTAGTTATGTAGATATAATTTTAGTTGTGACATAAAAATAGTGTCCCTCTTCTGTCACCATCGTGCTCAAGCACGATTATGCAACACTTGACAATCCCTCTCTGTCACGATCGTGCAACTCACCAATATCCCTCTTGGTTACAATCGTGCACTCCTTTTTTCAAGCATCATTCCAGCTTTTTAAAAAAATAGATTTTTGGTCAATCTTACATGGCTATTTTGACAAAGAAAATGAAGTATTTAAGTGATACATCCTTCTAAACAAATGTTCCCATATGTCTTAAGTTTTTAATGGCACCAATTTCATGTAGTTTGGTTCAATATTTTGCAAATTATACTCAAAATACTATAGGTTGTTCCCAATAATCATAAGCGTGACTACTTAAGCTATATATATCTTGAAGAGCTCTATATATAATGAATATTACTATATAATAATTAATAATAATTAACAATTAGCAATGCAGGTTAAGACTAACATATATAGTAAATATTAACATGTACTACTTAATCAATTAATTACATTTTAATACATCAATCTATTACCTATATATTTATTATTATTAATTATAAATGAGTAAACTTAACGACTAATGATTAATAATTAATTTATAAATAAATTATATTTTAATCAATTAGTTAATTTATTATATTTTAATTATTATTAATTATATCAAATTAATTAATTAGTTAATTAATTAATTATATGCTTTATATGTGTTAAATATATTATAATTAATTATGTTATAATTAATCAAATAATTAATAATATTTTAATCAATTGTTTAATGAAAATGTTATAACATTATATAGATGTTAATTACTTGCTAAGAAGAAAAACAAAATAAAATACACATTATGTGTATGGCAAATCACGTTTGTGACTATTAAGTCACAGTGCACGACTACTTAGAGGTAGAAATCTCTGAATATTAGTATATAATAATTAATAATGAAGGTCATGATTAACATATATGTTAAATATTAATATGTACTGCTTAATCAGTTAGTTATATTTTAATACATCAATTAACTAATGATATATTATTAATTATTAATTATAACGAATAAACTTAACGATTAACGATGAATAATTAATTTATAAATATATTATATTTAATAAATCAATTAATTATAATATTTTAATTATTATTAATTATATCAAAATTAATTAATTAACTATACTTTAAGCATATTTAATTAAGAAATAAAAATATATATTTGTTACAATGACACTTCCTTCCACTCTGATTGACTTGAAATTTGGAGCATGAAATTCTCGCACATTTTCTTTCCTCTCTACCAAATTTCATGGTAATATGAATTCATTAAGAAAGTTTTAATTATTTAATTATAACATATTATAATATATTTAACACATATAAAATATACTTTACTAATTAAAATATAATAATTTAATTAACTAATTTTGATAGAAGTAATAATAATTAAGTTTATTAGTTGTAATTAATAATAATTAATATATAATTAAATAGTTGATATGTTATAATATAATTAATTGATTAAGTAGTGCATGTTAATATTTACTATATATGTTAGTCATTATTAATTATTATATACTAATATTTAGTGTATATAGCTTAAGAAGTCACGCCTATGACTTAATTAACACCTATGTAATTTAATAAAATTGTTTATTAAATAAGTAAGTAAATATTCAAAATATTATTAATTAGTCAATTAATATATATACTTAACATTAGCATGTACTACTTAATCAATTAACAATATTTTAATGCATCAATTAATTAATTATACATTAATTATGATTAATTATAGCTAAATAAAGTTAACGATTAATCATGGATATTTAATTTATATTTTAACAAATCAGTTAATTTATTATATTTTAATTATTATAAATTTCAGAAAATTATTTAATTAGTTAATTAATTAATTATGTTGTAATTAAGTTAATTATATTATAATTAATTAATCAATTAATAATTTTAAATTAATCAATAAGGTTATAATTTTTAAATTAATTAAATAAATATTTAATTTATTTTAATTATTATTAATTTCAGCAAAATTATTTAATTAGTTAATAAATTAATTACATTTTAATTAATTAGTTATATTTTATATGTGTTTAGTATATTTTACTTAATCAATCAATTAATTATGTTATACTTAATCAACAAAGTAATAATATTTAAATTAATTAATTAACTATTTAATAAAATGTTATAATATCGTATAGGTGTTAATTAGTGCTAAGTCATACATGACAGTCACATTTGTGATTATCAAGTCATAAGCGTGACTAATTAATAATTGAAGAGCTACATACATACTGAAATAATCATTAATAAAATTAACAATTAGTAATGCAGGTCATGACATATATTAAATATTAGTATTAACTACTTTTCTATTAATTATAATTTAATACATCAATTAATTAATAATATATTAATCATTATTGATTATAATGAATAACCTTAATAGTTAAGGATAAATAATTAATTTATAAATAAAGTATAATTTAATACATCAATGAAATTATTATATTATATTTATTATTTATTATATCAAAATTAAATAAATAACTATGCTTTAAATATATTTATTTAAGAAATGAAATATATCTTTGTCACAGTGATACTTAATTAGTTCGTGAATTGATAATTAATTAACTTAATAATAATAAGTAATCAATCTATTAATTATAATTTAATTAGTAAATTAATAAAATTTTATTTATCTAGTAATTATTAATCATTATCTATAATTATTTTATGAGTTTTATATTAATTTTAAATTAAATCGCTATAGATTTTCATTTGTTGTTAATGTTATTATTATTATTATTATTATTATTATTATTATTATTATTATTATTATTATTATTATTATTATTATTATTATTATTATTCAAGTTGTTAATTGTCAAGTTATAACTTTTATGAATCATGGATTAAATTTTGTAAAGTATTATTTCATAATTTATGGGCAATATAATTATTATTACTAATCATGACATTATAATTATTAAGTCACGATGCACATATGTACATATATACATAATATATTAACATATACAATAATACATTAAGAAATCATTGTGAATTATTTTATATGTTAGTGTGTGTAATTTACAATCTAAAATTGAAGAATAATTATAATTTGCACAAATCAAAACATCATAGTCATACTTTATCGAAATCATGCTATAAAATAGTGACTTGTTTATAATTATGGGCACATCGATTGCTAAATTCAAAGCATAAAAATTATTTGAAAGATGAAAATAGTGGAAGGGTGTGAAGAGACATTATCAGTCATAAATGTTCAAAAATAAAGAAGTATAATTTGGAAGTCACGGAGGCGTGCATATGTAGTTATGTAGATATAATTTTAGTTGTGACATAAAAATAGTG